>JAZKJV010002264.1:600000-1132192 GCA_037367405.1 Ottelia alismoides | reverse complement strand
TAACGCCCCTTTAGAGTGTATTTGTTTCGGAACATCCCCAACAATAAGGGTGTTATTCCCCTTCCCTTATCCTTTCTCATACATCGATTCTCCCATGCATATCTCTCTCTACACATATTCCACCTTTGTTCATATCTTTATTTTACCTTACCCACCCTTATTTCACTTTATTGTTATCCTTCCAGTTGAATAAGAATAGTGTCTTATTTCAGTTTATTCCTCACCATTATTCATGCTTATTCCCGAACCGAATACATCTTAAGGGGCGTCCGATTCGGGAATAAGCATGAATAAGGATAGAGAATAAGAATTTATTCTCCATTCGACTGGAAAGATAGGAATAAGGAGAATAAGGTGGAATAATAGTAGGTAAAGTGGAATAAAGATAAGAATAAAGGAATAATGTGAAATAATAGGATGTGGATGAAAATAGCCGTTTGGAAACCGCACCGGATGGGGAATTGACCCCTTATTCCGGTGTTTATTCTCCAAACGAACATGTCCTTAAGAGGAATATGATTGGAATAAGCCCTTAATCCTCTCTTCCTTTATTCCTTTTCCACTCCCTTATTCACATCTTCTCTTATTCGTTCAGATGAAATGTCTTATTCAATATTATTTCTCGTCTTTATTTATTTGTATTCCTTTCTTGAACGTGGCCTAAATATGTCACCTTCTCGATGAGTAGAAGCTATAAATAAATGGGTCCCACAAGGAAAATGTCATTTTTGAAATAAACGCCAATGACGACGGGTCCCTAACACCAAACTTCTATACAATTTCCTCCATGCTATTATTGCCGACAAGATCCGAAAAAAATCGTCATTTATTAAAAAGAACAAGTCGTCTACGACCGAGGATACTGAATTCCAAAAAGTACAAAATTTTTACTGAATGGCCGAAATTGAGAATTAAGACCAACCGTATTTTCCATGAGGAAGTCGCCTTCTCGTGCCAATGCTCGTATCTTCGGTTCCCCACATGACATTGACAGTTGAAATATTTAGGTTAACGATAGAAAATTTTCCACGAGGGATGATATTAAATTCATCGAATTTTTTTCTCGTGGTTAGAGATGAAAACAAATGTGAATATATTTGTATCTGATTCGTTATTGAATCCGTTCTTTGCATATTTTGATATTCGTATTCGCATTCGTTTTAAAATAGATGCAGATATGGATATCACTTTGACATTTGCTAATATTCGCATTCGTATTCGTATATTCATTTTCATATATAAGTATAGTAATATATTTATTTATAACTATGCGTAACAATATTCTATAATTGCATTCACCATTGTTGATATAATTGTTATGAAATTACTATATCTTGTTGAACACAGAATGATCAATGCATATTTTAACAGTAACTCAACGGATCCAAATGAATTAACAGAGAAAAAATAACAATTATCATGATAATCACGTGTTTCCATTCATTATCCGATTACACAATGCACACATGAATCAATTAATAAAGCGGAAAGATAAATTAGGGCGAGATATACGAAAGATAAAGCAATAAATAATTTACGGCAAACAATATGAAAAAAGATTAGATTAGAATTCACTAAAGAGTCCATGAAATGGACTGTCCTTAGAGAGGATATCGCCTCCACAATACTGGTGCGTAGGATACGGGCGATCCGCTCCCAGGATACGATGGTCCACGCTCTTCGTCCATGCACATCGACGAGACCGTCCTAGAAAGCACCTCCGAGAACTTGCAGCCGAGAAGATCAGGTCGTAAATGCGGTGGGAAGAGAGCAAAAGAGCTGACGTGGGAGTTTTTCTTGCGAGTGAAGAAAAATGGCGTATGGGGAGATGTATAAAGAAGGAGCTCACGTGCCCTAGCACACGGTACCTTTCGATTTCCAAAACGTCCCTCAACAGACGTATCCCTTTAAATTGATTCTCCGGAGCCGAAGACGGAGATGGAGCGGAGCATGCACGCGTGTGTGGTCCTCCATTTCTCCTCTCTATTATTGCTACAAGAGCTTGGGATGTGAACTCATATATAAGCCCAACAAAAGTTTAGAGATACTATGTATGGTACTAAACTTCCACCCAAGCTTAATCAATGTTTCAAATTTGGGAATTCCTGACTTTCCCTCCAAGTCATTTGATTTCCCAATTAAAACCAAAGTAACTCCAATTGTAATTACATAGGATTTCCAATTAAAAGTCTAATTAGAATTCTAAATACAACATATCTAGTATACATATTTTATGTGTAAACCATCCTAAATACGTATATTTTAGTTAATCTATTAAAAATCTTTGTTATTATTCGTATCCGATTCGTATTCGTTTTATATTCTGTTGAGAGGTACTGTACCCACAAACCCTAGGGGTAGATTAATCATGTTGTATATCACTCTACCCATAAAACCTAGGGTAGATTAATCATCTCATATTCCAATTGCATTGTGACCCTAGGCCTCTCTACCTATATAAAGGGCTCTAGGGATTCCCTTTCTCTATAAGAAAAAGAGTTATCCCCTTCAACTTGGTATCAGACCCCCCCCCCCCGCCTGCCGCCGTCCAACCCCTCCCCCGCCCGCCTGCTTCCAATCTCCGGTCGCAGATTCCACCATCTCCGCCTCGTGTCCCAACACTCGCAGCCTCCTTCCCCCACCGCCCTAGCCCCAATCCCCCGCCGAATCGCCCCCGCCTCCCGATTCCCAATCGCCCCTCCCCCCGCAGAGCATCGGTCCGATCCCCTGCCCTTCTCCCAATAGCCCGCCCCCTGCCGAATCGTCCCCGCCTCCCGATCCCCAATCGCCCTCCCCCCTCCCAATCGCCCTCCCCCCCTCCCAATCACCCGCCCACCAATCGCCCACCCCCTCCCAATCGCCCGCCCCCGCCGAATCGCCCCCTCCTCCCAATCCCCAATCGGCCCCCTCCCAATCACCCCCCCAATCGCCCGCCCCCCGCCCAACCTGTCTCCCGAACCCAATCCAGGCCCAGTACCCCTGCCCCCGTGACCCCCGTGCCCGTGACTCCCAATATGTCTCCCGATCCCACCCACGCTCCGTACCCCCGCCCTCGTGTTCCCTCTGTACTCACCCCCAACCCCGCTTACGGAGCCCTCCCAACCTTATGTACTCCCCCCCACCGTCCCCCGTAATCACCTACCCCGACACCCCATCCTAATAGCCCGGGCTAGCCCCACCTACGGAGCCCCCTACCAGCAGCGCTCTATTATTTCCGGTGCCTCCTCCCTTCACGTGCCAGGCATTCCTTCTGGCTTCAAGTTCAGAGCATCCCGCTGCTCTCGCATCCCACTAGTCTCTCGGCACCGACTCCAACAGAAATGTCTTGCGGTTCTCGTCTCCTCCAGACTCTTTCCCGGACGTTCATACATGCCGTCATTCAATCTCTGTGTGAAATGATCTAGGGACGCCTTGTTTTTCTCTGTCTTCCTTTTAATACAACAGGTCTGATTTCCTCTCACAAAATGTCACAATCAGATGTGACATCACCAGGATATGATGGAGGGAGCACCCGGCTACCCTCATTTGGGTCGATCCCTAAATTGGACGACACCAACTACCCCAAGTGGTCCCACATGTTCCTCATGATCGTACGTGGATATGATAAGGAATACATTCTCTTGGAATCAAAACCTGCTGACAAGACAGGCAAAAATGCAACTTGGGAGAAAGACGATGGAATGGTCAGTTCGTGGATTATGGTCAGTGTCATTGATCGGATTGCTGATGAACTCGTTTATTACAAAAATGCCCATGATATGTGGGCCTCTCTTCAAGCCACATACGGTCAGGATAAGAATTCAACCAGGATGTATCAGATGTACTTTGACATGCTCAACATGAAGCAAGCAGGACGGTCACTACCTGAGTATTTTTCTCTCTTGAAATCTCTTTTTGAGCGATATAATGTTTGTATTCCAGGCTGCACATGTCTGACTCAGAAACAACATCGCCAGCAGATGTCAGTCCTTGTATTTCTTGCCAGACTTGATTCTGGCTATTCTGTTGCTCGTGATCAAATGATCACAACAGCAACTCTCCCTACCATTGAAGAGGCATACAGTACCCTGAGTCGCCTTGCTATTCCTCCAACGAGTGCTAAAGACATTGATCAGGGGCAAATTTCTGCTCTCGCTGCCCCATCTGGACGTAGAAGTCGTGGCACCTTCAGGAGCCGTGTTCGAGGACGCTTCACTCCAGGATGAAGATGTATGCTGCAACAAACAGGGGTACCCTACTCCTAGTGCTCGAATGGCCAATGAAGGAGACAGTCCTCTAGTGGAGGTCCCTAGACGAGACTTCGATGATTTAATGCAGCGTCTCAACAGGTTACAATCAAACGAGTCCTCTACATCATATCTGAACAATACTATAGACACTGCAGCAATGGCACGATTAGGTATCTTTATCGCGTCTGCAAATAGAATTACAAAATCAGAATGGTTGTTTGATACAGGTGCTTCTACTCATCTGTGTAGCGAACGAACTCTCATACAACAGATACGTAATGTACCTCCTGGACGGATTGTACAGGTTGTTGATGGATGATTTTTCCCAATAAAAGGAAAAGGCGATGTCCATCTAACTCCTAATATCAGACTCAACAATGTTTTATTTGTTCTGGATTTTCCCATCAGTCTCCTTTCAGTTAGACAGATTTGCAAAGAACGCAACTGTCAAGCAATATTTCACGTTATATCTTGTGTGTTTCAGGACATACTAACTGGAGGACGATTGGTGCGGGCCGTGAAGAAGGGGGAGTATATCACCTTGTCCAGTCCTCTGACACTACAGCTTACTCTGGGACCACTTTCTCTGCCTCCTCTGGTGCTCTTTGGCACCAACGTCTGGGTCATCCTTCTGTTCACAAGCTTCGACGAGTTCTCCACCATCTCCCTCCAACTGTCAACCTAGAGTGTGAGGCCTGCCAACTGGGGAAACATCACCGGAGTTCCTTTCCTTTGTCGGGTACCATTCATTCTAGTAGTCTATTTGAACTTGTTCATCTTGACATACGGGGACCCAGTTGTTATCCTGATCGACTGGGGAATAGATATTATTTGGTTATTATAGACAATTTTTCTCGTGTGTCTTGGTCTTTCTTAATGAAAAATAAGTCTGATGTCTTTCAAATTGTTGTTCACTTCATACATGAAATAAAGAATCAGTTCGAAACCACCATAAAAACCCTTAGATCTGACAATGCTAAGGAGTTGGTCTCACATGACATGTAATCATTCTTAGCATCTCAAGGCATTTTGCATCAAACCACATGTCCTCATACATCCCAGCAGAATGGAGTGGCAGAGCGTAAACATAGACATATTCTTGATATTGCTCGCACAATACTCATTGACCGCATATTGGGGTGATGCGGTACTAACTGCCACATATTGGGGTGATGCGGTACTAACTGCCACATATCTTATTAACCGCATGCCTGCTACTCCTATTGACGAGCAGATACCTATTGAGGTTCTTTTCCCAAGAAAAGCCATATTTCATGTCCCTCCAAAGGTCTTTGGTTGCATCGTCTTCGTTCATCTCCTTGATCCTGTAGGGATAAACTATTAGCCAGAGCAGTCAAATGTATTTTTCTAGGTTATGCTCAAAAAGGTTATAGGTGCTATGACCCACGTTCCAAGAGACACTACATAAGTGCTGATGTTACTTTCTTTGAATCTCTCCCTTATTACTCACGATCTGGTACTCATGTATCACTTCCCACCGTTACCACTTCTCCTCTTCCTATTCCTCTTCCTCAAGTTGATTACACCCCTTCTACGCATGCACCATCTCCTCGGGTATGTCCTTCGACTGAGTTATTACAAACTGAAGACACAGATGCTGATACAGGTATCTCCAACCCAAGGGAAGCTCTGAGTGTCAGGCATATTGCTCTTCGGAAGGGGACTAGGTAATGTCCATCGCAATACAGTACGAAGCATCAAATATATGCTGTTGTAACTTTTTCCGGACTCGGTCCTACATACAGACAGTTTGCCCAAGCCATCTCAAGTACCATTATTCCTCGTAATCATGCATAAGCCATTCGGGACTCGAAATGGCGCCTAGCGATGGAATAAGAGATTTCTGCCCTGATCTCTCGGAACAACTGGACACTTGTAGATCCACCAAACGATAATAAAATTGTTGGCTCTAAATGGGTCTTCATTGTGAAGTACAATCCAGATGGGTCTATTTCTCGCTACAAAGCCCGACTTGTGGCAAAAGGGTTCACACAAACTTATGGTGTTGATTTCTTTGATACCTTCTCGCCATATGCTCGTTTATCCACCATAAGAACTCTCATGGCAGTTGCGGTACAACTCGATTGGCCCTTACATCAACTAGATGTGAAAAAATGCATTCCTTTATGGAGACCTCCAAGAAGTCGTGTATATGCAACAATCACTCGGGTTCGAGATTCAAGGGGAGTGTCAGAAAGTCTGTTTGCTACACAAGGCCATATATGGTCTCAAGCAAAGTCCTTGTGCATGATTTCAAAAATTATCAGAAGCATTAGAAAATCTGGGCTTCATTCGATCTTCAGCAGATCATTCCTTATTCATACGAAAGAATGGAAAAGGAACTGTGGCTATGCTGGTATATGTGGATGACATTATCCTCACAGGAGATGACCATGATGGTATTATAGAAGTGAATAAATAACTGGCAGAACAAATCAAGGACTTGGGACCTCTAAGATATTTCTTAGGGCCTGTTTGGTTGCAGGGTTGAGCAGGGTTGGGATGGGCTGGGTTGGGCTGGGTGAATAGTAATCTGTGAGGAGGAAGTACCCTTGTGAATAGTAACCAGGGTTGGGCCAACCCTGCCCAACCCTGCAACCAAACATGCCCATAGGGATTGAAATAGCAAGATCCAAGAGAGGAGTTATTGTGTCTCAACGAAAGTACGCTACTGACCTCCTTTAAGAAACAGGGATGCTAGGATCCAAGCCAGCTCAGATACCCATGGATCCTAAGGGATGCATCTACAAGGCAGGTGAAGTTGAGGATAATGGTCTATATAGACGTCTAGTGGGTAAGCTATTATATCTTACCATCACCAGACCAGATATCGCTCTTGCTGTCGAAAAACTTAGTCAGTTCATGGACTCACCTACCTCAACCCACTATGATGCATGCATGATTGTCTTAAGGTATATCAAATCATCTCCAGTAAGAGGACTACTATTCACCAAAGGCAATAGCTTTGACCTCATGGCGTATTCAGACGCAGACTATGGAGGAAGCCTGATCGATAGAAAGTCTACTACAGGGTTCTTCACTTATCTTGCAGGAAATTTAATCACATGGAGAAGCAAGAAACAAGCTGTGGTCTCTCTTTCGAGTGCTGAAAGTGAATACGGAGCCATGGCTCAAGCTGTAGCAGAACTTGTATGGGTCCGATCTATACTTACCGATCTTCATATCACTCCTGGAAAGATCATGGAACTTAGATGCGACAATCAAGCAACAATGCACATAGCCAACAATCCTATGTTCCATGAACGCACCAAACATGTGGAAATTGACTGCCACTATACTAGGGATCTGATACAGAAAGGGCTACTTCGTACTCAGAGCGTACCTTCCTCAGATCAAACATCAGATATATTCACCAAGCTACTTGCACGCATACAGTTTGAAAAATGTTGTAACAAGCTGAGCATGATTGATATATATGCTCCAGCTTGAAGGGGAGTGTTGAGAGGCACTCTACCCACAAACCTTAGGGGTAGATTAGTCATGTTGTATATCACTCTACCCATAAACCCCAGGGGTAGATTAGTCATCTCATATTCCAATTGCATTGTAACCCTAGGCCTCTCTACCTATATAAAGGGCCCTAGGGATTCCCTTTCTCTATAAGAAAAAGAGTTATCCTCTTCAACTCATTCGTATTCGTTTTTAAAGATATGGTAACCCATTTTTTACATCAGTCAATATTCGTATTTGCATTTGTATTCGTATTTTAAAATAGATAAGGATATGATTATACCTATATTCGTATCTTATCCGACCGTTTTCATCCATGCTCGTGATTGTAAATGATCCCTTGTATTGAGCAGAAGTTTGAGATATCTCCCAATGACCGTTGATCTTAATGTTGACACTTGTTTACGGTTAATCGAGATCTTTAATTTGGTATTGAAGATATGATTTCTACAAGGATAAGGAAAGAAAACATTATTGACTATTCGTCAAGAAAATTCTAAAAGAAAAGAAAAAAGATCTTTTCCAAAAATATAATTTTCACGTTTATAAAGATGCATTCGAAAGCTCTCTTGCATATCTTCCTCAAGAACCAGAGACGGAGAGAGGAGCGGCGGGAGGGGGCCCAACTCCTCAGCCATTCCCCTTTGAGTCAATACAACCCTTTCTTATCCTACTATTAGGTACCAATACGATCAAATAAATTAACATCAACAACCTATATAACAAGCAAAAATGCCATATTAATATTTAGTAGTCTCAATAAGACAACATCATTATCTTAAGGTCCCGAAGTAAATGGTGACGAGAAAAGTTGCTAATGGATATATATATATATATATATATATATATATATATATATATATATATATATATACCGCGCCGTTTCGGCGCGTTTTTTATTTTTTTTTTGAAAAATATCGCCATGTATATTCATCCCTATATCCCTCCTATATGTCATTCGAATTTCGTCAGAAAAGAGGCTCCTACGGCCTCCATCGAGACAGACATTTTTTAACGGTAATAGGATTTTTTAAATCGACACCATCTCGATGGAGGCCGTAGGAGCCTCTGTTTCTGACGAAATTCGAATGACATATAGGAGGGATATAGGGATGAATTTACACGGTGAGATTTTTCAAAAAAAAAATAAAAAAACACGCCGAAACGGCGCGGGGGCAGCCATTCTTGGCTGCCCGCAAGGGGCAGCCCCATTATTCTCTCTCTCTCTCTCTCTCTCTCTCTCTCTCTCTCTATATATATATATATATATATATATATATATATATATATATGGGTCATATGTGGCTGCCCCCTAGGGGCAGCCAACATGGCTGCCCCCGCCTTATTTGGGCAAATTTTTTTATTTTTTTTTAAAAATAACACCATGTACATTCATCCCTATATCCCTCCTATATACCATTCGAATTTCGTCAGAAACAGAGACTCCTACGGCCTCCATCCGGACAGTAATTTTTTAACGGTAACAAGATTTTTTTAAATCGATACCATCGAGATGGAGGCCGTAGGAGTCTCTGTTTCTGACGAAATTCGAATGGCATATAGGAGGGATATATGGATGAATATACATGGTTTTATTTTTCAAAAAAAAAATAAAAAAAAACGTCGAAAAATGGGGCGGGGGCAGCCCCATTTTTTCCTATATATATATATATATATGAGTAAAATGGGGCTACCCCCAGGGGGTAGCTAACTTAGCTACCCCCGCCCCATTTTCTCCATGTTTTTAATTTTTTTGAAAATTTCTTCCATGAATATTCATCACTATATCCCTATATTGTGTCATTAAAATTTCGTGTGAAATAGAGACTCCTACAGCCTCCATCTAGACAGCCATTTTTTTAACGGTAACAGGATTTTTTAAATCGACCCCGTTTGGATGGAGGTCGTAGGAGTCTCTGTTTCGCATGAAATTTGAAGGACATAATAGAGGGATTTAATAATGAATTTACACGGTTTTAGATTTCAAAAAAAAATTGTGGAAAAGGGGCGGGGGGAGCTAAGTTAGCTCCCCCTAAGGGGCATACACATTTTACCCTATATATATATATATATATATATATATGAGGTAAATGGGGCTGCCCCCAGGGAGTAGCCAACTTGGCTACTCCCACCCCTATTTTTCCCTCATTTTTTTATTTTTTTGGAAAATAAAAATTTGTATATTCATCATTATATCCCTCCCACATTCTATTAAAATTTCGTCAGAAACAGAGACTCCTAAGCCCTCCATCCAGACGTCATATTTTTAACGGTCGCAGGATTTTTTAAATCGACCATGTTTGGATGGAGGCCGTAGGAGTCTCTGTTTCTGACGAAATTTTAATAGAATGTGAGAGGGATATAATGATGAATATATAAATTTTTATTTTCCAAAAAAAATAAAAAAAATGAGGGAAAATAGGGGTGGGAGTAGCCAAGTTGGCTACTCCCTGGGGGCAGCCCCATTTACCCCTCTCTCTCTATATATATATATACATGTTATATATCATTATCCGTTTTCAAATATAAATATATACACGAAAATTGATGGATATAAAAATTATGTTACTATATTCTAAAAAATAAGTACGGATATAAAATGGATACATATAGTATATGAATAATATTATAAATTTTATATAGATTTGCTTAAATATACTTGTAACGGATGGAATACACATGGTATAAATGCACTTGTTTCACATTAATTATACCAAATATGATGAAAGAATATATACCATTGTGGTATAAATGGTTAAAAATAAATCTACAAATGTATTTATATATGAAAGCAGATATATTTATACTAATATGGATGTTTACGGATATCAAAGTGATATCTGTATTCATATGCATCCCTCCCCACATCCTCGCATGGAGCATCTGTCGTCTCTGTCACCCTTGGTGACATCCATCCTCCTCCCATTCCCAACAATCTTCATCAACTTCATTATCCAATCGAACTTCTTGGCCACCGGAGTCGATCTCCCGTCTGAGATCTTTTTCGTTGTACTCTGAGAGGACCATTCTCAAGGCATACTTGTGGCAAAGGTGAGAGAGGGCGACACCATTAATTCGCAAAAAAACCTCGAAAGCATTGATCAGCTCTCTTTCATCATATTCAAAATTTAGCGATAATTGTTCATTTTTTGAAAAAAAAATCAAAAGAAAGAGTTTCTATTCACAATGTCATTAATGATATAGCAATGGATATATCATCCGTCACTGATTTCAAGGACGAAAAATAATTTTATAATGAATAATATCACAAGCAGTTGAATATTCACAATCATTAAATATAGCACAAAATATTATTCTTTGTTTGATTATTTCAATTTACAATAAAATCATATTTATTATCATATCTTTGGTGACGACTTATACAATGATGGTTATATTTTTTTATTCTAATCAATATTAAAATAGCAACTAGAAGTGTGAATTTTAACGAAAAAGTCAAACACATATTCTAGCAACGAGTGCGGCATTCATTTTGAATTACAAGGAGAAAATATAAACTTACAACGACTAAGATTTCTTGTTATAAATCTAATATCAGAAGAGACAACGAGAAATTATCTTATTATATATTACTCCCCGTGGAGTAGATATTGTTCATGGTTTTTTTATTTATATTTTGGATTGTTCGATTTAATGTTTGATCTAATAATGCAATTGGGTGCACGTGCCTCGGGCTAGATGAAGAGGCGAATGGCTCTTCCATTAGCAGATGGCGGGAGATTAACTGTATTTCCAGGAGAGTCGTGTGCCCATATTTTCAAGTACTCAAATAGACATGTCCCTTTCTTATCATATTTGTCGAATGCCTTTTTTCACTACAAAGAAAATAAGTTGTGGCTACAGAACTATGTTCACGGATGTGGATTTGTGACTACGAAATTGAGCTCTGACCACAACACGTCGTGGCATGTAGCTGTAGTTACAAGTCTCGTCGCGAGAGTTCTATAACCACGAATATGTCGTGACCACTAAAAGTGACCACAGAACTTGTCGTGAACACAACTCTTGTACGAAGACTTTGGCCACAGATTGTAGCTACGAGAAACTAGTGACCACTGAATTATCGTAGCCACGGGTTTCCGTAGCCACATTCCATGACCACAACTCATTTTTCTTGTAGTGTCTCCTTCCACCGAACCGGCTCTCTGCCTATATACCTACCTCCCCCCCAAATAACCTCTTCGTCTTCAACAAATAACAACAGTAAGTCATCCCTTAAATACCTCTTCCGTCGCAGCATCTTCATGGATAACATGAGGTGTATCCACTGCATGCCCGATAAGCATTTATGGCCATTGAATGGCGGCTAACATTGGAATTAATCAGTCGCATATGTTTTCGACCACAAATGGATGCCATGGTTCTTCCACAGAGAGATGACTATTTCTCGGATCGCGTTCATGGTTTCACATCCACAAGTTGCAGCTGCATTGGGGTTCCACCACGATAGAGGTTTGGTCATCGGAGACGCGATTAAACACTGTTACATGACTGGTATGTTGGGTGAGGACATGAAAGTGTTCTTATTACAGTGAAATTCATGTACCCGTGATTGAGGATATGAAGGTGTATCATCATTGTTTCTTGAATTTACTGCAGATCGTATAATATTTTCATCATATTCTTTGGTTTTGTGTGTATATCTTGTTCTCTTCTCCTTTTTTTCGTGTATAATTTAAAGTAGTTGAACACCTGATCCATCCTACATAGTGATAAAATATCTGGGTTGATATGAGAGGAGAAATCCATAGTTGAAGCACCTTCATTGATATTGTGAAATCATGTTGATTGAAGGCTGCTCATTACAGCATCATGCTTCATTGATCCTAGGAAATTGCACCAGTGCGAACTCTATTGTCGTTCCACATGCATTCGTCCGAATCATGCGAAAACCACATCTGTAAAAATCAGACACAAAGACCCCATACCCCAAACACAACAGAAATATGAAAGTTACTTCCAAGGCGACTTGCATGTAGGACTTCTTGACATCCTCCTTGGAGGCACCATGATGTCTCTAAATAAAGTCCTTCATTCTATAAAGTCCTCCAGCCATCGTTCCCAGTTTGATCCCTCTTCGAGCCGTGAAGCCTTAGCCTTCGACCCTTCGTGCGAGTGTGTTCCCGATGATAGCGAAGACATCCCCAAGGTGTTAACAAGGCAGAGGGAGGATGAGTGGCGGTCCAAGGCATCGCTCTGGCAAGGCCTCTGCTCTTAGGTGAAAAAAATGTTTGAGCTGCATATTTTATCCATTTTTAGATACATTTTGCCTTCGCCTTTATATTTCTGCATTTTATTTCATAATCAGATCGTAAGTTTAGTAGCTTAAATTCTAATTAGACCAATCGTCAGAGCTCTCTGCTCTGGTCATGTTCTGCCGTTATTTCGACCATTCCGACCCCCCAATCCATGTCCATATGTTCTCCATCACGTGCCATATCTTTTCCATGCCTCGATCCAAACCGAACCTTCCAAGATCAGCGAATCGGAGCTCCTCTTCTGCCTTTTTCTAGAGCTCCTTTGTTCACCTCCATTTACATGCACAACAGATTCATTTTGGCCAAGGTGAGTCCTCTCAAGGCCCCGAGTCTTCCTCCAGAGGTATGCACTGCCAAATATCCCTGGAAGTTCGATTCCACAACAGAAGGAGGTTTCCAGGTGCCCAGACCATTGAGTTTCATGCCTCTTTCTAGCAAGGCCCGGACACTCTTGCTAGCACATGCCATCACAGAGAGCTTCCAGGAAGCTCAGGAGCCCATCAACAACACCCCAGGTGGCTGGGACGAGGAGGAATGCACGATCAAAGGGGACAGGGAAGTGTTCTTCCATATTCTTGCTTATACTTTCAGAGTCGTCGGATGCCACGCACAACCCAGATCTAATCTGAGTCATTGATCTTAAGCAAAATGGTGACTCGCCTCAGTTGTCGGTCAAGTTAAGTGGCGCCACCACAACCGCTCCTTCCGTCGATTAATGGGGTAATATCATAGATACCCCTCCACATTTTTTATTTTTACTTTAAAACCTATAAATATACTTCGTAGCGTAAATAAATGTGTACATTTTGTAAGTAGACCCCTGAGCATCTTGGATATTGCATTTTGATCCTTGCTAGCTCGGCTCATGTCGTCCGCCACAAGAGCTGGACATTTTGCTTATATACCCTTGTGGGTTTTGAATATTGTAATTTAATATTAAAACATTCAATTTCAGTAAAAAATTGTGAATTTTCATGTAATTCTTCGTATTTATTTTATTTACAAAAGGCCCTGCCAATTTAAATATTTTTTACATAATTATCTAATTTTTTATGAATAACTCATACTCCAAAAATTCAGAAAAATAGGATAAGCTACCTGGATGCATGCTCTTTCACGTTATAAAATTAGTTTTGTATTTTATGGACTTTGCCTACTTATTAAAAATCAAATAGAGCACATTTTATCCATGTTTGACGTAAAAATTTCGAATAAATTATAAAACCTTTTTAAAAAGGGTTTTGATCAGTTTTGCCCCTCCGAGATCATGCTATTTCAGTTATACCCCTATCTTTTTGGTGATATCAGTTGTGCCCTCAACTTTTTGTCATTTTTTCAGTTGTGTCCTGATGACCAAGGATTCTCAATATCGGGCTAAGGTAAAAGTAATCAGAGTCGTTGCGACCCGAATAGCAAGGCTCAATCAACAAAAATCAAGACCACCAAAACAAGTAATCAGTCAAAAGCCGAATAGTGATCTTCGCTATTTATTTAACCTGGTATAGCGACCGGGGTCGAACTCAACGAGCACGGATTGGCTCAAAAGAGCCTACAAAGTAGTCGAGAGATAAATAAAGAGAGAAAATATTTTTGGTAGATTTTAAGGGTTTTTATTTTTTTGTGTTTTTAATTATATAAGGAAATATAAGAAAATGGATAAAAGTGCAAATTCAACAATTTATTTAAACACTCAAAAATTCTTAGAAAAATAAAATTATTTTTGTGTTTTTTTATGTTTTTAAGTGTTTTTGGTATATGTATGGAAGTTTTATAATTTTTAGTTGATTTTCTAAAAATCGAGAAAAAGGAAAACAATAGCCAAATGTACAGTCAGATTAGATAGGTTAATTAAAAATAACTAATTAGACTTTAAAAATCTGATGGCAATTTTTATGAAAAGTAAATACAAAAACTAAACTACAGAAACCGAAATTGTAATTTTTTGAATTTTTAACGATTTTTATAGGATTTTAAGGGTTTGTCATTTTTTATGGATTTTATAAATCCAAATGAGCAAAAAATTGACACTCCCTAATTTTTTTAGAATTTTTGGAAAGGTTTTATATTTTTAGTTGATTTTCTATTCCAGACAGTAGCAAAAATGCGTGTTTTTGAATTTTTAAAAATAGCAAAAAGCCACAAAAATGTCCCAAAAATTAGGGAAATTTTTACATAGTGGCAGGAGCCACATGTCCAAATTTCACTGGATTTGAGTTCGATTTGATATTTTATTTAATACAAACAAGGCACACATCATACATGGACCTATTTGCAAAGAAACATAGTTTCAGCGGTTGTAGTATAACACATGTAAAAACTAGGAGGGTAACAGTGCAAAAATCACAGCAATTTCACACATGTTCGAATAAATCCACGCACAGGGGTATAAGTGCAAATATCAGAAACAAACTCTCATTTCATAACATAATTAAACCCCAAGCCCTAAACATGCAATTTTCCCAAAAAGTCACATGTCGAAGCACGTGTTCCACGTAAACAGGGACTAAAATGTAAATAAAACAAACTACAAGGTCCAAGGTGCAAATATTCCAAAATAAAAACAACTGAAACTAATATTTACAAGACTAAACTATGAATGCAAAAAGGACAGGGGCCTACAAGAAATTTACCCTTACTATTATGATCCGACGGATGAGTTGCGCTCCATCAAAGAACGGACGGCTGAGATGCGCTGGCGCCTCTTCGAAGATCGGCGGCTCGGATCTGATCCTCAGATGGATCGACGGCTGGAGTCTCCCGCAAATGGACGGTGAAGATCGAAACTGGTGGAGAAGCTCTATCGAACGGTGGAAGAGGGTCCTGGAAGAACAGCTCGCCGGCGAACTTCGCCGGCCCAATACGTACGCGCTGGACCTCTTCTGACGCTGCTCTGATGGGCGAAATGAAGCTGGCAGTGTTCCGCAGCGAATGGCGGTCTCCGATGATGCTGGAAGCGATCGGAGTGCTCCGGCAATGAAGAACACCTGAAGCTCCTGTTCCTAGACGTTAGGACCTCCAGATGAGGCCCTTTTCGACTTCAAACCTACACAAGAAGCTTTCTGGGTCGAGGCAAATTGCCTCAACCTGTTAGCGGGCAAAGGGGGTGAAGGAATGAGGCGTTGCGTGGTCCTCCAGTGGGCGGCGGTGATGGGGACCCGAGTCTTGGTTCCAGGGCGAACCAAGATGATCGGACATGTGAAGAATGTACGAAGAGTCTTGTGGAGGTGATGGTCGGGTCAGATGATCGGATCATCGGAAAATGGCCGGTGGAGACCGGCGACGCAAAAGCGAAGAATCGGAATGGGGGTGAAACTATGGGCGAAAGGGGTTACCTGGCGATCGGAGGCGTCTGTGCTGGAGGTGCTGCTCCTCCTGAGGTCTTCGCCTCGATGGAACAACGCTTCCAGAGGCTCTGGCTCACCTCGCGGCAGAGCACGACGATGGAACTCGCCGGACCTAAGGCTGCTGGCCTTGAATCCTCATTGCGACAAACTCCCTCACTAGCTGTCACTCAAGGAAGAAGAATGGAGGTCCCAGGAGACGAAGGAGATGGACAAAGATACGGCTAATGGAGGTCGGAGGTGATGCTATATACTGGTGGAGATCCGGCAAAGAAGGAGGCGGGCAGGGCAAATCGGTGCACGGATCCTTAGGAGAATCCCCGGGCGTGAATCTCAGATGTCAGATCTCTAAATGGAGCCCAAAGTTTAGGGATATGGGTGGCAGATCTGATCATGAAAAATGGGAGAAGTCGGGTCCTTGGAGCAGATCCGCGCAAAGTGGTCCAGGGGGGCAGTTGACCGGGGGTCAACGTTCCCCCGTGGACCAATGAGAAAAATCCATTTATTAATTATTTGTAAAAACATTTTAAAATAGAAAATGATTTTATTTGAAAATATTTTCAACATGAAAGATGTTTATTTATTTTCAAAGTATTTTTTTGTGATTTTTATTTATTTTTTTGAAAAATAAATTAGGTATTTACATTATATTATTATTATATACAGGTATATTTACATATGTATTTTTGATTTTTATTTTTAGTTGTTTATTTTTGTATAATTATCCCTATTTTATGTTTTATTTATTTACACCATAAAATACGGAATATAAAAAGATTTTTATTGAATTTTTATTATGTATTTACAAGGGTGAATTAATTAGGTCTTGTATTTTATGTACATGGTATATATATACTAAAAAATAATTTATTTATTTTTATTTTATTTTTCCCATTTTTATTTTATTTTTATAAATATGTACAAAATATTAGAAATACACACATATTTTTATTTTTAGAAAATAGACTATGTACATATAGAGGGATATTTACACCATGTTGAGTAACCTGTAACCCTATCTCTCTCTACTTATTTTATTTTGTGTTCAGGCCCTTGTGGAGCCCTCCTTTGGGTTTGGGTCACTCAATATTTATTTTAAATATTTCCCTCTTTTTATTTATTTCTTTATTCCTTTATTTTTATGCATAAGCATGCTAATTATGGTTTTTTACATGATGCATGCATTTTAACAAATTATTGTATTTACAGGTATCTACATGGTATTTTGCCAAGGTTTCTAGCTAAAATAACGGAATAAAGAGTGATGAATGGGGATTCATCACCCCCCTATACTTTACTTTTGCTAGTCCCTTAGCAAACACTTATTTGAAAAAGAAGTGCGGAAGAGAAAGAGGAAGAAAAAGAGAGGAAATTAAGGTTGACTATTAAACTTTCCTTCATTAAATTGAAATATGGAGCTCAATCAGACCTTTGGATTATTAATTTGTCGGAACCTTATTTGGACTTAAGCTTAAAACTCAACAGCCTCAAAGTTCCACTAATCTATGGTCAAGACTCCTCAATCAACCAGATCAGAACAAGTCTACATACACAAACTCTGATGACCGTGAATCTTTCCTTGTACTGTGTAAGTGATATGTAGCTCCCCACCTCAGAAGTAATAAAGAAACAACCTCCCTCAACCTTGTAACTCTAATGCCTCGGTCTAGCAACTCTTTCCTCGAGAAGCGGGGTATTCCCTTCTAAGTTCAAGTGCAACCGGCTCAAGAAGAGAGGGAAGAAGAGAATGGACCATGACCAGTGTAGCCATGTATCCTTGGGAGCTCTAACCAGTGTAGCTGAGTCTCCCGCTGCAAGCTTCATGAGATGGTCATGTATAACATAAGCTTTGCTTTATTTGACTATATACACTCCGGTGGGATTATTAAATTTTCAATCCGACCCACCACTTTTTTGGAGTTTTTCTTCTTTTGCACATTTTTTTATGCATTTGTACAACATATCTACATGGTGCAGCATATATACATAAGGAGTTTTTCCTCTTGAGCCGGTAGAATATCCCTCTTTTGAAGCTTTATTGCAACCCACGGCTTCTGTCTTTAGACTTCATAATCACCAGACCAAGTTGAGACACACTTCCTTCACTATAAGAAGAAGAGAGGTTCCGCCTAGAAGTACTACCCTCATATGCTACCCCAAGCCAAAGGAAACTGCCTCCTCACCACCTCATCCGTGGAGAGTGATTAGCGGGTAATCTCACTTGGGTTTTAGTTTATTATTAGAGAATGTCGTTGTACCCAAAGAAAAACCAACCGAATCAAACAATTATTAAATCCAATCAAAGCACTAAAAGAAAATGATGGATTTTTGCTATTTTAGTTATTAACCTGGTATAGCTCCCAGGGTCAAACTCAAGGAGGCAACAATTATTAAGCAAGGGTTATTTAATCAAAGACAAACAATGCAATAAAAGAGGCAATCTAAACAAGCTACTCTTGGGTTATTTTGAATTTTTATCTTTTGAAAATTTTATGGGTTTTTAATGTAAAGAGACACTTTTTTTGTTTTTGACTTTTTAAAAATAGCAAATCAGAGAAGCCATGTAGGTGAAAATTACTGGAGATAGAAGGCACTAACATGAACTTAACCTTATTTTTATAGAATTTTTTGATCAAGAGTAATATTTATTCCATGCAATATAGATAAGAAAATGATTTCTGGAAATGTAAGAACAGTAATGTGATTTCTCAAAAGTTTTCGAGCAATTTTAAACAAAGAGATAAAAAAAGGTGTTGTTATGAAACTATCACAATGAATCTGGAGAACACGTGAAAGCAATTGGATTTGGATCTTTAAGCAATTAACAGGAGTCCGAGAGGGCTTTCATAATTTTACCCAAAATACACCCGCATGCGCGTGAGGCGTGCATGAATTCTTCAGCAGCGGGAGGGCGAGTCTTTCATATGCTGACGTGTGGCTGGAATACGACCTTTGGATCAGATCTGATCCAAGGGCATCTATACGATCTGGGCAGGCCTCTTGTGTTCTTCCCCCTTTCCCTCTGCTGGCTACGGCTGGTTCCTTCTCAAACGCGGCAAAGGATCGACCGATTCGCCTTCACTCAAGCAGCGGTGAGATAGTCGCGAACAAAGATTTCTTCAAATGCAGCGATGGTTCATGGACCTGATCTGAATGCGTAGCTTCTCGGTTGCTTTGGCGATCAAAACGATGGGTAGATCGGTTGCCCTTCTGACTCCCCTGCTACAAACATGAGTACTTTTTCTCGATTTGATTCAAATCGGAGTAAGGATTAAGCAATTCTCCGTTAATGTTAAATCTGGATGTTCAAATTCACGGAAATCTTATGAAATAGTCATGACGAGCGCAACAAAACCTTTGTTTAATCTATCATTCACATACGGATGCAGATTACATAATCACCAATAATAATCTCAAAGTCACTTTCATATAAAATCTCAATTTTGAATCAAATTCCTACTTCAAATTAGCTTCTGTCAAAGAAGAATCAATACAACTCACAGAATTTAATGCAATGGGAAGGATATTTTGACTCACGTGTGCAGATTGATTATATTATTTCAGAGAGGAATGGCATTACCTTGATGTAGAGGAGCCGTGCATGGTGGATTTGCTACAATACGAAGGAGCTCCATTGATGGCGGTTCCAATTCTTCTCTCAGTCTTCACGTTAGGTGTTCATGATGGTACATCTGTGATGACTGCGAGATGGCTGCGAGATTGCTCCAGGCAATGAGTCAATACCTACAATAGATTAACGACTCGGGTGCATGGCTCGGTCAAGAACAGAATAGGAAGGGTGAGCGGGGCTCCGTCGGCGGTGAGGGATTTGGAGCCTGGAATATCCATGATCGGATTTGGAAGGTATGGAAGGTAGAAGAAGAATATGCAGGGAATCGGAGATGAAGGTGGATCGTGCGTCGGTTTATGTATCAAACAAAGATGATGTTCATCCAATCACAACAACCGGAGAACAAATCTGGATCTACAACTACTGAAATCGATCGAGAATTGAGCAAAATCAGAATGAAAACAAATCTAAGATTACCTAAATGGAGTGGATTGCCTGGGTTGAAGCTCCGAGAAGCTTCGGGTCGTTGCCTCGACGGCTTGGCGATGCCGGAGGCTCAAGCTCGCGCGAGGCGGAGTATGGCAACGGATCGCCGGATCAGAGGCCCTCACGTCCTCTCCTCACTGCAACGAAGGTTGGCTGTCGCTCACGATGATCGGAGCTCCTTGGACGAGGATGAAATGGCCAAAGATGGGAGGAGGAAGGTGAGGCTTATTTATAAGATGAGAAACGTCAATTTTTGAATGAAAATTCGGCACGCAAAACGAGGCGGGAAAATTGAAATATGTATGGGCGAAAATGAGGGTTGTGAAATCTTTATTTTGGTAAAGAAATCGACTCGATCGGATCAACGAGTCGCTCTAGAAAATTTGGAGAAAACGGCTTGGCGAGCAGTTTATTTGTGCTGAAGGAGGAAAAAAACGAAATAGGGAAAAGGACGAAACAACAGATTAAATAAGAGATAAATAAAATAAATAGATAAATAAATGGTCTTAAATTACAAAATAATGAAAATAAATAATGTTAATAATTTAATAAATAATTTTATGATGATTTTTAATAAATAAAATAAATTAATTAAATAAGATAAAATAAATAAGAACCTTTATTAATAGGTATAAAATACCTATGTGATACATACTTTATTTTATTTTTGATTATTTTGAGATTTTATAATTTTTATTTTTATTTTATATAATTAAAATAAATATATATAAAATATTTAAAAATACAATATGTGCACAAATAAATAAATAAATAAAATATATACATATATACAAGTCTACCCATAAGGTCTCAAAACCTACTTTTTGCATATTAACTCTGATTTCACTAAAACCACTTTTATTTGATAGATATTTTTACAAAATGAACTTTAAAATTGAGTACACTCAAATCGGAGTTCATATGACCAAGTTATGAGGTTAGGAAGTTAGGCTTTACGGCTTTTAGATTTTGAGATTTATTGGTATTTATTTACATTTATTTTTAAAATATATTTTTATATTTTCTAGTGATTTTTATGAACAATTTAGAAAAAATAATTAATTTATTTGGTGTCATGAATAAATAGATAGAAAATAAAGAAGTTTTATACACATGATGTACATATATACAAAGGGGTCCAAATGCCAAAACTCACACCTTTTATTACATGATTTTTTTGGTATTTTTAGTAAATAGTATTAATTATAAAATGAAGTTTAAAAGTGAGTTTGGTAAATTTGGAGTTTTCTATAAATAGTTATGAACCTGAGTAGTTGGACTTTTAGGCTTTTTAGGTTCATTGTAGTTATTTATTTATTGATTAAATAATTTTTCTGATATTTTTATAAATTAGTATACATTATTACACACAACTTTCAAGAAGGAAATATTTTTATTTGAAGTTGTTTTATTGATAAATAAAATAGGTGAAAATATGTACATGGTGAAAAATGGTGAATATGTACAAGTGAGATTTAGTTTTCTTGATTTTTATAAGTTATGGACCCTATCTCCCCCTACTTTATTCCTGGTCGATCAGGTCAAGTCTTGACCTTCTCTCGGGGTTCGGTTCAGTCTGCATTTATTCCATAAATACATCCTTCTTTATTTCTTTCCTTTTTCTTTTCTTCTTTATTCTTTTATTTTGGTTAAAAAGAATGATAAATATACATTATTAACAAATACATGATGAATGGTAAATAATGAGAATTAATGAATATGTACATGTGTTTTACTAAGGATTTTAGCTAACATAAAAGAATAAAGATGATGAATCATGGATTCATCATTCCCCTATACTTTACCTTTGCTAGTCCCTTAGCAAACACTTATTCAAAGAAGAAGTGAAAAAGAAAAATAAGAAAAGAAAAAGGAAAGAATTTAGACCAATATTGATTATTAAACTTATCTTCATAAAATTGAAGTATGGAGCTCAGTCAGACCTTTGGATTATTAGTGTGTCGGAACCTTATTGGGATCTAGGTTTAAGACACAACAGCCTCTAAGTTCCACCATTCTATGGTCAAGACTCCTCAATAATCCAGATCAGAACAAGTCTACATACACAAACTCTAATGACGATGTATCTTTCCTTGTACAGTATAAGTGATATGTAGCTCCCCACCTCAGAAATGACAAAGAAACAGCCTCCCTTAACAAGGTAACTCTAATTCCTCAGTCTAGCAACTCTTTCCTCGAGGAGCGGGGTATTCCCTTCTAAGTTCAAGTTCAACCGGTTCAAGAAGAGGGGGAAAGAAGAGAATGGACCGTGGCCAGTGTAGCCACGTATCCCTGGGAGCCCAACCAGTGTAGCTAAGTCTCCCGCTGCAAGCTTCATGAGATGAGAACATGTGATACATAAGCTTTGCTTTATTGACTATATACACTCCTGTGGGATTATTAAATTTTCAATCCGACCCACCACCTTTTTTGGAGTTTTTCTTTCTTTGCATATTTTTTCTTTTTCTTTTTTTCTCTCTTTTTTCTTTTTTTTGATGTGCATATTTACAACATATCTACATGGTGCAGCATATACATAAGGAGTTTTTCCTCTTGAGCCAATAGACTATCCCTCTTTTGAAGCATTATTGAAACCCACAACTCCTGTCTTTAGACCTCAACACCACCAGACCAAGTTGAGACGTACTTCCTTCACTAAAAGAAGAAGAGAGGTTTCGCCTAGAAGTACTACCCTCATATGCTAAACCCCAAGCCAAAGGAAGCTGCCTCCTCACCACCTCATCTGTAGAGAGCTATGTGTAAGGTGGTGGTGTAAGTAAAGACATTGTCTCTGAGAGTCATGCATGCGTTGTTAAGTGTTCTACTTAGGCTCATCAAGATGACATGTGAACATAGCCTAGTGGACTCAAAGAATTAAGTCACTAATGGACCTGAAAAGTCTTAACCCCAAATTCTGTGAGGTTCCTCTGAAATTAAGTGGATTAAGGTCTTAACCAAGCTCCATTTTCCAATTTTATTCTAGACTAGTTTAAATGTCAATACTATTCTGAAAAATGCATATGCTCATGCAAGAAAATATTTACAAAACTTTTTTAAGAGAAGAAAATAAAAGACAAAATCTTTTTGAAAAGTTTTTCAAAGAATTTTGCATTTTTTTTGGATTTTATCTTTTTCAATTTTTATGTATTTTCAATAATCAATTATACACATTTACAAGACTTTTACATACAATTTACAAAGAGTTTTATACAACAAGAATATACGAGTATTATACACATTTTATACAAAGTTTTACAAAAAAACATTTTATTTACAAGTTTTATGTACAAATCTTACAAGTGGATTTTAAAAGAATTTATATACAAGTTGTAAATTACATAAATTATAAATAATTACAGCTTTTATTCACACGTGGATTTTACAAGTTTACAAAAATAATTTTTATACCCATAATTTATATCCCACGTGACAAAAATTTTACAAAAAATTTACAAACTATTTTACAAAATTTTTCAAAGCATTTTATAAAATCTTTACAAATGATTTTGAAAATAATTTTACAAATGATTTTACGAAACTTTTACAAATCATTTTACAAACAATTTTACAAACGGTTTTTGCAAACATTTTATTTTCACACATTTTACAAACATTTGTACAATATACATAATTTTGATACAAAAATAAGTTACAAACATTTTGCAAACAAAACAATTTTTACAAACATTTTACAAACCATTTGTACAAAAATAATTTTACGAAGGTTTTTAGAAATAATTTTTTACAAATCACTTTACAAAATGTTTTACAAAATATTTTACAAAACATTTTACAAAAGAGTTTACAAACCTTTTTACAAACATTTTTCAAAATATTTTTGTTCCAATTTTATAAATAATAGCCATATTATTAAAATACAAAAGTACGAGTTATGGCTAAAGTATATATACAATATATACGACACCCCCTATACTTAGCTCGAACTATGGCCTCATAGTGATCAAAGAGCGACAAAGGAAGACATAACTCGTGCTAAGTATAGAAAAGTGAAAAGAGTCCTATACTACAACGACTCAAAGAATAAAAAATGAAATGAATGGAAGTCGGTGATCCCCCAATACTTAGGATCAAGTAATCCTAAGTATAGAAGACTGTACAAACGGGGAAGACCGAGGAAGAGAATATACACGAAATCAATGAATCACCTTGGCTGCCCTATACTTAGGGTAAAAGATCCCTAAGTATAGAAAAGAATATCGACAATTGAGGGACAAGAGAGAGAATAGAAGAAATTGAGACAAATATATACAAGATAAAAGGACGACATTACTCCCCCTATACTTAGGGTGAAGGATCCCTAAGTATAGGCAACAACAAGAGTAATGAATTAGAACAAGAATGAACAACTCGGTGTCTACACCCCCCTATACTTAGGATAGAGTACATCCTAAGTATAGCAAAAATAATCCTAAACGAGACCTGGGGTGTAAAACAAAAGCGAAAGAAACAAGGAAAAAATCAAGACAAAACACGTATATACAAAGTAGACAATGTTGAGGTGCCTCTTGACGAGTCGCAAAGTCGGCCCTTTAAGAGTGTGTTTTTAACACTTGATAATGTCGTAGCAGTCGGGCCGAATCGGGCTCATCAAAAACCATCTCATTTAAATATGTATATAATCTATCAAAATGAGACGGTAATATTTTTTCTTTTTTACTTGGTAAGATACCAAGGTCGAACTCAGGGACACGAGCCTCTCTCGTATTAGTTGGATTTTAATCTATTTAGCTAAGTTTTGAGTTAAATTCATATAGGTCAAACTATGAAAGAAGGATACAAGGCAACAACAATGCACTAAAAATTAAACATGCATTTTTTTATTTTTATTTTATTAAGCAAATGAATGCACATGCAAAGCGAAAGATATGCCCAAAATGATAATTACTTGAACCATAAAACATGCGAGTCAAGCTGAATTGAAATAATGAAGTACTTTCCATTTATATAGCAAATAGGCATGAGAAACCAATAAATCAGGACACTTAGATAATGGAATAATGCATTACAGATCAAAGTGTCAAAATGAAAATCTAAGCATGCCATAATAAAGATGATGAAAAGAGCTTCAAAATGAAACTGAAATCACCTCAATCGGGCATACGAGGCTCAAGATATATAATAAAGAAGACATGGGCATAACTGAAAGAAAACATGAAATAAAATTGCAAACTGGTCCCTGGGAGGGACAAAAATGCAATAAATATAAAGACGAGTCCTTCCCTGTAAATAAACCGCACGCACGGGGACATTTTTGCAATTATTTAAACCCGCAAGGGTACAAATGCAAAATGTCCCAGGCGCGCACGCTAAGTGGTCTGGACCTGTTTGCAAAATTGAAGAACTTCGTGGGCAACTCTGCAAATAACCCAGAGTGGCATGTGCGATGCACGTGCTATCCAGGCTCGGATGGAGGTTCAGGTTCGGCAGAGGTTAGGCGGAGCTTCGGCTAGGCTCGGGCTTTGATGAAGGCTCGGATGTGGTTCGGGAACTCCAAACCTGTAGGCTCGGACACTCAAGCTCGGAGGAGGCTCTAGCATCGCCACGTGGTTGATTATAAACCATCCGATTATAGAGATCGGACGGATGCTGTGAACTCATGGAGGGACTACGTAGCTGCGTTTAAGTCCGTCGGATCGAGAGGATCTAACGGACTATCGTCGTTGATGGCGTGGCCTCATCGGAGCCGTTGGATGGTCGCTGAGATGAGACCATCCAACGGCAACTGAGCTTCGTCCTCGAGCATCGGCTGGCGGCGAGTTTGGAGCTCCGGCGAAGGAGCTCCTCCCCCGCCGCTCCATCCTAGGCACAATGAAGCTCGCCCGACGCCCTTGAAGGAAGGTCGATGGAGCTGGGAGCTCGGGCGAGGCGACGGACCTCCGGGATCTGGCCATAGAAGCTCGGTTGTAGCAGGCGACACGGATGAAGTCCTCTCCGGCAAGTCTCCGGCCATTGAGTAGTTATTGACCTGCAGGTTAGGCACATAGCCGAGGCAAATAGAAGTGCGTGCGTGGGTGAGATGTGGTTCCGTTCGAGCGAGGGGAGATGGGGAACCGGAGCTCCTCCACCGAGGATGGCGGAGGAGATGGGTCGGATGTGGTCAACGGCGTAGATGGAGGGATTGGGTAGTCGGAGGAGTGTGCGAGAAAGGGGGAAGTGCGACGGAGCTAAATGAGTGAACAATGGAGTGAGAGATGGGGTGTAGAGTCCTAGATAATTAAAGGAAATTAAGGAAAAATGCAAAGAAAGAAGAAGGAGCTTACCTGGTCGGATATGGCGGACTGGGGCTTGGGCTGGGGATTCCAGAGGGTCCCCTGGTCTTCGCTGAACACGGTCAGCCAGGCCGTGCAGCTCGGGCGGTCGCTAGGGCACCGCAGCTCTGCCTTGTTCGGTGGAGGGTCTCACCAGGGAGCTCGTCATCTTCGCTCAATCCGGCGACCTCCCCCTGTCACTGGGAGGTGGCGGAGGGCTGGGTGAACCCTCATGTAAAGGTGGACGGCCTGAACTCGAGGGGGAAGGCGCGCTATTTGAAGGGGAAGCTGGCGGTGCAGGTGGTGATAGTCGTGGGTTTCGAGGGGATTATGGGGTGACAGGAGGAGAGTTCGTGGTTTGACGAAGGTCTCGCGAGGTGGAGGGAAGAGTGGGGAAGACCGTGGAGCAGTTGGCGGGAGGAGATGGTCACTGAAGTGACGGAGAAAAAGGGAAGGGGGAGACGTCTTCGCGAGGTGGAGATTGTGGGAAGAGAGGGGGGTCTGGAGGTTGACGACGGTCAGCTGACCGTTGGATCTGGAGATCCAACGGTGGGGAGCGTTGCGCGAAGGAGTGGTATGGATTAGATCGGGGCGATGTGAATGAAGGGTAGCGGTTGTGCCATGTGTCATTATGTGGGAGTGGTGCGAACGGAGGGCGGTGATGAGTAGATAAGGTTGATCGAGCGGTGGAAAAATTGGTGCGGAGATAGCGGTTGTGATGGGAGATCTGGAGCGCGATCGAAGGGCGCACAACGCGCCACGTGGCACGCTCTGGTGAGAGCGCTCACATGCGGTGCAGATTGAAGGCGGGGATGATCAGACGGCCGAGGCAAAGGGGCGTGCATGGAAAGCCAGGGACCGTTGGATCTCAGGAGGAGATCCGACGGCTGGAAGAGGAGACGGAAGAGACAAGAGAGGCGGGGCCACGTGGCGCACCCAGAACGGGCCACGTGGCCCAATCAGATTATTTCGTGAGTATTTTTGGTTTTTGAGGGTTATAATGGCCGATTTTGAGAAAACTCAAAACATGAAAGTTGTAGATCTTGACGAGATCTACAAGTTTCATGTTGACCAAAACTGGAGATGAGATCATCGGTAGACACAAAATATTTTTAAGAGTACTTTTAAGAATAAAAATACCACGAATTATCATTTTGCCATTTTTTGTGGTTTTTATTTTATTTGAGACTCTGTTAATTACAGGACATTAACTGGGTTTTATTGGCACTAAGCTTAAGCAACGGGGTTAATAATGGGAAATTATGATGATGAAATCGAGTTTCATCACCCCCCTATACTTAAACCATGCTCGTCCTCGAGCATCACAAAGAATGAATAAGCTGGATTAACCCACTTGTGCATGTGAATACAGGATCCAATCTGCTCAAGTCGACTCAATTTTAGAGATCCAAAATTCTTGAGTTCAACCCAGCCTTAATCAAGAGGTATCCAATTCCTCTAATTCTCTAGACTCTCTGTGATGTACATATAAACTAAAGGATATGAAGTTTAGTGTTGACTGCAATTCCGAGAGTAGAGTCAAATCTTCACCCAAAGTCTTGGTCCAAGAAATTCTCCTAAGGACCCAATCCTCAACAATAGGGAATAAATCAAATCTTGCATTCAGTCTACCGTCTCTTTAGTTGTCAGACTTAGAAAATGAAGATGGCAGGCCAGAAATGGAGGGCATGGGATTGTGTCATTTCTTCTCTCCCTCTCATTGGAATAAGGATTCTCTCTAGTGCCTTTTACGCAACACATTTTTTGGTGTTGATCAGTGCGTCCGTCAAGAGAAGTTGGAGCCGTCTGCACTTGTTTTCCTGGGAATACACCGGGTGTGTCTCTTTTGAGTACCTATCGTACCTTCGACACCCAGACTTGTAGCATTTACAATGCATAGCCCTTTTTTGGTGCTAGCCCGACTTCCGGTCCTAATAGCGGTGGTCCAAGTGGACACTTGAAAAGTTTGGGAGCGCTCGCCTTTGGTGGAAGCTCTTTGATATTTGACTTTGTGGAATGAGAGCTTTTCTTTATCATTTCATTGCTTTGTAGTATTTTGGCTAGCTCCACTACTTTTACCAAGAGTTGGCGCACACTGATCGACAATTTTTATTTATTTCACACCCAGGCACTTAGGTCAATATCAAGAGATTAGTATAAGAACCAAGTTCTTATACTGGCTAAATTGCTGACACTCAGGTTTCCTGAAGCCTTCAAAGATTTTATCCCATCCTCGAGCATCATTAGATCAAATCCAAACTCGAATCCCTCATCCCAATCCCTCGGGTGAAAAGTCAACTCATCTCATCAAAACCGCAGTCGTGCATGTGATGTGTTGATCATATTCTTTATGTCTGAGACTAAGCATGGAATATGGCATGCAAATCTAGAAACCTAGGGGAATGTGGACGATTAAGTGTATGACCCTGATGGCTAAGGCTGGTTAAACGCATATCTCAAAAGACCTCAAAAACTAAGTTTCCTTGAACATTTCAGATCCTGGGTGGAAGTGTAAGAGTAGAGGATTAATCCAACTCCTTCATTCAAAAACACATTTTCTTTTTCTTTTTTTTATATTTTTTGAATTTTTCTCATTTTTTATGGGTTTAATTTAAAGGTTAGATTATGGGTTAGACTCAACTTTCCTTGAAAAGAAAAAGATTTTCACAACCATGTCACAAAATAAAAAATTTTTAAAACATTTTTCAAAAAGATTTTTCAAAATAAGAAAAACTCATTTTTCAAATCATTTTCAAAAATATTTTTATGAAAATAGTGTAACATAGTATAGAAAAGCCGTGAAAATATTTGAGTCCTCTTAGTCCAAAGGATTTTACTTTAGCCAAAAGTTTTAAATTTTTCAAAATTTTTCAGATTATAGCTAAAGTAAGTATACTTGTATATACGGTATACCCCCTATCCTTACACTTTGTTATGTCCTCATAGCACTAGATGATACAAGTCCATAGGTCCATTTAAGTGTAGAGAAATATACGGGAGCTAAGAGGGATCCCCCTATACTTAGGTTAGAAATAACCTAAGTATAAAGGCAAGGAAAGAAGAGTAGAGAAATCACAGGGACTCGGGTCCCCCCTATACTTAGGCTGAGATTAGCCTAAGTAAAAGATGGAAATTGATGATGGGAGGAACCCAAGGGGAACGAAGAAGAAGGATGGATGTACAGATGAGCGGATGGATCTTCGAAGATGAAATGGAGAGACTAAGGTTTTAGGGTGTGTATCGGAGCAAACAAGGCTCAATCAAGCAAGCAAGCCCCTTAAATTCACCAACTCACACATGAAACCAACCGAGGTCGGTTGATTATCTTGTCGGTTTTATTGGTGATAAAACATTAGATAATTACGCGGAGAAAAATGTGACTTGAAAACCAATGTGTAACCGAGGGTGTTGCTCTCCCAAAACCAAATTTTACTCCATTTTTGATTGACTTGCATTAACAGTCCCAATTTTATTTTAAGTTATCACTGAATTACGGTTAGCACAGAATCAAGCAATCATCGTCTACCATTCATTCCCATTTTCCATTAATCCTAGGTGATCAAGCTAGGAAAAAGAAAGCCAAGAAAAAGCCGCGTATTCGATAAAAACCGCGATCTAGGCAAAGCAAGAAAACATGCAGTGATTTGCCAATAAATCCGTAAAAATCTGGAGCCGTTTTGAAAACAAAAATTGACATGTATGCAAGTCGAAAAAGCCGTACCTAATCATGCATCTATTAGCGGTGATTGATTTTCATTAATTTTAGCTAAGTGATGCGAGATTATGTGCGTCTAAATTTAAAGTGTGCCCTACCTACGAGCAAGCACGTAAAAGAAGAAGAATGAAAACAGCTCAAAGAGCCGCGTGCCTGGTCCTAAGTCGACACTCAAGTGGGGACGATCCCCACACAACCACGATCGTTCAATTACATTCGCGAGTCTTCGATTGAAGACCGTTCTAAAAGACGAGTTTATTACATGACATGCAAAAATAAAATGCGAGACACATTTTTTCTTTTCCTTTCTTATAGGCTCCAAGCATGCACCTGTGGTTCCTTTCAGCGAGAGACACCAACTCCTCGCCTACTTGATTGATCAAGGGCCCTACCACAGAATCAAGGATTAGAGATCAAAATAAAAAAGAAAATTTTTATAATGCAAAATAAGTAAACAATATGACCTATAAAATGAACACTGAATTAAATAAACAGAAATCCAAAAAATAATAGAAATGAGTCGTGTCCCCGGCAACGGCGCCATTTGACGAGTCGCAAAGTCGGCCCTTTAAGAGTGTGTTTTTAACACTTGATAATGTCGTAGCAATCGGGCCGAATCAGCTCATCAAGAACCATCACATTTAAATATGTATATAATCTATCAAAATGAGATGGTAATAATTTTTTTTACTTGGTAAGATACCAAGGTCGAACTCAGGGACACGAGCCTCTCTCGTATTAGTTGGATTTTAGTCTATTTAGCTAAGTGTTGAGTTAAAGTCATATAGGTCAAACTATGAAAGAAGGATATAAGGCAACAACAATGCACCTAAAAATTAAACATGCATTTTTTTATTTTTATTTTATTAAGAAAATGAATGCACATGCAAAGCGAATGATATGGCCAAAATGATAATTACTTGAACCATAAAACATGCGAGTCAAGCCGAATTGAAATAATGAAGCACTTTCCATTTATATAGCAAATAGGCATGAGAAACCAAGAAATCAGGACACTTAGATAATGGAATAATGCATTACAGATCAAAGTGTCAAAATGAAAATCTAAGGCATGCCATAATAAAGATGATGAAAAGAGCTTCAAAATGAAACAAAATCACCTCAATCGGGCATACGAGGCTCAAGATATATAATAAAGAAGACAAGGGCATAACTGAAAGAAAAAATGAAATAAAATTGCAAACTGGTCCCTAGGAGGGACTAAAATGCAATAAATATAAAGACGAGTCCTTCCCTGTAAATAAACCGCACGCGCGGGGACATTTTTGCAATTATTTAAACCCGCAAGGGTACAAATGCAAAATGTCCCATGCGCGCACGTGTTGTATGTGCTCTGGACCTGTTTGCAAAATTGAAGAACTTCGTGGGCGACTCTGCAAATAACCCAGAGTGGCATGTGCGATGCACGTGCTATCCAGGCTCGGATGGAGGTTCAGGTTCGGCAGAGGTTAGGCGGAGCTTCGGCTAGGCTCGGGCTTTGATGCAGGCTCGGATGTGGTTCGGGAACTCCAAACCTGTAGGCTCGGACACTCAGGCTCGGAGGAGGCTCTAGCATCGCCACGTGGTTGATTATAAACCATCCGATTATAGAGATCGGACGGATGCTGTGAACTCATGGAGGGACTACGTGGCTGCGTTTAAGTCCGTTGGATCGAGAGGATCTAACGGACTATCGTCGTTGATGGCGTGGCCTCATCGGAGCTGTTGGATGGTCGCTGAGATGAGACCATCCAACGGCAACTGTGCTTCGTCCTCGAGCATCGGCTGGCGGCGAGTTTGGAGCTCCGGCGAAGGAGCTCCTCCTCCGCCGCTCCATCCTAGGCACAATGAAGCTCGCCCGACGCCCTTGAAGGAAGTTCGATGGAGCTGGGAGCTCGGGCGAGGCGACGGACCTCCGGGATCTGGCCATAGAAGCTCGGTTGTAGCAGGCGACACTGATGAAGTCCTCTCCGGCAAGTCTCCGGCCATTGAGTAGTTATTGACCTGCAGGTTAGGCACATAGCCGAGGCAAATAGAAGTGTGTGCGTGGGTGAGATGTGGTTCCGTTCGAGCGAGGGGAGATGGGGAATCAGAGATCCTCCACCGTGGATGGCGGAGGAGATGGGTCGGACGTGGTCAACGGCGTAGATGGAGGGATTGGGTAGTCGGAGGAGTGTGCGAGAAAGGGGGAAGTGCGGCGGAGCTAAATGAGTGAACAATGGAGTGAGAGATGGGGTGTAGAGTCCTAGATAATTAAAGGAAATTAAGGAAAAATGCAAAGAAAGAAGAAGGAGCTTACCTAGTCGGATATGGCGGACTGGGGCTTGGGCTGGGGATTCCATAGGGTCCCCTGATCTTCGCTGAACACGGTCAGCCAGGCCGTGCAGCTCGGGCGGTCGCTAGGGCGCCGCAGCTCTGCCTTGTTCGGCGGAGGGTCTCACCAGGGAGCTCGTCGTCTTCACTCAATCCGGCCACCTCCCCCTGTCACTGGGAGGTGGCGGAGGGCTGGGTGAACCCTCATGTAAAGGTGGAGGGCCTGGACTCGTGGGGGAAGGCGCGCTATTTGAAGGGGAAGCTGGCGGTGCAGGTGGTGATAGTCGTGGGTTTCGAGGGGATTATGGGGTGACAGGAGGAGAGTTCGTGGTTTGACGAAGGTCTCGTGAGGTGGAGGGAAGAGTGGGGAAGACCGTGGAGCAGTTGGCGAGAGGAGATGGTCACTGAAGTGACGGAGAAAAAGGGAAGGGGGAGACGTCTTCGCGAGGTGGAGATCGTGGGAAGAGAGGGGGGTCTGGAGGTTGACGACGGTCAGCTAACCGTTGGATCTGGAGATCCAACAGTGGGGAGCGTTGCGCGAAGGAGCGGTATGGATTATATCGGGGCGATGTGAATGAAACGTAGCGGTTGTGCCATGTGTCATGATGTGGGAGTGGCGCGAACGGAGGGCGGTGAAGAGTAGCTAAGGTTGATCGAGCGGTGGAAAAATTGGTGCGGAGATAGCGGGTGTGATGAGAGATCTGGAGCGCGATCGAAGGGCGCATAACGCGCCACGTGGCACGCTCTGGTGAGAGCGCTCACATGCGGTGCAGATTGAAGGCGGGGATGATCAGACAGCCGAGGCAAAGGGGCGTGCATGGAAAGCCAGGGACCGTTGGATCTCAGGAGGAGATCCGACGGCTGGAAGAGGAGGCGGAAGAGACAAGAGAGGCGGGGCCACGTGGCGCACCCAGAACGAGCCACGTGGCCCAATCAGATTATTTCGTGAGTATTTTTGATTTTTGAGGGTTATAATGGCCGATTTTGAGAAAACTCAAAACATGAAAGTTATAGATCTTGACGAGATCTACAAGTTTCATGTCGACTAAAACTGGAGATGAGATCATCGGTAGACACAAAATATTTTTAAGAGTATTTTTAAGAAAAAAAATACCACGAATTATCATTTTTCCATTTTTTGTGGTTTTTATTTTATTTGAGTCTCTGTTAATTACAGAACATTAACTGGATTTTATTGACACTAAGCTTAAGCAAGGGGTTTAATAATGGGAAATTATGATGATGAAATCGAGTTTCATCACCTCTCAACAAGCGCTAGAGTTTACGCCCCTAGCTGGGCGCAAAGGCTAGGACAACGCAGTATCAAGGTTCAGGACGGCATCTGTAAGGAAAATACCGTACTGTCGTTGTAGTCTCGGTATGAGAACAACAACGAGCTCAACAGTGTAAATAAAGACATCCAGGTATGCAATCAGGCGGGTGTCTGCTACCGGCCAAGGATATGGGAAGATGTGACTGGGATCGGTAACACAAAAGAAATCATCGGCTCGAGATCATAATGGAGTGGAAGGGTAGAGCCGAAGAAATCAAACGTGGAGAAAGAAGGATCAGTCATGGAATCCTCCACGTCAATCAATGTCTCGAAAAGGTGTCGAAAATCAAGATCAAGAGACTCTCTACGAAAACTGATATCCGATGCATATAATGGAACAAAATCAGACAGATCATCGAATATCTCAAGGATCGACTCATCCTCGCGAGGGTCGTCGAGGTGAGACAACTCAGAAGTAGAAGGATCAGAAGACTCGATTTCATGGTCTGACAGATCGGATACACTCTCAGAAAATGAAACCGAGTACACATCGTGTATGGCATTCTCCCGCAGATAACCCTCGGGGAGGAATGCGAGATCATCGGTGAGAAATATAGGATCAGGATCTATCAGGGCATCTACGCTGCTATCAAGAACCCAATCTGTGCACCAGGATGCATCATCATCTGAAGTCTGTGTCTAGTCAATCTGGAAGCGGGAGAAGGTACTGGTCAACACCGCGAAGGCTGGCAATATGGCTGCAACTGGTCCTCGCTCTGTGGCAATGCTGGCTATCATCTAGTCCTCAGAAAATGTATCTGCCTCATCAAAGTGGAGGACAAAAAGGCTCGAATACGGGACTCTCTATATCAGTCATCCTAAAGTGTAGTCCTGTATCAAACTGTAGCTGATGGGATGAGTCCTGGTATCTATCTGAATCCGAGAAGTATCTCTGCAGAAGAAAACTGAGTCATCCGGGACTGGGCTCTGAAATGGCTGGATCAATGGCTGTAGTAGCGGGGGCTCCTCCATTTCCTGAAATATCAGAAGATCTGATATCCAAGAATTCAACTGAAAACTCTGGGGCTGACTCGAACTCTAGTTGGAAAACCAACGGGAACTCGAGTAGTCTCTGGGTCAGAATCTCCACTGTAGCAGTCACATCCTCTGTACTCTGTGGTGCTGCAGAATCCAAGTCCTCAGGCTGGTGTGTGGAAACGGTATCCTCATGTAGTGCGACACACCCCACTGGTACTGCAACATCCTCATGTGTTATCCCGACTACGGCATCTCGTGAAGATGATCTCTGTGAAAGTAACCTCGAGATGGTATCTAGTAAGTCAATGTCAGAACTGCGGTGTGAAACGCCACATGAGGTAATCACCAGTGCTATCTGATCCGCGGTCATCCCCCTCATGGAGATCTCGATGAGGTCTGTCGGTAAAAGTCCGTGATCGGGGAATCTCCTCAAGAGGTCAAGAAACCTCAGCCACGAATCATGCAATGGCTCCTGGGGGTCTACTAAAAAATCCGTGATGAAAGACCGCATCATATCTGCTCTACGTTGGGGGTAGAATCTCTGCAAGAACAATGACCGTAAATCACCCCACGTAGCAAACTTCCTTCCCAATCGTCTGTGCCAACTCTTGGCTCTACCCTGAAGTGTGAAAGGGAAGGTCATAAGCTGTAACTCATCAGAAGTGATATCTGAATATGATCGTGATCCACAAAACTCCTCGAACTCAAAAAGATGAAGATATGGTTCCTTGTGCACTTCCCCTGAAAACTTCGACAATCTCTGAATGAACTCTAAGTCTAGAATGAAGGGACTCAATGTAGAAGCTGACTATGCTCCATAATCGGGCTGCTCATTCGTCATCCCATCATAGAAGTCATCTGAAGCTCGCAACTGCTCAATGTGATCTCCGTGGGCATAAACTCCAAGCTCAGCATGCCCAGTAGAAAGAGGGAATAGAGTAGAGGAAGAAAGAGATGAGAAGTCGATCGGAGTTCCGACCTCACATGAAGGAAAACGAGAATGATGTGGATGAAAAAATGGAGCCGCAAGATCTGGCTGAAGGGAATATCGATCCATCATCTGACTTGAGAAGAAATGACGAGGGTGATGAATCCATGATTCATCATCTTAATATCTTGATCTTAGCAAAATCCCCGAGTAAAATCCCAAATAAATGTCCATAAAATCAATAAATTAACAAAATGACTCTTGTAAATAAAACTCACTAATTATTGTACAAAATAAATTACACATAAAAAGCCGCAAAATCAAAGGAGTTTTATACATGTAAATAGCCCAAAACTTTATGTATTTTTAATAATTTCATATCAACTCCTTTTTGGCTAATTCTTTCTCCAACATGTTCATATCAATGTAATAAAAATACAAAAATACAAAACAAAATTTACCTCAAATAAATACTCCTAGATCCCAATGGGAAAAAGCCATAAAGACCAACTTCCAAGCAAAATCCCGCTCCGTATGAACTCCAAATTCACCAAACTCACTTTTAAAGTTCAAGTTAGAAAATTATCTATCCAACGGAAGTGGTTTCATTAAAATCGGAGCTCATTTGCAAAAGTTGGGTTTTGGGACCTAGATGTACATTGTATACCATGTATATATTCATTCTTTCTTTAATTTTTATTGTATCTTTCTTAATTACTAAAAATACAAAAAAAATCATACTTGTGTTGTATTTTAATTGTAGTATTTTATTGTATTTTTCCGTTGTAAATATCTCTTATTAAAAAGACAAAAAAATTACATATTAGAAATGTAAAAAAAATGTGTACATGTTGTTTGTCTTCCCTTGTAAATTCTCCACTATTTATTTTCTTCTTTTTTATTCTATTGTAATTAAAGTAGTCAACTTTATTTCATTTATTTATTTATTATACATTCTCTACAATAACCACCATTCAACTCATTCTACCACCAACCTCCATTCAACCCCACCATTTTTCTAACTTCTAATTCAACTCCACCATTTTATTAACCTCCATCCCACTCCATCTTAATTCTAACTTCCATTTTTTCCATCTCTTTATATACATTCCATCCTCCTCAATTTGCCTTTGATCCATCTTTATGTGAGGAGAGCCTAGTTTCCTTAGTTGAATCGGTGACGGCGACGCAACCGCGGTCGAGCAACGACGGCCCTCTCTCCGGTGTGATCCGTTGGTTTTTTTGGCCAACATCGCAGCCGCAACCGCGCGCTGCTCGAGCTCATCGCACGCCGGTGATTCGAGCGAAGACCGTGCTCTCGTGAGCACATCATAGGCATCCGTCCATCGTAGGTAATTTTTCTTTTTATCTTATCATCATTAGTATCTTTGCAATTTTTTTAAGCACATCACATTACCACCACCATCATCATCTTTAATTTCATTACTTCTTTATCACATTACCATCACCCCTCCACATTTTATTTCATCACATTATATTTTTTCCCCATCATGTACATCCTTTAATTAACAAAACAAAAAAAATTAAAACAAAAAAAAGTTCTTTCATTACCATTTAGCTCCATTTCATCATCTTCTCACTACCATTTTCCCCTTTTATGTTTGTGTTTATATTTCCTGCTTAAAGAAAATTAAAAATATAAAAAAATTAAAACAAAAAAAAGTTTTTTTAGCAGAGCAGCAAAGAAAAAAAATCAAAAAAAAAATTTTAAAAAAAAACAAAAAAAATCCGCAGCAGCGATGGGGGAGCACCCACCGCCGTCGCCCCACCTATAGCTCCCAGGAGCACCGCCGCCCGCCTCCTTCAGCAACCGCCCCTGCGGCGGTTCGTTCCCTCCGCCTACCTCCGCAGCCACCCGTAGGTGGCCGCCATCTCCTCGCCGCCTACCTCTGCAGCCACCCGCAGGTGGCCGCCATCTCCTCGCCGCCGACCCCGCACCTCACCGGTTCCCCCTCGCGGCGCGCACGGCCGCGCCCTCAGCCGCTCCGCCACGGCGCGCACGGCCGTCTCCAGCCCCAGCGGTGAGCCGCGCCGCCGCCGACTGCTCCTCCTGTTGGGTTCTCCTTCCGTCACAACCAGGAAGAAGGTCAAATTTGTTGATTTGTTTATTTTGTAAAAATTGCAACTTTTCCCGTTCATGTTTATGTAATTGCAGTTTAGTCCTTGTGCATAAATTTAAGTTATCTTTTCAGTTTCCGTATTTGCAAGCATACCCCTGTGTTTGACTAATAATTTGGACCTCTTTTTTGCATCTTTTTATTCAATGAAAAGTGGCATTGTGTTGAGCAACTAATTCTCTACATTGTGGGTATTTATTTATATTTTTGTGACTCGTGGGTAATTAATTATAATTGATTAACTGAAACTTTGCATATTTTACCTACTCAGTGCTCTTAAAATTATATCTCACACACGGTTGCTCTAAAAATTCCACAAAAATTATATGTGATGCCTTAAGGATTGATTAACTTACTGTCCAAATTTCATCCAACGTGGAGTTGTCTTGTGCCTGAAATAAATTGTACAGTGATTTTAGTATTTGATTTTTAATTAAATCCACATATATCCTTTTTGCAAAATTTCAAGTCTCCTGGATTCCATTTGAAAACATCTACTTGAGATAATTCGCACTTTGATTAATTTGATATTGTGGATTAATTAGGAATTATTTACTCACTGTCACGCTGTTTGCACTAAAAAATCTATAAAAAATTCATAACTTGTCAAAAAATTCCAAAAAAATTATTGTAGCTTCCTTGCATCATGTTTTAGTCCCAGTAAATTTTTCATAATTTTTGCTTACTGTTTGTGTGATAAATTGCGAAAAAACCCTTAAAAAGTGTGCATTTTTCATTGTTGCATTTTAACCCATAAAATTCCAAAAAAAAGTACCTTACATTCATCTCTGGATTAAGACTCTAGGAAAAATATTACTTTGCTAAATTGGACTTATTTTCTATTCAAATTAATTTGGCTAAGTTGTATGCTCTCTTAGTGTATTAATTCCGCCGCATTTGCATTTGCTTTGGTTTTTGCATAAAAAATCTAAAAAAAATACCGCACTGGAAATCTAACATCGTTATTTTCAAATTAAACCCAAGTTGTTCCTTTGCCTCCCTGAGTTCGACCCCGGACTTGCCCGGGATATAAATTAAGCCGAGACACTCTTCACGGAGATCTTCTCTCGGTTCTGACCGAATCGTTAGGTACACGTATTACAACGGACACGAATTAAATATCGTACTTAGCGACTCGTCAGATGGCGCCGTTGCCGGGGAGGCAAACGGCTTAGGGATTAGTTTAAAAATTTGGATTTAGATTTTCATTTACTCGGGTAGTCTGACCCTCGAGCCCACTTGTATTTATTCCATTTTTCTTTTAATTATTTGTCTTCATATTCTTGTATATATTTTGTTGTTTATCTCTCTAATATAAATCTCTTTTTCCTTGCGAGTGCCCGGTGGACTTGGAGTGCATCGGAGGTCGACGGACGCGACGCGCGCCGACTGCTGAAGTGCGAGGAGGAATTAATTTATCTTCGAGAGAATTTTTGTAAAATTTTTTGTAATTATTTAGGTAGTTGCTCCTTTATAGCGGCTCCTGTTTGAGAGGTCGCGTGTGTAAAAAAAGACTTGGACATTATTTGTGGTGTGTCGAGCCTGTTTCACTCTCCGGCGAGGGTGGGGCTTGACTTGAGTGGCGAACTTAAGGATTAGGCACACGGTAGCTTAGAATCAAATTTGTTTGTGCCCATCGTAAGTTAGGCCACACATATCTTAGAAGATTCACATATCTTATAAGATTCATAATGAGACGCACATAGACACGTACTACTTAGCTCAAATTCAATCAATTCTTCCCCGCTAATAGTATACTGTTTAGGTGCGGTTTTTCTCGATCTGCATGCATTTAGTGTAATATTTACAAATTCAGTTTTGCATAACGCATGAAGAGTGCTGGGATTTACTGTAAGTATAACTTCTTCTGAGCATGCATCATAGTTTCTCGTTTGCATTCTGATTTCCGATTCCCCTCTTGTTTTATAACTTAAGGTCAAAAGGAAATTGGGACTGAACGGTAGACGTGCTTGTGTGTTCACATAAATTTCAAGTGATAACCTAACTCTAAAATTGGGACTGAATTGAGCAGGTCGATTTAAAAAAATTGGAATAAAAAGAACCCTTGTTCTCGGGTGCATAAAGCCCTCATTGTTTGTTTTACTTGCAAGTGAGAGAGAGACGACCCTAGGATAGAGCCAAGTCTGGATTTCTTACTTACTACTGGTTCTTTATTTTCAGGCGACACTAGTCGTAAGAACCGGGTCAGTCTGTAGGAAAATACGGACACCTAACAGCTCGTTAATCTTTCCAAGATTGTATTCTCACCAACTAAAATTGACAAGATAATTCGGCCGAACTCTTACGCCCTTCACGTGTTGAGTTGGTGAAATTGAGGGTTTGAATTGCGTTTGTATTGTGTGAGTTTACTCCGCACATTTACGTGCACCGTAGAAGTAGCACCTCATTGAAATATCGTGTTCTAATCGGTTCTTTTGACATCGAAGATGACTGATTGGGGGGATAATTATTCGGACCTTGCGAATTTCCCGTTGAACCCTCCAAGAAGTATGTCTTCACAGGTCCATGCGCAACATGGACCAACCTGGACTCATGACCCTCTTGAGCCCAGGATCACCCACTCTCGGGATGGTTACTCTCAAACCATTCCCTTTCTCTCTTCCCACCTCACCGAGGAAGACCTACGCCTCGATGAGAATATCTTGATTCATAAATCCTCTTCTAATCAAGAACACATTGCTGATTCAGGCCATATAGAAGACACAAGTAAAATGCCTCCAAAGAAGAAAGAAGAGGAAGAAGAGAACAATGAAGACCCAATGAAAATGATACTTGCCAGATTAGCTGCATCTGAGAAGCAACAAGCATTACTGAGAGCTCAGTTAGGACAGTTAAATGTTGGGGTCCAACTACCAATGGATGCGGCATACAACCCCGGACAATATCAAATTCATAACTACTTGAGTCCGGCTGAACCCACTGTTGACTTTGAGTTGAAGCCGCACTTTCTGAACCTGCTGCCACATTTTGATGGGAATGCTTCTGAGGAACCATATGCATTCCTAAGGGACTTTGAGCTCATCTGTGCTAACCTCAAACATAATAATGTTAGCCAGGATTATATTAGGCTCAAAGCCCTTCCATTTGCCTTGGGTGGTAAAGCTGATTACTGGGTAAAGAATCTGGGGATCGTTGTCACCACATATGCCCAGTTCAAGGACCTGTTTTTGAAGAAGTTCTACCCTTTGAGTAGAACTAACATGATGAGGACGCGCATTACGAGTTTTTCCCAATTACCCCATGAAGCTTTTTGTGATGCTTGGGAAAGATTCAAGGACATCCTGCAGAAGTGTCCCTGTCATGGACTAAATGATAACATCTTGGTCCAATCATTTTTCACTGGTCTCAACCCTGAGATGCAGGGTTTAGTGAGCGCTGCCTGTGGAGGCAGCTATACATCACGAGGAGCGGATACCGTCTGGAGGGTATTCGAGCAGATGGCTGAAATTAGCCGCTCACAGATGGCCAGCAGGGCCTATACACCATCCCCCAGTTCACACTCACTTGGAGGGGGAAAATCAGCTGTAGTTGATCTCTCTCAGGACGTGATCCCTAGCATGAGACTTCTTGCTGACAAGCTTACTGTAGTCGAGAGGATCGACAGGAGGATTGATGAGTTAGATCGGAGTGTCTCCAAACTTCCAAAACAGATGGAGGAGTTGACTGAGAAGGTATCTAAGATAAAGATACATGCCGTGACTGCACCCTCTGCTCCCGTATACCGAGTTCACCATGTTCAGGAGCAGTTGGTGTCAGGGCAACCCCAGCCGTGGGAGCAGGACCCATCCTACACCCACTCTTTCCAGCAGCCACCTCCATTAGCAGAGACAGTCCAGGAGGAGCCTCCACCGGTTTGGGAGGTGAATGGAGTATGGTATACTCAGGATCTTGCCAGGCAGGGAAGTACGGGAGACCGACAGACCTACCAGCGTCCCCCGACCTTTCACAACACCGCATTCACCTCCGCACCACCTCCTTCACAGCAGAGCCCTGGATTCCAGCCACCCCAGCAGCAGAGGCAGCAGTACCAGCAGCATGGCCGACAGGGCCATTACCAGGCAGGCCAGCAGGGCCCGCAACCCCAGCAGCAGCAGCAGAGGCAGTACTCTGGCCAGCAGGGCCAGTCTTCCCGTTCTTCTTCCCAGTCTTATCCACTTCCTTCTTCGTCTAGTCCCGTGGATATTCAGCAGCAGATACTCGACGAGCTACGTTCCTATAGGAACGAGATTCAAGACTTACGGGTGGATGTCAACCGCCTGTCTAGATGGCGAGACGAGCAGACTGCACCCTCTACCTCTATCCCAGCCCAAGTTCAGGCTAACCCCAATAGCCTGAACAGATCTAGTTCTCAGCAGCACTTTGGTCAGGTATACTATTCAGTATCTCCTAGATCTGAACATGAGATTCTTTCGTGTGACGAGACTAACCACATGTCATTCAGGAGCGGAAGGACCGTGACCGTACCTGACCGGGCGAGGGACACGAGGAGGGGCATCTCTGGAGCTCTACCTGAGGAGTCTTCAGAGGACGAGGAGGAGAGGCATCATATTTCGGAGCCCCATCAGCATCATTCGAGGATTTCCATTCAGGGAGCCGAGAGGAGGAGGAGAGCACGTATGCAGCATCGTCAGCATGGATATTATTCTGAGTCTACGGAGGACCTTGCATCTCCGGTTGTGGCAGATACCATTCCAGCTTCTATTCCACAACCTGTAGTAGATAGTTTAGATTTTGAGTCCATGTTGCATCAAAAAGATTCTTGTATGAAGAACTTTGTTTCCGTTAAGTCAAAGAATGATCTTTCAGTTCATGATTCAGATTCTTCATCCTCTGTTTCCCTAGCTTCAATCCCTTTCCCCTGTGCTCTTACGGCAGGAAAGCGCATCAAAAAGATTCAGAAAGATGACCCCGATATGGCACGGTTTTGTAAAGAAAATATCACAGTCAAGGTGCCATTTGATGAATATGTGGCTAACCATCCTGCCTTCCAAAAATACCCTAAGGTGAGATGCACACCTACAAGGGTTAGCAGGAAGAAAGATAACCGAAATATAAAGACACATGTCTTATCGGTAGCCACAACCTATTGTCTCAAGAATCAGACTTTGACAAGGAAAAAGAGAGACATGGGTGCTCATTGTGTGGAGAGTCGTATTGATGACATTGCGTTTGCACGCACACTCTTAGATAACGGTTCTTCGATCAACTTACTTCCCTTAGCATTATATCAGAAATTGGAGTTGGGACCACTTCGCAAATCTAGAGCCTTACTCCAATTCGCTGATCGATCAGTGAAGAGACCTAAGGGAGAAGTGAAGAACGTCGTTATCTCGATTGAGGGGCAGAACTATCAAGTTGACTTCACAGTCTTGGACATGGAGACCCCCAATCATTGGAGAGAATCTCAGATCATTCTTGGGCGGCCCTTCCTTAGGACCGCAGGCGCAGCTTTCGATTATGGTACGGGAATGATGAAGTTCCGTTCTCCAGGCGGAGAAGTGAACCTTGAGATGAAGCAAACCAAGTGTCAGCGACCCGATTCAGAGAGTAGCACGGAGTATTCATCTTCAGAGGCAGATTGCAGTTTGATTAGCACAGTTGGGATTTGGGGACAGATTCCTTCAGGACAGAGCGAGTCCCTTTCATCTGGAAAGGGTATCGTGGATGATGCAATTTGCCAGGTGTTGTCTGATATTGTGAGAGATGCCTCTATCTATTCCCATGATGACACAAAGATCCATCTGGATCTGTCAGTTCCATCCCCTTCGGAACGATCATGGGATATAGAAGATGAGTCGGACGCGGCTTTGGCCGAACTACCGCGTTTCTTTGGCGATCCGACTCCCTTTACTTCTGATTTGGTGGCGAGTACTACTCAGCTTAGCCCACCTTCATGCAGCACAGAACCAGATTCAGATTCAGTTCAGCCAGATCTGCTTGATGATACCACATTGCCAGAACTAAAATCACTACCTCCTACACTTAAGTATGCCTTTCTTGCGGGACCCAAAGAGAGATATCCTGTCATCATTAGCTCAGACTTGACTTTAGAACAGGAGTCTAGGTTGTTAGAGGTCTTAGAGAGGAACCGCAAAGCAATAGGCTGGACAGTGTCGGATCTCGTGGGCATCAACCCCGCTCTCTGCTCGCACCACATTTTTACTGAGGATAATGTGAGACCTTCCCGTGAGTTTCAAAGAAGACTTAACCCCAATCTACGGGAAGTAGTGAAGAAAGAAATTGAGAAATGGTGCAAAGCAGGGTTTATATACCCTATTTCTGACTCCAAGTGGGTGGCCCCACTCCATGTTGTCCCGAAGAAGTCGGGAATTCAGATGGTCACCAACGAGGAGGGGGTAGAGATCGCGACACGAGTACCTACGTCGTGGCGTGTCTGTGTTGACTACATGCGCCTGAATGCCGCGACCAAGAAAGATCACTTTCCCTTGCCTTTGATTGATCAGATCTTGGAGAGACTTGCAGGAAAAGAGTTCTTCTGTTTTCTTGATGGGTACTCAGGCTACAACCAGGTGGCCATTGCCCATGAGGACCAGGAAAAGACCACATTCACATGTCCATTTGGCACTTATGCTTTCAGGCGCATGCCATTCGGGCTCTGCAATGCCCCGGGCACATTTCAGCGGTGCATGATAGCCATATTTGCCGAGATGGTGGGAGATTTCCTGGAAGTATTCATGGATGACTTCTCGGTCCATGGTGATTCTTTTGATACATGTTTAGCGCACTTGGACCGAGTCCTCACGAGGTGTAGAGAGGTGAATCTGGTACTCTCCTGGGAGAAGAGTCACTTTATGGTGACGGAGGGTATCGTGTTGGGGCATGTCATCTCCAAAAGAGGAATGGAGGTTGACCCTTCCAAGGTGGAGGTGATCAAGAAACTCGATCCACATACCAACGTGAAGTTAGTGCGGTCATTCTTAGGGCATGTTGGATTCTATAGGAGATTCATTCAAGATTTTTCAAAGATTGCCCGCCCACTGACTGAGCTCTTAGGAAAAGACACAGAGTTCATTGTAGATCACAGGTGTCTGGAGGCCTTTGAGCTCTTGAAGAGGAAGATTTGTGCCTCGCCTATCCTACAAGCTCCCGACTGGTCTCTCCCCTTTGAGATCATGACTGATGCTTCAGATTTTGCTATAGGAGCTGTGTTAGGACAACGGCGAGAGGGGATTCCGTTTGCGATTCATTATGCGAGCAAAGTTTTAGATCCTACACAGAAGAATTACACAGTGACCGAAAAGGAAATGCTCGCAGTAGTATGGGCCCTCGAGAAGTTCAGATCATATATTTTGGGCTCTAAGGTGACAATTTATACAGATCACACAACCATTCGATATTTAATGGAAAAGAAGGACGCGAAGGCGCGTCTTCTTAGGTGGATTTTACTCCTCCAGGAACTTGATTTGGAGATAAAGGATAAACCTGGAGTGAAGAATGTTGTGGCTGATCACCTTTCTCGGATTGAACTTAAGGATTCTCCTGATTTTGAGCGGATTAGAGAGACCTTCCCAGATGAGTCAATTTGTGTTATTGACTCACTCCCGTGGTATGCCAACATGGTGAACTATCTTGTCTCCAAGCAGGTTCCCCATGGTTGGATTAGGAGCAGTATTGACCGACTGAAGTCGGATTCGAGGAGATACCACTGGGACGATCCTTTCCTTTTCTTCGAAGGACCGGATTGTGTTTGGAGAAGGTGTATTCCTCAGGAGGAATACCAGAGTGTCCTCACATATTGTCATTCACTTGAGGCCGGAGGACACCATTCGGGAAAGAGAACCGCTCACAAAGTACTTCAATGTGGATTGTATTGGCCGACCTTGTTTAGAGATGCCATTGATTTTGTACGGTCGTGCCCGATCTGTCAAAGGATGGGAGGGACAGTTGGACAGAGAGATGAGATGCCTATGCAACCGATGATTATTTGTGATGTTTTTGATGCATGGGGCATAGATTTTATGGGTCCCTTTCCCAACAGCCAAGGACATGAGTACATTTTGTTGACGGTTGACTATCTATCTAGGTGGGTGGAGGCTATCCCAACTCGAACCGCAGACAGTAAGACTGTCTGTAAGTTTGTGAGAGATCATATTATTGCTAGGTTCGGGGTGCCAAAAGTTTTGATATCTGATGGGGGTAGCCATTTTGTGAATCGAGATATGAGGTCTTTAGCTAAGGACTATGGATTTGAGCATAGAGTTACTAGTCCTTACCACCCACAGTCCAACGGCATGGCAGAGGTTTCGAACAGAGAGGTGAAGAGTATTTTGCAGAAATTGGTTCGTCCCGATAGGAAGAACTGGTCTCAGCTTTTGGACCAAGTTCTGTGGGCCTATAGGACAGCCTACAAGACACCATTGGGTACTTCACCATTTAGAATGATCTATGGCAAGCCATTCCATTTGCCCGCAGAATTGATTCATAAATCCGAATGGGCAATTAAGAAGATTAACTGGAGTTGTCACCTAGGGAAGCTTTGTCGAGACTTGAATTTGAACGAGCTCGTGGAAATCCGAAACAGGGCATTTGATAACAGTTTGATTTATAAGGACAAAGTAAAGAGATGGCATGATCAGCACATTAGGTGCAAAGACTTTGTCCCTGGACAAAAGGTATGGTTGTTCAATGCCAGGTTGAAGATGTTCCATGGGAAGCTCAAATCTAAATGGACGGGTCCCTTTGTTGTTAAGAAAGTGCACGAGAATGGAAGTGTAGAGATAGTTGATCTCACAGATGGTGCACAATCTCATGTGGTAAATGGACAACTGTTGAAGCATTTTGTTGATTCAAAAGAGCAGTTAGTCCAAGTCGAGGTCATCAACTTCATGCAGAGTGAGCATAGAGCAGATACATCATATTACTCATCATGAAGACACAGAATCAAGATTCAACATCTTAGAAGATTCACTCACTCTTGTACATTCTCCCTTCTTTGTATATTCTCCAGATCACATCGGTTCTTACACTTATTCTTGTCTTATACTTAGGCTTACCAAGAGCCTAAGTATAGGGGGAGCCGATGCCCGCCATGTGTATTTACTCATCCATTTCTTTTCTCGACCTCATCCGCCCCATTTTTGCTCTTCTTCTACACTTAGGCTGACCAGAGCCTAAGTATAGGGGGGCGGATCGACTTCTATACTCTTTATTTTAGTCATCCTATGCTTAGCACGAGCTATGTCTTTTTCTCGCTTCTTGTGCCATGAGGACATAGCACATGCTAAGTATAGGGGGGCGTGTATATATTACATATATACTTTACCCATAGCTTGTACTTTCACGTATTTTTGTATATATTATACAATAATTATGGGGTGGGTAAAAAAAGAACTTTTTCAAAAACTCTTAAAAAAAACTTTTCAAAAAAAAATGTTTTTTGTTCTCTTTTCTTATTTGCTCTAAAAAAATCTTTTCAAAAAAAGTGTCCTTTCTTATTTATCTATATTTTTCAAAAAAAAATATATAAAAAAAAGCTTTTCAAAAAAAACTTTTCAAAAAAATTTTTTTTTCTTTAAAATCCTTTCTTATGTACCTATCTTTCAAAAAAAACTCTTGAAAAAAAAGAAAGAGCAAAACTTTTCTAACAAAAAAAAAACTTCGTTGCCTTTGTTTGTCAAAAAAAACTTTTTGAAAAAAAAACACATTTTGTAAAACTTAAAAAAATCATAAAAAAACACTAAAAAAACTAACTAATAAGTTGGTTTAATCCCTGACACAATTCACCTTCACACAAGACTAGTGATGTTCAAGAACACTTGGTTTATGAGCTCTTGAGATTTTGAGTTAACCAGCCTTAGTCATTAGGGTCCTTGACTTAATTATTCACATTTCCCTAGTTTGAAAGATTTGTGTGCTATATTGCATGCTTAGTCTCTACCTTAAAGAATATGATCAGCACCTCACATACACGACTGCAGTTATGATGAGATGAGTTGAAATTTCACTTGAGGATCTGGGATGAGGGATTTGAGTTTGGACTTGATTTAATGATGCTCGAGGATGGGATAAAATCAATGAAGGCTTCATGAAACCTGAGTGTCAGCATCTTTAGCCAGTATGAGAACATGGTTCTTGTACTATCTCTTGACATTTACCTATGTGCCAGGGTGTGATAAAATAAAAAAATGTTGATCAGTGTGCGCCAACTCTTGGTAAAAGCAGTGGAGCTAGCCAAAAATACTACAAAGCAATGAAATGTCAAAGAAAAGCTCTCATTCCTTACAAAGTCAATTATCAAAGAGCTTCCACCAAAGGCGAGCGCTCCCAACCATTTCAAAAGTGTCCACTTGGACCACCGCTATTAGGACCAGGAGTCGGACTTGCACCAAAAAAGGGCTCTGCATCGTAAATGCTACAAGTCTGGGTGTAGAAGGTATAATAGATACTCAAAAAAGACACACCCCGGTGTACTCCCAGGAAAACAAGTGCAGACGGCTCCAACTTCTCTTGACGGACACACTGATCAACACCAAAAAAATGCGTTGAGTAATAAGGCACTCGAGAGGATCCTTGTTCCAATGAGAGGGAGAGAAGAAATGACACAATCCTATGCCCTCCATCAACTGGCCTTCCATCTACACTTTCAAGTCTGACAACTAAAGAGACGGTGGATTGTATGCAAGAAATGATTTATTCCCTAGTGTTGAGGATCGGGTCCTTAGGAGAGTCTCTTGGACTGGAATCTTGGGTGACGTTGTGACTCTACTCTTGTAACTGCGGTCAACACTTAAAGTCATATCCCTTATATATATGTATACAAAGAGAGTTTGATGATTAGGGAAATTGGGTACCTTTTGACTAGAGCTTGGTTCAGCTTAGAATTTTAGGATCTCTAAAATCGAGAGTTCTTGAACGGATCAAGTCTTGTATTCACATGCACAGTCAGGGGTTAATCCAACTTATTCATTCTTTATTTGCTCGAGGACTAGCAAAGTTTAAGTATAGGGGGGTGATGAATCCACGATTCATCATCTTAATATCTTGATCTTAGCAAAATCCCCGAGTAAAATCCCAAATAAATGTCCATAAAATCAATAAATTAACAAAATGACTCTTGTAAATAAAACTCACTAATTATTGTACAAAATAAATTACACATAAAAAGCCGCAAAATCAAAGGAGTTTTATACATGTAAATAGCCCAAAACTTTATGTATTTTTAATAATTTCATATCAACTCCTTTTTGGCTAATTCTTTCTCCAACATGTTCATATCAATGTATATAAAAATACAAAAATACAAAACAAATTTTACCTCAAATAAATACTCCTAGATCCCAATGGGAAAAAGCCATAAAGACAACTTCCAAGCTAAATTCCCGCTCCGTATGAACTCCAAATTCACCAAACTCACTTTTAAAGTTCAAGTTAGAAAATTATCTATCCAACGGAAGTGGTTTCATTAAAATCGGAGCTCATTTGCAAAAGTTGGGTTTTGGGACCTAGATGTACATTGTATACCATGTATATATTCATTCTTTCTTTAATTTTTATTGTATCTTTCTTAATTACTAAAAATACAAAAAAAAATCATACTTGTGTTGTATTTTAATTGTAGTATTTTATTGTATTTTTCCGTTGTAAATATCTCTTATTAAAAAGACAAAAAAATTACATATTAGAAAAGTGAAAAAAATGTGTACATGTTGTTTGTCTTCCCTTGTAAATTCTCCACTATTTATTTTCTTCTTTTTTATTCTATTGTAATTAAAGTAGCCAACTTTATTTCATTTATTTATTTATTATACATTCTCTACAATAACCACCATTCAACTCATTCTACCACCAACCTCCATTCAACCCCACCATTTTTCTAACTTCTAATTCAACTCCACCATTTTATTAACCTCCATCCCACTCCATCTTAATTCTAACTTCCATTTTTTCCATCTCTTTATATACATTCCATCTTCCTCAATTTGCCTTTGATCCATCTTTATGTGAGGAGAGCCTAGTTCCCTTAGTTGAATCGGTGACGGCGACGCAACCGCGGTCGAGCAACGACGGTCCTCTCTCCGGTGTGATCCGTTGGTTTTTTTTGGCCAACATCGCAGCCGCAACCGCGCGCTGCTCGAGCTCATCGCACGCCGGCGATTCGAGCGAAGATCGTGCTCTCGTGAGCACATCATAGGCATCCGTCCATCGTAGGTAATTTTTCTTTTTATCTTATCATCATTAGTATCTTTGCAATTTTTTTAAGCACATCACATTACCACCACCATCATCATCTTTAATTTCATTACTTCTTTATCACATTACCATCACCCCACCACATTTTATTTCATCACATTATATTTTTTTCCCATCATGTACATCCTTTAATTAACAAAACAAAAAAAATTAAAACAAAAAAAGTTCTTTCATTACCACTTAGCTCCATTTCATCATCTTCTCACTACCATTTTCCCCTTTTATGTTTGTGTTTATATTTCCTGCTTAAAGAAAATTAAAAATATAAAAAAAAATTAAAAAAAAAAGGTTTTTTAGCACAGCAGCAAAGAAAAAAATCAAAAAAAATTTAAAAAAAAACAAAAAAATCCGCAGCAGCGGTGGGGGAGCACCCACCGCCACCGCCCCACCTATAGCTCCCAGGAGCACCGCCGCCCGCCTCCTTCAGCAACCACCCCTGCGGCGGTTCGTTCCCTCCGCCTACCTCCGCAGCCACCCGCAGGTGGCCGCCATCTCCTCGCCGCCTACCTCTGCAGCCACCCGCAGGTGGCCGCCATCTCCTCGCCGCCGACCCCACACCTCACCGGTTCCCCCTCGCGGCGCGCACGGCCGCGCCCTCAGCCGCTCCGCCGCGGCGCGCACGGCCGTCTCCAGCCCCAGCGGTGAGCAGCGCCGCCGCCGACTGCTCCTCCTGTTGGGTTCTCCTTCCGTCACAGCCAGGAAGAAGGTCAAATTTGTTGATTTGTTTATTTTGTAAAAATTGCAACTTTTCCCGTTCATGTTTATGTAATTGCAGTTTAGTCCCTGTGCATAAATTTAAGTTATCTTTTCAGTTTCTGTATTTGCAAGCATACCCCTGTGTTTGACTAATAATTTGGACTCTTTTTTGCATCTTTTTATTCAATGAAAAGTGGCATTGTGTTGAGCAACTAATTCTCTACATTGTGGGTATTTATTTATATTTTTGTGACTCGTGGGTAATTAATTATAATTGATTAACTGAAACTTTGCATATTTTACCTACTCAGTGCTCTTAAAATTATATCTCACACACGGTTGCTCTAAAAATTCCACAAAAATTATATGTGATGCCTTAAGGATTGATTAACTCACTGTCCAAATTTCATCCAACGTGGAGTTGTCTTGTGCCTGAAATAAATTGTACAGTGATTTTAGTATTTGATTTTTAATTAAATCCACGTATATCCTTTTTGCGAAATTTCAAGTCTCCTGGATTCCATCTGAAAACATCTACTTGAGATAATTCGCACTTTGATTAATTTGATATTGTGGATTAATTAGGAATTATTTACTCACTGTCACTCTGTTTGCACTAAAAAATCTATAAAAAATTCATAACTTGTCAAAAAATTCCAAAAAAATTACTGTAGCTTCCTTGCATCATGTTTTAGTCCCAGTAAATTTTTCATAATTTTTGCTTACTGTTTGTGTGATAAATTGCAAAAAAAACCCTTAAAAAGTGTGCATTTTTCATTGTTGCATTTTAACCCATAAAATTCCAAAAAAAAGTACCTTGCATTCATCTCTGGATTAAGACTCTAGGAAAAATATAACTTTGCTAAATTGGACTTATTTTCTATTCAAATTAATTTGGCTAAGTTGTATGCTCTCTTAGTGTATTAATTCTGCCGCATTTGCATTTGCTTTGGTTTTTGCATAAAAAATCTAAAAAAAATACCGCACTGGAAATCTAACATCTTTATTTTCAAATTAAACCCAAGTTGTTCCTCTGCCTCCCTGAGTTCGACCCCGGACTTGCCCGGGATATAAATTAAGCTGAGACACTCTTCACGGAGATTTCTCTCGGTTCTGACCGAATCGCTAGGTACATGTATTACAACGGACACGAATTAAATATCGTATCTAGTGACTCGTCAGAGGGGAGAAGACAAATAAGGGTGGTAGGGAGGGATAAAAGAGAAGAAAACAGAGTGAAGACGAGAAGGGAAACATATGGTAACTGCTAATGATCTAGAGATGATGATCGTAACCAACTCACACAAATCACATACAAACACAATGCAAACCCCCAATTCACCTACTCATCGCAATGTGAAGACCGTGAAGGGCTCGGTCAATTATCTTGTCAATTTTAAGAGTTAGGTGATCAAACAAAATGTTGTACAAACACTTAGGAGGCTTAATGAGATTTGAGCATATGTGGACAAATAAATGAGAATACAATGAGGGGATTGCTCTCCCAAAACAATGAAGTGAATCAGTTACATTTAATTATATGGTCAAGTTCAATTAGCAGTCCCAATTTTTAAATTTTTGATTTTTTATTTTTTTGGATATTTTCAATGAAACGTCTAACGAATTTTCCAATTTCTTTTTTATTCCTAAGTCCAGAAAACAGAGGGAGGAATACGGAAAAGCCGATGCGCGACGAAATCTATGAATGCATGCACGAGATAGAAGGCGTACCTTTCTCCAGCAGTCTACATGCAATATGATCCGCGCATAAATTTAAACTAATATATATGAGTGCAATGCGAGAACCGTCCTAAACTGGAACTTCTATTATCGTGAAGCATAGATTTATTTGTCTAAGTCCAAGCGAGTTCTATAGGAACAGGTATTCTATTAGGGGCTTTGGACCTAATGCTACCTGACTCAATCAAATAGAAACCTAAATCTAGGGGCTCAAGCACAAAAATCCATGTGAAACAAAATAAAATAAAGCGATAAAAACAAAACACGGTGAGGTCCCCCAAGTGCACCGGCACTTGGCGAAACAGACCCCGAAATTTGTCAAGTGTCCAAAGTCCTGGAAATTATTACAACTTATGACAAGAATGATAATCGAATAAAATGCTAAAAGTCTTCAAAGGATCTTCCAAATCTTCTGCTCCTCTTCTCCTACGCTCTCCTGTGGCTCGATGGAGAAACAAGCCGCCTCCGCTTTGCTCGGGTGCGCCGGCGCTCCTAGGAATGCCGCCCTCGCTCGTCGGGCCCTCGCAAGAAAGAGAGAAACAAAAGATATGTCAGATCACAGTTATGAAAAATATATCAAATAAAATGAAGTGAAAAATCAAACAAGCAAAGAAAAACAAGTATATACACAAACCAAGAGTAGAAGACAAAGAAGACCTATCTACCCTCGTCGTGCCACCCGGCAACAGCGCCATTTTGATTAGCGGGTAATCTCACTTGGGTTTTAGTTTATTAATAGAGAATGTCGTTGTACCCAAAGAAAAACCAACCGAATCAAACAATTATTAAATCCAATCAAAGCACTAAAAGAAAATGATGGATTTTTGCTATTTTAGTTATTAACCTGGTATAGCTCCCAGGGTCGAATTCGAGGAGGCAACAATTATTAAGCAAGGGTTATTTAATCAAAGACAAGCAATGAAATAAAGGAGGGAATCTAAACAAGCTCCTCTTTGGTTATTTTGAATTTTATCTTTTGAAAATTTTATGGGTTTTTAATGTAAAGAGACACTTTTTTTTTGTTTTTGACTTTTTAAAAATAGCAAATCAGAGAAGCCATGTAGGTGAAAATTACTGGAGATAGAAGGCACTAACAGGAACTTAACCTTATTTTTATAGAATTTTTGGATCAAGAGTAATATTTATTCCATGCAATATAGATAAGAAAATGATTTCTGGAAATGCAAGAACAGTAATGTGATTTCTCAAAAGTTTTCGAGCAATTTTAAACAAAGAGATAAAAAAGGTGTTGTTATGAAACTATCACAATGAATCTGGAGAACACGTGAAAGCAATTGGATTTGGATCTTTAAGCAGTTAACAGGAGTCCGAAAGGGCTTTCGTAATTTTACCCAAAATACACCCGCATGCGCGTGAGGCGCGCATGAATTCTTCAACAGCGGGGGGCGAGTCTTTCATATGCTGACGTGTGGCTGGAATACGACCTTTGGATCATATCTGATCCAAGGGCATCTATACGATCTGGGCAGGCCTCTTGCGTTCTTCCCCCTTTCTCTCTGCTGGTTGCGGCTGGTTCCTTCTCAAAGGCGGCAAAGGATCGACCGATTCACCTTCACTGAAGCAGCGGTGAGATAGTCACGAACAAAGATTTCTTCAATTGCAACGATGGTTCATGGACCTGATCTGAATGCGTAGCTGCTCAGATGCTTTGGCGATGAAACGATGGGTAGATCGGTTGCCCTTCTGACTCCCCTGCTACAAACAGGAGTACTTTTTCTCGATTTGATTCAAATCGGAGTAAGGATTAAGCAATTCTCCGTTAATGTTAAATCTGGATGTTCAAATTCACAGAAATCTTATGAAATAGTCATGACGGGTGCAACAAAACCTTTGTTTAATCTATCATTCACATACGGATGCAGATTACATAATCACCAATAATAATCTCAAAAGTCACTTCCGTATAAAATCTCAATTTCGAATCAAATTCCTACTTCAAATAGGAAGGGTGAGCTAGGCTCCGTCGGCGGTGAGGGATTTGGAGCCTGGAATATTCGTGATCGGATCTGGATGGTATGGAAGGTAGAAGACGATTATGCAGGGAATCGGAGATGAAGGTGGATCATGCGTCGGTTTATGTATCAAACAAAGATGATGTTCATCCAATCACAACAATCGGAGAATAGATCTGGTTCTACGGTTACTGAAATCGATCGAGAATTGAGCAAAATCAGAACGAAAACAAATCTAAGATTACCTAAATGGAGTGGATTGCCTGGGCTGAAGCTCCAAGAATCTTCGGGTCGTTGCCTCGATGGCTCGGCGGTGCCGGAGGCTCAAGCTCGCGCGAGGCGGAGCACGGCAACGGATCGTCGGATCAGAAGCCCTTACGTCTTGTCCTCACTGCAACGAAGGTCGGCTGTCACTCACGATGATCGGAGCTCCTTGGAGGAGGATGAAATGGCCAAAGATGGGAGGAGGAAGAAGGTGGGGCTTATTTATAAGATGAGAAATGTCAATTTTTGAATGAAAATTCGGCGCGCAAAACGAGGCAGGAAAATTGAAATTTTGTATGGGCGAAAATGAAGGTTGTGAAATATTTATTTTGGTGAAGAAATCGACTCGATCGAATCAACAAGCCGCTCTAGAAAATTTGGAGAAAACGTCTTGGCGAGCAGTTTATTTGTGCTGAAGGAGGAAAAAAACGAAATAGGGAAAAGGACGAAACAACATATTAAATAAGAGATAAATAAAATAAATAAATAAATAAATGGTTTCAAATCACAAAATAATGAAAATAAATAATGTTAATAATTTAATAAATAATTTTATGATGATTTTTATTAAATAAAATAAATTAATTAAATAAGGTAAAATAAATAAGAACCTTTATTAAGAGGTATAAAATACTTATGTGATACATACTTTATTTTATTTTTGATTATTTTCAAATTTTATAAATTTTATTTTTATTTTATATAATTAAAATAAATATATACAAAATATTTAAAAATACAATATGTGCACAAATAAATAAATAAATAAATAAAATATATACATATATACAAGTATACCCATAAGGTCTCAAAACCTTATTTTTTCATATTAACTCTGATTTCAGTAAAACTACTTTTATTTGATAAATATTTTTACAAAATGAACTTTAAAATTGAGTACACTCAAATCGGAGTTCATACGACCAAGTTATGAGGTTAGGAAGTTAGGCTTTACGGCTTTTAGATTTTGAGATTTATTGGTATTTATTCAAATTTATTTTTAAATTATATTTTTATATTTTCTAGTGATTTTTATGAAAAATTTAGAAAAAATAATTAATTTATTTGGTGTCATAAATAAATAGATAGAAAATAAAGAAGTTTTATACACATGATGTAGATATATACAAAGGGGTCCAAATGCCAAAACTCACATCTTTTATTACATGATTTTTTTGTATTTTTAGTAAATAGTATTAATTATAAAATGAAGTTTAAAAGTGAGTTTGGTAAATTTGGAGTTTTCTATAAATAGTTATGAACCTGAGTAGTTGGACTTTTAGGCTTTTTAGGTTCATTGTAGTTATTTATTTATTAATTAAATAATTTTTCTGATATTTTTATAAATTAGTATACATTATTACACACAACTTTCAAGAAGGAAATATCTTTATTTGAAGTTGTTTTATTGATAAATAAAATAGGTGAAAATATGTACAAGGTGAAAAATGGTGAATATGTACAAGTGAGATTTAGTTTTCTTGATTTTTATAAGTTATGGACCCTATCTCCCCCTACTTTATTCCTGGTCGATCAGGTCAAGTCTTGACCTTCTCTCGGGGTTCGGTTCAGTCTGCATTTATTCCATAAATACATCCTTCTTTATTTCTTTCCTTTTTCTTTTCTTTTTTATTCTTTTATTTTGGTTAAAAAGAATGATAAATATACATTATTAACAAATACATGATGAATGGTAAATAATGAGAACTAATGAATATGTACATGTGTTTTACTAAGGATTTTAGCTAAAATAAAAGAATAAAGATGATGAATCATGGATTCATCAGAGATCTATGTGTAGAGTGATGGTGCAAGTAAAGCCATTGTCTCTTAGAGTCATGCGTGTGTTGTTAAGTGCTCTACTTAGGATTATCAAGATGACATATGCTCATAGCCTAGTGGACTCAAATAATTATGTCCCAATTGACCTGAAAAGTCTTAATCCTAAGCCCTATAAGGTTCCTCCTATAATTAGGTGGATTAAGGTCTTAACGAAGCTCCGTTTGTCAATTTCATTCCAGGTCAGTTTAAATGTCAACTATGATTTGGAAAAACTGTGCAAGTATTTACAAAGATGCAATTTTACAAATTTTTACAATTGTGCAAAATTTTTGAAAAATGTTTGAAAACATGGATGTATGCATGAATGCGAAGTTTTGCAAAATATTTACAATCATTTACACAAGGTTTTTGCAAACTTTTTATTTTTCAAAAATTTTGTACTATATACATAATTTTTGATATGAAATTATTTACACACTATTTACACAAAAAGATTTTTCAATCACTTGTACAAAAATAATTTTTATAAATAGGTATGTATAGGAAGAATTTTTATGTACAAGGGAAATTTTTTTAAATTTTTTTGGATTTTTTGCCATTTTATTTATTAACACACTCAGACAAAAGTACGAGTTATGGCTAAGTATATATGAAATATATACGACACCCCATATACTAAACTCGAACGATGTCCTCAGAGTGATCAAGAGCGATGAAGAAGACATAACTCATGCTTAGTATAGGGAAGTGAAAAGGAATGGTATATACAAAGACGAATCAAAGAATAGAATAAAGAAGACTTGGTGTTTCCCCCTATACTTAGGATCAAGTAATCCTAAGTATAGCAAGCTGTACATGAAGGGAAATCCGAGTGGAAGGATGTACAGGGTCTACCCCCCTATACTTAGGGTAAAATATCCCTAAGTATAGGCAGCAAAACAGAGGTAGAAAGAATCAATAGAATACCCGAGAGTCCTACACCCCCCTATACTTAGGGTAAAGTACACCATAAGTATAGCATAATCATAAGATGAGAAAAGGGGTGTGGGACTAAAGAATAGAGCGATATGGACAACTCGATCTATACAAGTCGGAAGAATAGTGATAATCAAGCATGAGATGCAATAGATGTGAGTCAAGAGACCACATCTCACGCAAAGTGAATTGGGGCAACATCAACGACCCGCAGCTCATGATCTAGATATGGATTGAGCCGTTGGCCGTTAACACGAAAGGTAACATCAGAAGACAACTCAGATATATCAATACTCCCATTGTCATGTACCTTTCTAACCAAATATGGTCCCTTCCATTTGCTCTGTAGCTTCTGGAAATAAACGAAGCCTATCATCAAACAACCATACTCTCTGTCCTGGCTCAAACTGCTTGTGGCTGATATGAGAATAATGCCACTCCTTCACTCTCTCCTTATACTGTAGGCTGTTTATTAAGGCTATATCCCGAAGCTCCTCCAGGGCTGCTAGCTCTGCCCTCCTCTGATCTCCTACACTCTCAGGATCCAAAAGTATATCAGTAACAACCCAAAGCGACCTATGTCTCAGCTCAATAGGTAAATGGTAGGGCTTGCCATAAACGAGGCGAAAGGGAGATGTACCCAAAGGAGTCTTGAAAGACGTCCTATATGCCCACAAGACCGAGTCCAAAAGCAGTGACCAATCCTTTCGGTCAGGGCGGACGACTTTCTGCAATATAGTCTTGATCTTCCTGTTCGACACTTCAGCAAGACCATTCGTCTGGGGGTAGTATGGAGTGGCTACTCGATGGTCTATGCTGAACTCGCTAGCAAGGGCCTTTACCTTGTCATTGACGAAATGAGACCCCCCGTCAGATATCAACACTCGAGGTACCCGGAACCATGAAATGATATTCTTCGTCAAAAACCTGCAAACAGTCCTAGCATCAGCGGTTCGGGCGGGAATGACCTCAACCCAACGACTCACATAATCCACGGCCAACAGAATGTACTCAAATCCCTGACTCTTAGGGAACGGACCCATGAAATCGATGCCCCATGCGTCAAAAACCTCACAGAAGTGTATGGGCTGCATCGGCATCATATCACGCTGTCCACAAGTTCCCATCCTCTGACAGTTAGTACACCTCTTCACGAACTCATCAGAGTCCTTCAAGAGAGTATGCCACCATAGGCCAGATTGGAGCACTTTCTGTGCCTTCCTCCTCCCAGAGTGATGTCCCCCTACCTCAATTTTGTGGCAGTAAGTAAGGACGCTGTGGTGCTCCTCCTGAGGAATGCATCGACGCCAGATACTATCTCCTCCCTCATAATAAAGGACGGGATCCTCCCAATGGTAAAACTTGGCCTTCGCGAGGAAGGTCTCATGTTTCTGCCTGGGCCGGAACTTTCTTAGCGACAAGATATTTCACAATATCGGCATACCATGGGAGAGAGGAGATAGCAAGGATCGCCTCATCTGGGAAGGTCTCACAAATAGTCTCAGTCTGCTCAGAATCCTCAAGATACTCTAATCGGGAGAGATGATCCGCCACCACATTCTTGACTCCAGGCTTATCCTTAATCTCAATATCAAACTCCTGGAGTAGAAGGATCCATCTGGTCAATCTGGCTTTGTCATCCTTCTTTGCCATGAGGTACCTGATGGCGGTATGATCAGTATAGATGGTCACTCTAGATCCAATGATGTAAGATCTGAACTTATCTAGGGCGAAAACTACGGCTAGCATCTCCTTCTCAGTGGCTGTATAGTTCCGCTGGGCTGGCATCCAATGTACGACTAGCGTAGTGAATAGCAAAGGGGACTCCATCCCTCCTCTGTCCCAGCACGGACCCCACGGTAAATTCAGAGGCGTCCGTCATGATCTCGAATGGGAGAGACCAATCGGGTGGCTGGAGAATACGAGCCTCTACAACACGACTCTCGAGAGTCTCAAATGACGATAGACACTTATCATCAACAAGGAACTCGGTGTCTTTCGTCAGCAGATCAGTCAACGGTCGGGCAATCCTACTAAAATCATGAATGAAGCACTTGTAGAAACCGACGTGCCCCAGAAAAGACCGTAACTGCCGCAGGTTGGACGGTGGATTGAGTTTTCTAATGACATCCACCTTGGCCGGATCAACCTCCATGCCCCTGTTGGAGATGATATGGCCAAGCACCGTCCCCTGAGTCACCATGAAGTGACTCTTCTCCCAAGACAACACAAGGTGAACCTCAATGCATCGCTGAAGGACTCGGTCTAGGAAGTCAAGACAAGAATCGAATCTGTCGCCGTAGATCGAGAAATCATCCATGAAGACCTCCAAGCACTCCCCCACCATGTCTGAAAAGATAGACAACATGCATCTCTGGAATGTCGTCGGAGCGTTGCACAATCCAAATGGCATGCATCTGAAAGCATATGTCCCGAAGGGACATGTGAAGGTGGTCTTGTCTTGGTCCTCAGGTGCGATGGCCACCTGATTATAGTCGGAGTACCCATCCAAGAAACAATAATGGCTCTTCCCTGCCAGCCTCTCAATAATCTGATCAATAAACGGCAAGGGGAAATGATCCTTCTTGGTGGCCTGGTTCAATCATCTCTAGTCCACACAGACCCGCCAAGAAGGTACTCGGGTAGCGATCTCCTCTCCAGACTCACTGGCAACTGTGGTGATGCCCGTCTTCTTGGGCACCACATGCAATGGACTGACCCACTTGGAGTCGAAGATGGGGTAGATAAAATCGACGCTCCACCATTTCGAGATTTCCTTCATGACAACCTCTTGAAGATTCGGGTTCAACCGCCGCTGTAACTCACGCGACAGCTTTGCCTCCTCCTCAAGATAGATATGGTGGGAGCACAGAGCCAAACTTATCCCCTGGAGATCAGCTACACTCCATCCTATCGCCTTGCGGTTCTTCTCAAGAACCCCCATCAGACGGGATTCTTGCTCTCAAGTCAGATCATCGGAGATGATGACTGGGTACGTCTCATGCTCACCCGCAAGGAACCTATACTTCAGCGACGACAGTAGCGGCTTCAGCTCTGGACAAGTAGGTGCTGGCGGATCTGGCCCCTGAGCCAAATCTGCATGGGAGAATGAGAACGCTCACTCACAATCTGAATCTGGAGAAGGCTGCTCTGCTGGATTGTCTCTGCTCTGCACAGAATTAACCTCCTCCCTAGTTGTAGGCTAAGTGGAAGTCAGACATGGTATCAAATCATCGAACTCTGCCTAATCAACATCTGACTCTGAGGATCTGTATCAGACTCACAAACTCTGCGGGTGTCTCTGCATCAGCGAACTCTGAAGGTGAGAGGATGACGTGCGACTGGATCTGCCCAAACTGCCTCGTCATCTGTAATCACAAAATCGCAGTCCTGGTAGATGTCTCGCCCTGCCTCTGTCATCTGCTCTGAATCATAAGTCGGCTCTGAGCAAGCTGAATCTCTGCCTCTAGTCTCCTCGACCGTCTCTATTTGTATACTTTCACCCTCTACGCAAAGTACACCTTCCCGCTATCATGGTCGGACACTGCCTTGGCTGTGTCCAATAACGAGCGTCCTAAAATGATGGAGGTATCGGTCACAGACTCAGGGATCTCCATATCCAATACAACAAAGTCTACAGAGAATTTCAGACCCTGAATCGGGGCGACAACGTCCTTCAACAACCTCTTCGGCCTCTTGACAGATCGATCAGCAAACTGAAGGACCGTCCTGCTCTGTCGTAGAGTGCCCAACTCGAAGCGGTCGAGAAGGGATGTCGGAATTAGGTTGATCGAAGAACCGCTGTCTAATAGAGTGCGGGCGAACCTCTGCTCATGGATGTGGCATCTGACATACGGGGCTCCTGCATCTGGCCCCTTGGCTGGCAGACGGTTCTGAATCGTGAAACAAGTGGCACGAGTAAGCACATGGATCTCTGACTGATGGTTCCGCCTCTTCCTCCTAACTGTGGTCCTGTCTCTGAGTGATCTCTGGAGTAGAGGTATGTGCTCCAAGGCCTCCTGTAGAGTCAGCTGTATGTGGAATCTATCTATCATCTACTGGTTGAATTCTATCCGATGGTTCTTTTTTTGATTTTCTTTTTTCTGCCCCTTACCCAGATGGAGTGATCTAGGAAAGGGGACTACAGGGTCCTTCTCAGATGAAGGACTAGGAGATGGTCTGACATGCTCATGAACAACAAGATCCACACAAACATCATCAAGCAACACATGTGGATCCGAAAACAACAAACCCTTTCCTTTATTTGCAGAAATGTCCTGAGATATGTGTATTGAAGGGAAAACAATAGGACTAGAAGAACTGGAAATGGTGGCCTTAGTACCACCCTCGGCATCTGGACTAGCGGCATCAGTACTGCGCTCTGTCTCAGCAACTGTAGTGGTGGCATCAGTACCACCTCCTCCAACTGGTGAAGCGACGACCTCAGTATCGTCGGCTGGATCAACATCCATGGTGGCATCAATACCACCGTCATCATCTCTCGCGGCGTCAGTACCACGCTCCTCCTTGCCTGGTGCTCCTGAAGTAGCGTGGGGTCATCGCTCAGACGAGGCGGCGCCTGCCGGCATCCTACCCTCCTAAGTGTAACAAAATCAGCATCAAACATGTATGCAGATATATCACCAAGTGAAACACTAGGAGTGGTAATCTCAGTGAACTCTACCTGCTCAGACTTCCTCTTGAGGTTGTTCGGGTTCGGCTCAATCTGGGCAAGGATGGCGGCCTTCCCTATCACAATCTCCCGCATCTCCTGGCGGAACTCATCCATCTCCCGACGAAAAGTAGCCTGCTGCTCGGTCATGAGGCGGGCTAGATCATCCAAGACATGGTTCTCATAGGTCAGCCCATGAGAACCCGACGGGTGGCCTCGCTGGTAGTGAGGCTGCTGCTGCTGGTGGTGCGGGTGAGACGGGTACTGCTGATGATACTGCTGCTGTGGAGGCTGCTCACGCCTCCAAGACTGTCCCTTCTGATAGGGACGAGGACCGTACTGCTGGTGCTGGGATGACTGCTGCTGTTGGGGTATTGGGGGCTGGGGCAGCTGGTGCTACTCATGCTGCTGGCCATACTGGCCACCCTGAACCGGAGGCTTCTGCTGGGAACTGGTGCCTCCGACCAACCAACAGAATCCGGGATGGTCTCGTCGGATACCGGGCTGGGATCGGTCGTACCAAATTCCGTTGACATCCATCAATGGCTCCGGCACGTAAGTGGGTGGAGGGAGTACTGTCAGGGGCTGATCCGGCTGGTAAACCACCATCTGAGTGTCCTGGGATGGTGGTGGCTGGTGAAACTGCAGTGGCTGCTGGTACGACTCTGCCTATACAAGGTGAACCTGTCTAGGCTGACTGGAGTGCTGGGACGAGCTACCACTATTGTTCGGATCTCCCTGTGACTGAAGACGGTGCTGAAAAGCTGTCTGTGCCTCTTGGAGACACATGAGCTATGTCTTTAGGTCACTCAGCGTCTGTGCCATCTGATCCATCTGCGATATGCCCTGGCACTGCTTCTTCTCTATCAACTCGATCCGGTCTAGCTTCTCACTGATGATCCCCATATCTGCGGCTGTAGACTCGACCTGTGCAGCTGTCGCGAACGAAGTGGAAGGACCGGCATCGACCCGTGCTATCCTCTGGTACTGCACGGTCTGTGGCTGGGAGCGTCCCTGAGTGTAGAGGCGGGTCGGGGACATCACTGTATAGTTCTCGGCCATCTCCTCATAGATGGCCCAGACTTGGTCCTCATCTTTGGCGAAGTAGGAACCGCCACAAGAAGCGTTCACCAGGCCCTGCAGCTCTGGTGTCAGCCCACAGAAGAAGATCTGAACTAGGTTCGGCTTCGTGATGTCATGGTGCGGGCATCTGTCGGTGAGCTCTCGAAACCTCTCCCATGCCTCGTGAAACTGCTCATTGGGGAGCATGGAGAAGTTGCTCATCAGAGCCCTCGCTGCATTGGTCCGCCCGAGCAGATAGTACTTGTTCAAGTACTCGGTGCGGAGCTGCTCCCAGGTGTACACGAATCTCCCTAAATGCTTCAGCCAGTTGGTTGCTCTGTCGGCAAGGGAGAAGGGGAAGGCAATCATCCTGATGGTGTCCTCGTCCACCTGCCAATCGAGGACTGTGCTGCAAATCATCTCAAACTCCTGGAGATGTAGATAGGGCTCCTCAGTGGCGAGCCCGTGGAATAAGGGGAGAATCTGAAGTGTCTGTGGGGGGAACTTGAAGTCCCCCACGATCGTCGGAAGAACCACCCACTGGTGTGTCAGTATCGATCCAGGGTTGTGTAACTCCCGCATCGGCCTCGGCTGCTCTGGCCCCTCTAGCTGATCCGGGCCCCTCCGTCCCTCGGCTCTCGGCTGCTCTCGTGATGTCCTCAGCCTCTCCATCTCTCTCCTCATCTCCACCATGAAAGCTCCCTGATCACGTATTTGTCGCTGCATGGTCTCAGGGGAAGCTAACATGGTGATGTTGATCGCACCCTGGTCCAGTACGTATGTAGTCGTCTCTGGCCTCTGACCCTCGGTGCGCTCCTCGCTGCTGGCCATGGTCTCTGCAAAGGCAAAAGATCCAAACTCAGGTGCCGATAAATCATCTGTTTGCTGTCTCGCATCTGGCACTGATATCTCAGGACTGGTAGAAGGGTGGTCAATGGGGAACAGGGCGGAATCGAACTCGGGTTCGGAGAGCGGGTCTCGGCTCTCACGAAATGACGGATCCGAAAATGCCGGGTTTAAAAAGTTGTTTTTATCACTCGGCTTAAAGAATGATTTGTAGTGCGTTGTAGACGGCAATCGGAATAGGTCAAGAAAATACCACAAATTATTTATTCAATTTTTAATCTCGTGGTGTTATGTTTATTTTACTTGGGCAAGTCCCAAGATCGATCACAAGGAGGCAAAGGAACAACATAGAATTAAGTCTATCAATGTTCGTGTTCGGTTTTCGAGACGGTCTTTTTTTTAGAATTTTCAATGTAATAAAAGGTGCGATATACAAATTCGGCCTATTTTAGGGACTAAAATGTAAATTTCAATCAAACGATGTTCGAGAAATATGAAACTTGGCCCACAATATAAAATACTTTGAAATGTATGCACTGTATTTTTTTTGGAATTTTTGGATGCAATATGAATTTTTTATAGATTTTTAAATGCAAACAATTTAATTATAATAAATACTAAACCTACTTATTTTCAAGGATCAAAATTATCCAAGATCTATCACTAGGTGATCGATCCAAGAAATATCTTAAACCTCGAAAATGTGAGATCTAATACCTATTAAAAATTAAACACTGAAATATGCAAATGATTTTTATAGGGAAAATTATGTATGCAAATGCAATTCTTTTTGGGCACAATGTCAAGCACAATTAACTCTACAATATACGATTTTTCGGAGATTTTTAGAGCAAGGGTTGATCAATAGTAACTTTCAAAGCAAGAAATAGGCAAAATATGCAAATTTTTGCAAAATAATTATTAATTAATTAACCATCAATCGCAAAAATGCCCACAATATGTCGAAGTGTAAAGAATTAATTAACACACATAATGCTATTTTTGGATTAAGAAAATAATGTAAAGAGAAGGTCTAAAATCACAGGGGAACATAGGGGTACAGATGCAATATAAATAAAATAAATAAAAGAGCAGTGGGGGTATACGCGTAATTACCTAAACCCAGGGGGTGTCTTTGCAAAATTTCCATAGCGTCACGTGCTAGGCACGTGACCTCTGGCTGACGGGGACTAGATGGCTAATAACGATACCTCCAGGGGGTTGTTTGCAAATATGCCAGAGGATCACGTGCAGAGCACGTGACCTCTGGAGTTGAGCTCTGATGCGATATATAAAGAAGTCGAGGGTGGCTTTGCAAGAAGACCCCTCTCTCACGTGCACAACACGTGAGGAGGGTCTCGGGCACGCCGCCCGGGGGCTGGTGGCGAGGGCGCGACGGAGTGGCGGTCCGGCCACAGGCGGTGCTTGAGGAAGAGACGCGGAGCACCGGTGAAGCGGAGAAGATGAAGTGGCTGAAGTCTACGGTGAAGGAGTGGAGGTGGGCGGACGTTGAGCTCCTGGCGCAAGGCCAAGGCGGAGGAGGACGGGCGGAGTCCGATGAAGCGGTGGCACGGTTTGGTGAAGACGAGGCCACGGCGTCGGTGAAGCTTGCGATGGCGATGAAGATGGAGTGGGTGGTGCTGGAGTCGTCGACGATGGCGAGGAGCGGAGGAGGTCTGAGCATGCGGTGAAGTTGCTGAAGCTCTGATGCTGGAGATGATGAATGTCGTGGTTGGCGAGCGAAGGCGTAGTGGCTTGGTGCAGTAGAATGTCGATGTCGATGACGCTGACGGTGGCTCGATAGGGAAGCCCGGAGCAGGAGCAGAGTCACAGCAGAGGGGCGCTGCTGCGACGACCACTGTAGGAGGTCGGATCTCGTCGAGAAAGGGGGTGACCGGGCTGTCACCACCAGTCCCCCTTCTTCCTGTGCAATCAACGGATAAGTGCGACGAGAGGGCGGCGGAGGTTAAATAGGAGAAGGGGCTTATCGCCGGATATGGCATGAGGGGGGTTGATTGAAGGTCGGCGACGGCTGGAGGGATATAAGGAGGCAATCGGAGATGGCGCGAGATTCGCGGGGCGGATTGGTGAGGGGATTGGCGGTGTATCGGGGACGAAGGGGGTCGCGCGAGATTCGCGGCGATGTTGGATGGGCGGCGGAGCTAACGAAGGAGGCGGGAGGAAGACGACGCGAGTGGGCCGTTCGATCAGGTGCGATCAGACGGCCGAGAATAGGACACGTGGCACGTGGGACAAAGGGCGAGAGGGGGAAGAGGCGGGCAGGAGGAGCGCACGTGCAGTGCACGTGCGAGTGCGGCACGGGCGCTGCACGTGTGTGGCTCTTTTTTTATGTTTATTTTATACTTATTATTATTATATATATATATTTTTTAAAATTTTTGATAAAAACGATATATTAATAATGCCAAAAATGGCTGACACGTGGCGGCACCAGGTGCGGCCACGTGTCAGCACCAGAAAATTCGAAAAATAATTCTTTTGTAAAATAAGAAACAAATAGTAAACGACCTCGTATTGAAAAAGTTTCTTCACGAAAATTGCTCGTCTTGATGCGATCTACAACTTTCATGAAGATATCAAAACCAAAATCGATCATTTACACAAAGTGATATTTTTGGGGTATCCCATGTACATAGAATACCTTGATTTTGGGGTTTTGTAATTTTTATGTCATTTTTAGATTTGATAAAAATTCGGAGAAAAATATGATAAATCAGAGATACATAAATACACATTAATATAATTTTTTTTGTATTTTTGTTAATTAATAAAATATGTACATAAAATATTAGGTCAAAAACCGCTAAAATATACAATATAGAAAAGAGGCCCAAAACCCAACTTTCACATATGAGCTCTGATTCACTTGAACTTGGTCTTGTTTTGAAGGTAGTTGAATGTACATTAGTTCAAAAGTGAGTAGGATTAAATCGGACACTGGATGAGGAAAATATGAGGTTTTTAGTCCGTAAATCCTGAAACTCAGGTTTGGGTTTTTGGTCCACTTATTTGGGTCAGTTATTTTTTTTATTTTTCATTTATTCTTGTTAGTGAGATGTACATAGTGGAAGTGCTTTTGGGTTATTTCGAGTTAGCTTGAATGAGTTAAAAAAATCTGGGGAGTTAAGCTATTTACAGGTCATTTTGGCTTGGATTTTTGGCTTCTTATTTTGTGCAGATTTTTGTGCTAAAATGCAATTCTTATGAAATCATGCACTAATGCTAATTATGCAGAATAGATGCCCAAATGCTGTTGATTTTAAGGGATTTGAGCTTAAAAAATGAGATTTAGAGTGATGAATTCGAGATTCATCATCCCCTTATACTTAAAGCATGCTCGTCCCTGAGCATTAAAAAGAAATGCCATGAAGTGAAATGAGATTGGGTTCCATACCAAGATCATGAGCTGAAGGTGAAAGTGAACCTAGACTCAACCTTTGGATTATTTGTGTGTCGGAACTTCTATGAGACTTAGAATTTTTAAAATCAACAGCCCTGAAGTTCTACACATCATTGTTGATAGTTTCGGCTCATAAGTCATCTTAGATCAATCCTCTTCCTAAAGCATACCCTATGAACATTGAATAACCGACTCTTGTGTGTGAAAGGTTTTAGCTCTTCCCACCCAGAATGCCGGACTACCGTGCAAACCTCCTCTCCAATAACTCGTCCTCGGGGAGTCAGGTATTTCCTTCTAAGGTCTGTCGCGCTGTGTTCACAATCGAATTGGGGGGAGAAGTTAAAGAATGAGAAAAGAACTAGAGGGTGGCCAGTGTAGTCACCTCTCCTTGTGAAGATGGCCAGTGTAGCCGAGTCTCCACCAAGATCTGCAGGTTTCTTGAAGCTTGGACCTTTTTGGTCAGATTTTTATTTGGTAGAATGCTTCTTTGTATTTGGAATTTTTGGTGGTTCTGCTTGGATCTTGTTTTGCCCCTACGGATATAGAATCTTTTTGTTTCCGTACATTTTTTGGGGTCTTAGAAAAAATTGTGCCTAGCCGTCCATTCCTTTTCCGAAGCTTTATTTCAACCCGTACTCCGGTCTTTAGATTTCCACGCCACCAGAAAAGAAACTTACACGGTCTTCCAACATCCCGTTTGAGTTGAGCTAAGTGCATAGTGCGAGAGTACAAATTAATTCCTTATTCCAGAGTTGTACCCAGAATGAAGAGACCATGTTAGACACTAAGAGTCAAACTCTGTGCATTGTTATGTGGAACTCAAAGAATTAAGTCAATGACCTGAAGATTCCAAAATCCTATTTCTCAGTGAAGCTCCTCTGAAAATTAGGTGGATTAAGGTCAAGTCCAGACCACTCTCGGTTTCGGCTCATAACTCGATTCAGGACCCAATGACTTTTCACAGATGCAAATGAATGCGATGCTGGATGAGGTGTAAGTATGTGGAATGCAGAAATTTTTTTATTTGATTGATTTTTTTAATGCAAAAATAAATAAGAAGCCATATTTTTTTTCAAAAATTTTGGGCATAGCCAGTGTTAGTAGCAAAACTTTTTTTCTTTTTCTTTTCTTTTTCTTTTCTTTTTTTTGAATTAATACCCACCCCGTAAATACATATAGACTTATGCGCAAGTACGAGGTATGGCTAAAATATATACACAGTATATATACAGACCCCCCTATACTTAGCGAGTGCTGTGTCCTCAGAGCACAAGAAGCGTAATGAAGACCTAGCTCGGGCTAAGCGTAAGAGAGTAAAATTGTACAATGGTTCGCCCCCCTATACTTAGACTGTGAATAGTCTAAGTATAGAAGAAGAGCGCAAAAAAGAGGCGGTCGGGATATATAAATGAGGAGAGTATATACAGGTGGGTGTCGGGTCTCCCTATACTTAGGGTCTGGTCAGCCTAAGTATAGAAGAAGGATGGATATGGAGTGATCGAGAGATAGGAGTTTGATGAGGGAAATGGTATATACAAATGGCATCAGTCCCCCTTGTACTTAGGCCTTGGCCTAAGTAGAGGAAGAAGTTGTACAAGAAGACCGATGTGGTCGGGAGGGAGGGTGGGTAGCCGATGATTAAGGCGGTTTACGACTGACCTTTTTGTGAGCCTGTGGTGGGAGATCGTAATGATGAGACGGAGATGAAGCATATGATTCCCCATCATTATCAGCGTCATCCTCAGAAAAATCATGATGGATAGTAGATGAAATATTTGAGGCAGATGAAAGGTAGCTATCATCAAAGTTATCCTCAGAGGAATAGTATTTGAAAGTGGACACACTCCAGATATTCATGTCTTTTTGTTTCTTTAATTCTTTCCTCAAAATTCGTTCCTTTTTAAGATCAGTCGGTTTATCCTCAGATGAATGTTCAGATGCTCCGGTCTCAGTCAGCTCATAAGAAATAATTCCAGTGTACTTGTAAAAGGTAGGAGCATCAGCTTTGGATGAGTAGTAATTAGGAACGGGAGTTGTCCAACGAGAATCGAATTTTGGATCCTTGCGAAGATATGGCTTTAGAGCTGCCGAACAGACTTCACTCATGTAGACTACCTTTTCGGGACCTGATGAGGGATCATCAACTGATTCTTCTTCCGAAAGGTCAAATCTGACTTTCTTTTTCTTGTTTCATGAGGTTGTCGGTTTACTTGAATATCCGGATGAATAGCCATTGGAATTCTTCTCCTTGGTCGGTGATTAGGCTGCGTGTTGGTTCTTAGTCCCCTGAATGTTGGTGCACTCTCGATTTGGGAGGATTTGGTCAAGATAATTAGAGTAGGTTGCTTCAGGGTGCGACCATGCATATGTCTCAGGATCGTAGTAGAAGGATTTGTCTATTTTGAGATCCGCGGAATTGAAATACTGGGGAGAGTCTCTGCATGTTTATTCTCAATTGATTTGGAGCATTCCTGTGTCAAGTTGATGTAATCTATATAGTCAGCATAGGTTGACCCAGGGTGTGACCATGCATAAGTCTCTGGATCATATGATTCATATTCTTGATTTCCCATGGTGAGCGTAGCTGGGAATGGAGCAGGGGGGAGATTCTCTAAACCAATAGTCTTCTCAACAACCGCTATCTCAGGTGTCGTAGTGTGGTAGGGCTCTTCTACCTCTTCATGGTTGCGGTTATTGGGGACTTCGTGGGTTGCCTTAGAAAATTGTGGTTCCTCAAAGATAATTTCAGATCTAAGTGCTTGCAATGCTGTGAAATTGATTTTCCGGGTCTCACAATCGATCATTGCCTTAGATAATGCTAAGAATGGTTTTCCGAGAATAATTGGAGACTGGTTAAATTCTCCTTGATGCTCAATATCAATGATCGTGAATTCCTTTTTGAGCGGAGCACCTTGGAATATCATGATGACAGAAACGATTCCTCTTGGCCACTTTATTGATCGGTCCGCCAATTGAACAATCTCTCGTATTTTCCTGATCGGTTCGAGTTTAAGTTCGTGAAACACAGAGGTCGGGAGGATATTGATTGGTGAATCGTCATCAATCCGAGCATGGGTGAAAATTGTTTCTTTGATTTCACAGTCAAATCTGGGCAATCGTTTTACTACGCGGCTCTTGGTTTTTCTCCTCAACACCAAGGAGGAGGCCATTAACAAGATATGTCTTTCGGTCTTTGTTCTAATCCTGCTCGACTTTTTCATAGTCAATTTGTCCATTACAAATCTTTTAAGATCGGGGAAGTGTTCAATGGCCTGAAGAAAGGGAAGTTCAAAAATCAATTTCTTTCCTAGTGCTTCCCGTACAACAGGATCCAAATTCTGCAGATCTTCTTCAATTTCAATTTTTATATATTTTTCGAGATTTTCAATTTTTTGTGATTTTCAAACATTCCAATTTTTTGGCATTTTCTGTGTGGTGTGGTGTTGTGGTGTGTTCCTCTGATGAGTCGGGATTCTGATGTTTAAAATATGAGTCATAGGCATAGTCATTTCTAGGGGAATAATATGCAAATGTGCTACTGTCAAAATCGTCCCCATATTTCTGAATATCCTCAAAATTTTCATCATGAGATCCAATCATTTTCCCATTCATTTTTATGTCTGAGCTCCCATAAAATAAATTGAGTTGGTCAGTAATATTTCTGAATTTTTCCTCCATTAATTCAAATTTCTCATCTATCCTCGAAATTTGATTCTCAAAATTCTCTTCACCATCAATCATGGGAGCAGTCGGTGTATGTTCTATAAATTCATCTTCCATCTTCCCGTATGTTCTGAGAGGAGAGTTTCTTGGAATATCCGATATGTGATCATTAATTTGTGAAAATTTTTCCTTGAAAATTATGGAAGGAATCTGCTCGGTGGAAAGATTTTGCGGGAATGTGTAGGTCTCGTACTCAACATGCCTTGACTCGGGCATGTGATCATGATCTGAGTAGAGTCTACCTCCATCGTCATGATCGATCGTTTTCTCGAATAATTGAGTCATACAGGGTATATATGTGTCAATGTCATCAGTTTGATCCTCTGTATGTATCGATAGATCAAATGAGTGATATTCAGGTTGGTCAATAGGGATTTGATCTTTACGGTCAATCCAACGCTGATGATCATTCAGTGCGAGTCTTTCCATCCGCGTTTGGTTTCTCGGCCAGTAATTAGACTCAAAGGTATTTTGATCTTGAAATGGTTCATCAACTAGAAACCAAGAATAAGACGGTTCAGTCCACGATGGAAGGTGGTCATGTGCGGTCAGATGATTCGAGTAGGAATTCAATAAGAGGGTCGAATTCATCCGGGTTGAAAGTCTCCCGCAAATATTGGAGGATTATTGAAAGAAGAGGATGTAGTTGATTTGGGCCTAACCAAGTCAAATTCATTTTTATAGTATAGCTCTGATGGATTTTCAGATGAATCTTCGGTCATTTTTGAACGAGTGGAAAGAAATGATGGGTTGGATCTGCAAGAGTTTTTAGACAAGAATTTCATGATGAGGTTTGAATCAAGAATGGAGAGAAATGATTGTATGGGATAGAAAATTTATCAAATGTGTGGCTATTGATCTTCGATATCGATTCACGCACACCAATACAAACACAAATCAAACCCCAAGTTCACCAACTCACACAATGAAGCTGTAAGAGTTCGGCTATTATCTTTTCAATTTTAGTTGGTGATAAGACACTCTTGGAAAATAATTAAACGAGCTGTTAGGTGCCAATATTTCCTTAAAGCCTGTCCCGAGTTCGTATGACTAGTTGCATCCACTTTCAGCCAGTATAGGTGTAAGTACGGACCGTAAAATGGCTACCCGTATTCCTTAACGACGGAGCCTTGCGCAGTGTCCTTTAAATCACCCACTCTACTAAGGAAGTCCGGACCGTATAACGGCTACCCGTATTCCTCACTGAGAAGTAGCTAATCGTTTTTATAATCAATAGTCTTTATGAAAATCTTAGCTTGGCTCTATCCTGGTGTGCGTCTCTCTCCTCGCTGCAAGATAAAATCAAACAATGTCGGGGTTGCTCTCCCGCAGAAATTCTTGATTTTATGGAGTTTTTTTAAGATCGGCTTTGTTTAGCAGCCCCAATTTTAATGAGGTGCACTGAGAAATTAGATGTGCACAAATACACGTCTATCGTCCAGTCCCAATTTCCTTTTAAAATTATATGATATAACAAGAAGGAGGAGTTCGGGAAAAGCCGATGCATGCGAAAAACGATGATGTATGATCAGTTAGAAGACTTACAGTGAATCCTCGCAATCTTCCTGTAGGATGCTAGACAGAATTTTAAAAATTTATTCTATATGAAATGCAAGCCGATGAAAAACCGCACCTAAGCAGAAAGTTCTATTAGCAGGGAAGAATTGAGTTAAATTTTTGGCTAAGTTGAACGATCTAGGTGCGTCTTAGTTAATGTGAAGTGTGGCCTAATATCTACGAGCACAATCAAAAATTAAAATTACTCTAAGAGTCGTATGTGCAGGTCTAACCTAATCGCCAGTCAAGTCAGGCCACACCCTCACCGGAGAGTGAAACAGGTCACGACACACCACAGAAAAAGTTTAGAGGTCTTGTTTACACACGCGAGAGTCCAAATGGATACCGCTTTAAATAAGCAATTGATTATAAAAATTTAGAAATTGTAGGAATTAAAAACCTGGACTCTACGCTCTCTCACGACTCGACTCGATCTTAATTTTATTTGCGGTTTTTGCAAAAGTCGGTGAAGTTGCGTCGGTTCTTGAAAAACCGCTCCACGTACAAAGTACCTCGCAAGAAAAATAAGAGGGAAAATATAAGAGAGTGACTCAAAAAGATATGAAAAATAAGTGCTGAAAATAAATTGCAGGAGAAAAATGGAAATTACAATGCGAAATTCGGCGGTCAGACTACCCGAATGCGGAAAACCGAAAGAAAATTTTCAAGAGAAAAATCTAAGCCGTTTGCCTCCCTGGCAACGGCGCCATCTGACGGATCCGAAAATGCCGGGTTTAAAAAGTTGTTTTATCGTTCGGCTTAAAGAATGATTTGTAGTGCGTTGTAGGCGGCAATCGGCATCGGTCAAGAAAATATCACAAATTATTTATTCAATTTTTAATCTCGTTGTGTTATGTTTATTTTACTTGGGCAAGTCCCAAGATCGATCACAAGGAGGCAAAGGAACAACCTAGAATTAAGTCTATCAAAGTTCGTTTTCGGTTTTCGAGACGGTCTTTTTTTTAGAATTTTCAATGTAATAAAAGGTGCGATATGCAAATTCGGCCTATTTTAGAGACTAAAATGTAAATTTCGATCAAACAATGTCCGAAAAATATGAAACTTGGCCACAATATAAAATACTTTGAAATGTATGCACTGTAATTTTTTGGGAATTTTTGGATGCAATATGAATTTTTTATGGATTTTTAAATGCAAACAGAATAAATTTCAATATTTAATTATAATAAATACTAAACCTACTTATTTTCAAGGATCAAAATTATCCAAGATCTATCACTAGGTGATCGATCCCAGAAAAATCTTAAACCTCGAAAATGTGAGATCTAATACCTATTAAAAATTAAACATTGAAATATGCAAAATGATTTTTATAGGGAAAATTATGTACGCAAATGTAATTCTTTTTGGGCACAATGTCATGCACAATTAACTCTACAATATATGATTTTTCAGATATTTTTAGAGCAAGGGTTGATCAAAAGTAAATTTCAGAGCAAGAAATGGGCAAAATATGCAAATTTTTGCAAAATAATTCTTTATTAATTAACCATCAATCACAAAAATTCCCACAATATGTCGAAGTGTAGAGAATTAATTAACACACATCATGTTATTTTTGGATTAAGAAAATAATGTAAAGAGAAGGTCTTAAATCACAGGGGAACATAGGGGTACAGATGCAATATAAATAAAATAAATAAAAGAGCAGTGGGGGTATACGTGTAATTACCTAAACCCAGGGGGGTGTCTTTGCAAAATTTCCAGAGCGTCACGTGCTAGGCACGTGACCTCTGGCTGGCGGGGACTAGATGGCTAATAACGATACCTCCAGGGGGTTGTTTGCAAATATGCTAGAGGATCACATGCAGAGCACGTGACCTCTGGAGTTGAGCTCTGCTGCGATATATAAAGAAGTCGGGGTGGCTTTGCAAGAAGACCCCTCTCTCGTGCACAACACGTGAGGAGGGTCTCGGGCACGCCGCCCGGGCGCTGGTGGCGAGGGCGCGGCGGAGTGGCGGTCCGGCCACAGGCGGTGCTAGAGGAAGAGACGCGGAGCACTGGTGAAGCGGATAAGATGAAGTGGCTGAAGTCTGCGGTGAAGGAGCGGAGGAGGGCCGGCGTTGAGCTCCTGGCGCAAGGCCAAGGCGGAGGAGGACGGGCGGAGTCCGATGAAGCGGTGGCACGGTTTGGTGAAGATGAGGCCACGGCGTCGGTGAAGCTTGCGATGGCGATGAAGATGGAGTGGGTGGTGCTAGAGTCGTCGACGATGGCGAGGAGCGGAGGAGGTCTGAGCATGCGGTGAAGTTGCTGAAGCTCTGATGCTGGAGATGATGAATGTCGTGGTTGGCGAGCGAAGGCGTAGTGGCTTGGTGCAGTAGAATGTCGATGTCGATGACGGTGACGGTGGCTCGACGGGGAAGCCCGGAGCAGGAGCAAAGTCGCGGCGGAGGGGCGTTGCTGCGACGGCCACTGTAGGAGGCCGGATCTCGTCGAGAAAGGGGGTGACCGGGCTGTCACCACCGGTCCCCCTTCTTCCTGTGCAATCAACGGATAAGTGCGACGAGAGGGCGGCGGAGGTTAAATAGGAGAAGGGGCTTCTCACCGGATATGGCATGAGGGGGGTTGATTGAAGGTCGGCGGCGGCTGGAGGGATATGCGGAGGCGATCGGAGATGGCGCGAGATTCGCGGGGCGAATTGGTGAGGGGATTGGCGGTGTATCGAGGACGAAGGGGGTCGCGCGAGATTCACGGCGATGTTGGATGGGCGGCGGAGCTAACGAAGGAGGCGGAAGGAAGAAGACGCGGGCGGGCCGTCTGATCAGGTGCGATCAGACGGCCGAGAATAGGACACGTGGCGCGTGGGACAAAGGGCGAGAGGGGGAAGAGGCGGGCAGGAGGAGCGCACGTGCAGTGCGCGTGCGAGTGCGGCACGTGCGTGGCTCTTTTTTTATTTATATTTTATATTTTTTTATTATATATATATATATATATTTATTTATTTATTTATTTATAAATTTTTTTAATAAAAACAATATATTAATAATGCCAAAAATGGCTGACACGTGGCGGCACCAGATGCTGCCACGTGTCAGCAACAGAAAATTCGAAAAATAATTCTTTTGTAAAATAAGAAACAAATAGTAAACGACTTCGGATTAAAAAAGTTTCTTCACGAAAATTGCTCGTCTCGATGCGATCTACAACTTTCATGAAGACATCAAAACCAAAATCGACCATTTACACAAAGTGATATTTTTGGGGTATCCCATGTACATAGAATACCTTGATTTTGGGGTTTTGTTATTTTTATGTCATTTTTAGATTAAATGAAAATCCGGAGAAAAATATGATAAATCAAAGATAAATAAATACACATTAATATATTTTTTTGTATTTTTGTTAATTAATAAAATATGTACATAAAATATTAGGTCAAAAACCGCTAAAATATACAATATACAAAAGAGGACCAAAACCCAACTTCACATATGAGCTCCGATTCACTTGAACTTGGTCTTGTTTTGAAGGTAGTTGAATGTACATTAGTTCAAGTGAGTAGGATTAAATTGGACATTGGATGAGGAAAATATGAGGTTTTTAGTCCGGAAATCCTGAAACTCGTGTTTGGGTTTTTGGTCCACTTATTTGGGTTAATTATTTTTTTTGTATTTTTTCATTTATTCTTGTTAGTGAGATGTACAAGTGGAAGTGGTTTTGGGTTATTTGGAGTTAGCATGAATGAGTTAAAAAATCTGGGGAGTTAGGCTATTTACATGTCATTTTAGCTTGGATTTTTGGCTTCTTATTTTGTGCAGATTTTTGTGCTAAAAATGCAATTCTTATAAAATCATGCACTAATGTTAATTATGCAGAATAGATGCCCAAATGCTGTTGATTTTAAGGGAATTGAGCTTAAAAAATGAGATTTAGAGTGATGAATTCGAGATTCATCACGAACCAACCTAGATGAATGGGCTGGAATGCTAAAAAGCGGTGCAGCCAGAGGCTGCCTAAGAGACCTCCTGCCCATCATCCTGATCTGGCGAGTCGGGCGGATGAGATCTGGAAACACACCATATGAGCAAACAAACCCCAAGTTCACCTACTAAACACTGAGCTGATGATCGTAAGAGATCGGTCGATTATCTTGTCAATTTTATTTAGGTGATAATGTCAGGATATCAGAGCGGTTACGCGAGCTGATGGGAATCCAATCCGCCTACCAGATTGTCCCGTATAAAAGGCCGGTAGTCTGATCGGGGCTCGGATATGGCTCTAACCTAGTGTGCGGGTCGCTCTCTCGCTCATCCAAACCAGACAATGAGGGGGTTGCTCTTCCCAAGATAAATTTTTATGTGAGGTGTCTTTTAGGGTCAAGTGTGTTTAACAGTCCCAATTTTATAGTTTTTCTTTTTATGTATTTTTCAAGCAAACAATGCCTAACGAATTTTTCGGTTCTCCTGGTTATTTAAGTCTGAAAACAGGGGAGAAGATGAAAAAGCCGATGCGCGATAAAATCAATGATGCATGCAGAGTAAGAGATGCGTACCTGACTCCAGCAATCTACATGCAGAGTGATTTGCGCATACAATAAAGACTGTAATAAAACTACCTATATGATGCACGAGGAAAACGACCTTAGACAGAGCAATTCTACACGTGAAGAACAGTAGCCGGGAACTCAAACCTAAGTCCGGAGTCCTATCTTGAGAGCCACTCGGTGTCCGCCACAATAGATCCTGCACGCGCTGTATGTGACTCCTCAAGGCACGTGGACTAGAGTCCCCTAAGTTATCCGACTTTTTCTTGTGATTTAATTAATTAGGTCCAATTATCGATCTATAGGTGCAGGTAGATAATTAGGGATTGGGCCTTAATTAATTACGTCACAATCAATATAAAATTTTAAGCTAAGGCCAAATCCACGCAAATCAGATAAGCAGTAAATAAAATGTGATAGAAACAAAGCCGGTGAAAAACCACGGTGAGGTCCCCCGAGCACACCGGTGCACAACAAAACAGACCCCGATAAATCACCAAAGTTCAAGTCTCTATCCCTGTGTTATTACGAATAAAAGGTTTTGCAGAAAATAAAACTAAGCTAACTATGGCTATCTACGCGGCTATTCCGCGGATCCGCACTCCTGTCTGTCTCTTCGCGTCCTCCTGCAGCTCTATGCAGAATAGAGCCGCCTCTGTGTCTCGAGGTTGTTTCGGCTTCCGAAAAAGTTGCCTTGGTCCTCGAGCCCTTGAAAGAAAGCAAACAAAAATGTATCAGACACGGTTATTGGGAAAATTATTCAAATAATATCAGATAAAAATATCTACACAACTATGCACAAAAAGCCGTGAAAAAACCACGAAAAATCTAAAGATTACTAAGCCGTGCTCCCCGGCAATGGCGCCATTCTGATGACCGAATAGCAAGGCTCAATCAACAAAAATCAAGACCACCAAAATAAGTAATCAGTCAAAAGCCGAATAGCGGTCTTCGCTATTTATTTAACCTGTTATAGCGACTAGGGTCGAACTCAAGGAGCACGGATTGGCTCAAAAGAGCCTACGAAGTAGTCGAGAGATAAAATAAAGAGAGAAAATATTTTTGGTGCATTTTAAGGGTTTTAATTTTTTTGTGTTTTAATTATATAGAAAAATATAAGAAAATGGATAAAAGAGCAAATTCAACAATCTATTTAAACACTCAAAAATGCTCAGAAAATTAAAATAAAATTATTTTTGTCTTTTTAAAATTTTTAAGTTTTTTGATAATTTTATGGGAGTTTTATAATTTTTAGTTGATTTTCTAAAAATCGAGAAAAAGGAAAACAATGGCCAAATGTACAGTCATATTTGATAAGCTAATTAAAAATGACTAATTAGTCTCTAAAAATCTAATGGTAATTTTTATGAAAAGTAAATACAAAAATTAAACTACAGAAACTGAAATTGTAATTTTTTTAGAATTTTTATAAGATTTTAAGATTTTTTCAATTTTTATGGGTTTTATAAATCCAAATGAGCCAAAAATTGGGTAGAAGTTGGAAAACAATAAAACAAACACTCCCTAATTTGTTTAGAATTTTTGGAAAGGTTTTTATATTTTTAGTTGATTTTTTATTCCAGATCAGTAGCAAAAATGCATGTTTTCAAATTTTTCAAAATAGCAAAAGGCCACAAAAATGTCCCAAAAAATTAGGGAAATTTTTACACAGTGGCAGGAGCCAGCATCCAAATTTCACTGGATTTGGGTTTGATTTGATATTTTATTCAATACAATTAAAGCACACAACATACATGGACCTATTTGCAAAGAAACATAGTTTCAGGGGTTAAAGTGTAACACGTGTAAAAACTAGGAGGGTAACAGTGCAAAAATCACAGCAATTTCACACATGTTCGAATAAATCCACGCATAGGGGTATAAGTGCAAATATCAGAAACAAACTCTCTTTTCATAACATAATTAAACCCCAAGCCCTGAACATGCAATTTACCCAAAAAGTCACGTGTCGAAGCACGTGTTCCACGTAAACAGGGACTAAAATGCAAATAAAATAACTACAAGGTCCAAGATGCAAATATTCCAAAAATAAAAACAACTGAAACTAATATTTACAAGATTAAACTATAAATGCAAAAAGGACAGGGGCCTACATAAAATTTTCCCCTATTATTATGATCCGACGGCTGAGTTGCGCTTCATCAAAGATCGGACGACTGAGATGCGCTGGCGCCTCTTCGAAGATCGGCGGCTCAGATCTGATCCGCAAATGGATCAACGGCTGGAGTCACCCGCAAATGGACGGTGAAGATCGAAACTGGCGGAGAAGCTCTATCAAACGGTGGAAGAGAGTCCTGGAAGAACAGCTTGCCGGCGAACTTCGCCGGCCCAATACGTGCGTGCTGGACCTCTTCCGACGCTACTCTGATGGGCGAAATGAAGCTGGCAGTGTTCCGCAGCGAATGGCGGTCTCCGATGAGGCCGGAAGCGACCGGAGTACTCCGACGACGAAGAACACCTGAAGCTCATGTTCCTAGACATTAGGACCTCCAGATGAGGCCCTTTTCGACTTCAAACCTGCACAGGAAGCTTTCTGGGTCGACGACAAATTGCCTCGACCCGTTAGCGGCCGAAGGGGGTGAAGGAATGAGGCGTTGCGTGGTCCTCCGGCGGGCGGCGGCGATGGGGACCTGAGTCTTGGTTCCAGGGCGAACCAAGATGATCGAACGGGTGAAGAACGTTCGGAGAGGTCTCGTGGAGGTGATGGTCGGGTCGGATGATCAGATCGTCGGAAAATGGTTGGCGGAGACTGGTGACGCAAAAGCGAAGAATCAGAATGGGGGTGAAACTATGGGCGAAAGGGGTTACCTGGCGATCGGAGGCGTCTGTGCTGGAGGTGTTTCTCCTCCTGGGGTCTTCGCCTCGATGGAACGACGCTTCCAGAGGCTCTATCTCACCTCGCGGCGGAGCAACATGATGGAACTCACCGGACTTAAGGAAGAAGACTGGAGGTCCCGGGAGGCCTTGAATCCTCACTGCGACAATCTCCTTCACTAGCTGTCACTCAAGGAAGAAGACTGGAGATCCAGGAAGATGAAGGTGATGGCCAAAGATACGGCTAATGGAGGTCGGAGATGATGCTATATACTAGTGGAGATCCGGCAAAGAAGGAGTCGGGCAGGGCAAATCAGTGCACGGATCCCTAGGAGAATCCCCGGGCGTGAATCTCGGATGTCAGATCTGTAAATGGAGCCCAGGGTTTAGGGATATGGGTGGCGGATCTTATCATCAAAAATGGGAGAAGTCGGGTCCTTGGAGCAGATCCGTGCGAAGTGGTCCAGGGGGGCAGTTGACCGGGGGTCAACGTTCCCCCGTGGACCAATGAGAAAAATCCATTTATTAATTATTTGTAAAATCATTTTAAAATAGAAAATGATTTTATTTGAAAATATTTTCAACATGAAAGATGTTTATTTATTTTCAAAGTATTTTTTGTGATTTTTATTTATTTTTTTGAAAAATAAATTAGGTATTTACATTATATTATTATTATATACAGGTATATTTACATATGTATTTTTTATTTTTATTTTTATTTTTTGTATAATTATCCCTATTTTATATTTATTTATTTACACCATAAAATAAGGAATATAAAAAGATTTTTATTGAATTTTGTTAGGTATTTACAAGGGTGAATTAATTAGGTCTTGTATTTTATGTACATGGTATATATACACTAAAGAGAATTTATTTATTTTTATTTTTTATTTTTACCATTTTTAATTTATTTTGATAAATATGTACAAAATATGAGAAACACACATATATTTTTATTTTTAGAAAATAGACTATTTACATATAGAGGGATATTTACACCATGTTGAGTAACCCTATCTCTCTCTACTTATTTTATTTTGCTGTCAGGCCCTTGTGGAGCCCTCCCTTGGGTTTGGGTCACTCAATATTTATTCTAAATATTTCCCTCTTTTTCTTTATTTCTTTATTCCTTTATTTTTATGCACAAGCATGCTAATTATGGTTATTTACATGATGCATGCAATTTTGATAAATTATTGTATTTACATGTATTAACATGGTATTTTGCCAAGGTTTCTAGCTAAAATAAAGGAACATAATGGGAATTAAATTAAAAAGTAAAAATTAAAAAAAAGGTCATTTTCTCATCTTCCTCCTTCCCCATCCTCATCCTCCTCTCCCATCTTCTTCCTCTTCCTCCCTTCTCTTCCTCCGCCTTCCCAAAGCTCCTCCCTTCTGCCGCCCCCGTGCTCGTCCACCTTCCCAGAGCTCCTCCCTTCTGCCGCCCCCTCACCCTCCACTCTCGCGCCGCCCCTGCTCCCCCTCCCCCTGCGCCGCGCCGCACCTGCTCTCCCTCCCCCTGCCTCGTGCCGCCCCTCCCCCTGCCCCGCATCGCGCCGCCCCCTGCTCTCCCTCCCCTTGTCCGTGCTGCCCCCTGGGCCCCCCTACCCCTACCTCGCACCGCCCCCTCCCCTGCCCCGCGCCGCCCCCAGCTCCCCGTTGCGGTCCGCCCCCAGCCTCCCTCCTCCTCCCAGGCCAACGACTTCTCTGCCCCCATCCTATAGCCTCCCCCCTCCTCTGCTCCGTCCTTCCACCGACCCCAGTTGACGACCTCCTCCGCCCCACCCTCCTTCCTCCTCCCAGGCCGACGACCTCTCCGTCCCCAGCCTTCCCCCTCCTCCATCTCCAACCTTCAGCATTTGGTTTGTTTAAGATAAAATTTTGATATAACCACCATTCGTCTGCAATGAGTGATATATCTGTGAAAATGCCCAAATTTTAATGATTTTATGGATGCATGAAGGTGTAATTAAGAGAGAGAAATTATGAAGAGAGGAAGAAGAACAAATGGAGGAGGAAGAAGATGAAGAATAAGTCTGGACAATTATACCCCTCTTAACTGCACCATGGTTTGAAAAAACCATGGCTAAGTCAACTCATTGACGATTAAACTAACGGAGGGGCACAACTGAAAAAACGTCAAAAAGTTGAGGGCACAACAGATATTATCGAAAAGATAGGGGCATAACTGAAATTGCAAGATCTCGGAGGGGCACAACTGATAAAAACCCTTTTAAAAATTACAAAAAATATATGTTTATTATTGTATTTTATAAATCTAGACCAAAAATCCCTAAAATTAGAAAATTAAAACAACTAAAATTTGAAGGCTCCAAAATCCTTATAAAAATTATAAAAACTCTTCAAAAATACCAAAAATATTCATTTCTATTTCTGAATTTTATTTCAGATATATATTATATATGAAAATATTTATATGTTAAAAATATTTGAAAATTAGAAAAAAATACTAGAAAAATCACAAAAATACTAGAAGAAGATGAAAATAAAAAATATTTTATTCTGGAAATTTTTATTATTTTTCCTATATTATTATTATATTACTCTATATTATATTATATATCCATATACAGTTATATATAATATATATTATTATAATTATTCTAAATACATTATTTATATTTTTAAAACATTTAAAAACAAATAAAAAGTATGCTCTTATTTATTTTTTTGATGTTTCTGTATTTATTACCTATTTTGTATATATTACTCATATTGTATGTATACATTATTATATGTATACTCTTGTATATATTTATATATATTTGTACAATATAAAATTAAAAAGAAATTAAAGTCAAAAAATTAAAAATATATTAAATAATAAATAAATAATTGCAATTAACTAATTAAAACCCCACATTCTTTTGATTAATTTTTTACATACCTATATACATACAAATACCTATATTATTTATTCATTATTTATTTATTAATAATATAGAGGTCTACCACATCTTGCTTCATGTGTTTGATACTCTATCATATTTGCACCTATACACATATACAGTAGAGTTATAATAAATTTTAATTCATGCATATCGATCGCTTATATTTCATTGTGGGTTGATTGTTGACTAAAGACGCATTTGGTCACGCAACGATTGTTGATCGTGTTTGATAAGCAGACAAGTGCAAAAGGCCCTTTATAAAAACCCAACTACCATCACTCAAAGCACTTATGCTTAAGTTGTCAAATAGTAATCTCGTATTATTATAACTTTAGATATCGGACTATGTTTGAAATGTTAAGACCTCAAGCACTTATATCTGCAACGACCCCATTGCGATACGACACATCACTCGTCTCTATAATAGGGATGGTTCCATTCTTCGCATAACCTTTTGCTTCTATCTCATTGTAGCGGATGGCTCCACATCTCAAGTAACAATTTCTCTATCGATTGGAGGTAGCTCATTTAATATTATTTGCACTACAACAAAAAGGGTCTATATTAACATGTTTTAAAAATATCTTAATATATCATATGTTGTTAAATATATAATGATGATATTTTTCATTACTAAATTATTTTTATACTTGAAATTATTGGTGAATGTTATATATGTTGTTATATGAGCGACGACGAAGACGTTGGGAGGATGAGGAGAAGGAAACAGTGAAGAATCTACAACCGACAATATGATTGACGGAGGATTTTCCGCTGAAGACGGAGTAGGAGATGTATTTGGACAGTTATGCCCCTCTTAACTAACCATGATTGAAAAAATCATGATTAAGTTCAACTTATTGACGGCTAAAGTAACGGAAGGGTACAAGTGATAAAACGACAAGAAGTCGGAGGCACATCTGATATTCCCAAAAAAGGGAAGAGGCATAACAGAAATTGCAATATCTCAGAGGGGCACAACTAATAAAAACCCATGAAAATAACCAAGAGTATATGTGAGTAGTGTGAGAAGATGGATGAAGAGAAAGTCGAAGTTAGATTATAGAGTTTAGATTTTTTTCCCTCTCCAATCCGATTTAGCCTTAGTATTTGGATTGATATGTAGCTAACCTCTCAATATTTGTATGTACTTAAAAAATAAACCCTTATTTGCATATATTAAAAAGGCTCAAATGAATTAATTCCAATTTCGAAAGAGCAAATCCACATCACTTACAAAAATGATAACATAGTCCGTGAATACAGACAGGACGAAATCAGAAAATTCTTCATGGGGGGGCTAAATTATTTAGATGAAGGGGGTAAATTATTTATCTAGTTTATCTTGTCATTTTAATGGTTAATATTTCGACAGGGGTTGTTCTATTATAATGTGAGCTATAAATGAGATGTTGTAACTATTTTGTTCAAATTTGTTTCTTAAATCCAACCTATAGATAGAATCTTCGAATAATGTTATACATATCCTCCGATTTTCGCTCAAATCCACGATTATTTGCTATTTTATATTAATGGTAAAGAGTATGGTTATCTTTTAAATTGGATTTAAGTTGCTTAAATATTTCTTGGACTTTTAACCACTAAGATAAAATAGAAAATGACATCGGATTTGAGAGAAATTCGGAGGATATGTAGAACATCGACAAAAGTTTTAATTTACGAGGTTGAGTGTATGGAAACGAATTCAATCTAAAAGGCGAACTTCCAATAATTTTGTAATTGATTGAAACTAATATTGAGAAGGTATTTTTTACAAAAAATACCCATCTAAACTTATAATCGGACATAAATAATATCTATAACCATCGTAGTGACAAAAAGATCCATGCAAAACTCTTCATGTCACGAAATACACATTTATTAATGTGATATTAAGTAATTCCATTGGGAAAAACGAGGTTGCTTCCTGGGGTAGCTAACTTAGCTTTCTTCGTCTCCATTTTCCCCATATTTTTTTTATTTTTTTAAAAAATAAAATCGTGAAAATTCATCACTATATCTCTATATTATGTCATTCAAGTTGTGAGAAATAGAGACTTCTATGGCCTCCATCCAGACAATCATTTTTTATGGTCGTAGGATTTTTTAAATCGATCATGTTTGGAAGGAGGCCGTAGGAGTTTCTGTTTCTCACGAAACTTGAATAGCATAATATAAGGACATAATAATGAATTTACATGATTTTATTTTCTAAAAAAATAAAAAAATATATGGGGAAATTGAGGCGGGGAGCTAAGTTAGCTGCCCATGGGAGCAACCCCATTTTACCCAATTCCATTATATTTAATATGTTCAAACAAATGACATTATACAATACCTTTTACTTATAAGGATGCAAACAAATGTAGATATGTGTACCAATCCCTTATCATATTTGTTTTATATATTTTGACATGTGTACATTTATATGCATACTATTTTAAAATCGACGCAGATAAAAATAGAATTGCAAACATGCGGATACAAATATGTATATGTCCCCATATATGTATATATTAGAACAATATGTAACCATATCTATTTTAAGATCCTAAAAAATTAAAGAGGTATCCAAATCCATATCCGTATATGCAAAGGAAAAAAAGCATTATCTATACCATATATGTTAAAATAAAAGTTATATATTCGTGACGGTTTATAAACAGGTACAATGATGAACATATACGGTTGTATCAATATCCGCTTATGCACATCATGTAATGTTAACAACTAATTATTTTAATTAGATCATATTTATATGGGTAAAATGGAGCTGCCCCCTTGGGTTGGCTAACTTGGCTCCCCTGTGCCATTTCGTCTATTTTTTTTGAAAATTTCTTCTGTGGATTTTCATCAATATACCCTTATATTATGTTATTCAAATTTCACGCAAAATTGAGATTCCTACGACGTCCATCCAGAAGGGTCATTTTTAGTAATTCTGTTACCGTTAAAAAATGATTGTCTGGATGGAGGTCGTAGGAATCTCTATTTCGCACGAAGTTTGAATAGCATAATATAGTGATATAGTGATGAATATTCATGGAAGAAACTTCAAAAAAAGGTGAAATGGCGCAGGGGGAGCCAAGTTAGCTCCCCTGAGGGGTAGCCCAATTGAGCTCTCTCTCTCTCTCCGTGTGTGTGTGTGTGTGAGTGAGTTTAATGGGGCAACCAACATGGCTGCCATGCGTTGTTTTCGACGTTTTTTTATTTTTTTTTGAAAAAGCGCCCTGTATATTCATCCCTATATCCCTCCTATATGTCATTCGAATTTCGTCAGAAACAGAGACTCCTACAACCTTCATCGAGATGGTGTCGATTTAAAAAATCATGTTACCATTAAAACATGACTGTCTGGATGGATCCCGTAGGAGGCTCTGTTCCAGACGAAATTCAAATGGCATATAGGAGGGATATAGGGATCAATATACATTGCGATATTTTCCAAAAAAAATAAAAAAAACGCCAAAAACGGTACGGGGGCAGCCCCATTAATCTCTCTCTCTCTAATATATATATATATATATATATATATATATATATATATATATATTGATTTTTTTGTTGAGATATGAGGGGCTATTATACATAACATGTAAATTTTAGTTATGAAATCATGTATTTAGATTATATATTACACTATATATTAAACATATATATGGAGTTTGGTTGAGAGCTTGGGGGGCTAAGCCCCCACCCGCCCCCCTCTCCCTCCGTCACTGAATACAGATATACTAATATCCATCTTGCATAATATTTGGAAGCATGTATCACGATATATCGACCATATATAAATAATCATAATAAATCTTAGATAACCACCCGTCACAATTTAATTTCCAACGAACTTCCGATCACCGCTACTAACATCAATCATCAGGCAATCGGATCAGAGGACAATAGTGGAGTAGTAATGACAACGATCGGGTCGGTGTTCATAAACCCAAAAAGCTAATTTCAAACGTGATGTGAAACAGAAAGCAGCAACTTCCGGTGAGAGATTTTCGGGGGCTTTCCACTCAAAATAATTAGCATTATAAGTACGTATAAAAACTAATTCTCAAATGGGATATAAATCGGCAAATGAATTGCCGTGGGAGCAAGATCTACGGCAAACCATTAGCCGTACTCCATCCCCTCGCAAGGAGTGCTGCCAGCTCTCCTTTTAGACGTCGCATGCCACCATCTTCTCCTCGTCAATGACCTTCGCGTTGCAACTGCATTCCACCGTCCAGTTCTCCTGTCCTCCCTCATACCGCAATGTGGTGCCCCACTCCATAACCTCCTCGCTCAGCCACACTACGCTTCTAGACTCCCCATCCCGAACAGAGGCTCCCGTTAAGGACATTTGCCCCCTGGGGATTTCACTGGAGGACATGCATATACAACCACAACAAGCCTTGCTCCACTTGAACCCTCTACCATTGGATACGTGGCGGCGACGACAGCAATTCGAGGCTACCAGTTGACCCTTGAGCTCAAGGGAGAACTGAAAGTGGACTCAGGAGAATGGGTTCTATATCCACGATATAGTTGTTGATTATGCAGTCGTCGATGAACTTGAGGGCGAAATCGAGAAGTCCTGTACATGATAATACAGGACTTGCGACGGGAAGGACACCAATGAGGAAAGGATGGTGGCTTGCGACGTCTAAACGAGACCTCGCATCACTCATTGCGAGGGAATGGAGGACGTCAAATAGTTTGCCGCAGATCTTGCCCACGACAAATCATTTGCCAATTCATATCCCATTTGAGATATAATTTTTATAAGGGTTTTTATCAGTTGTGCCCTCTGAGATCTTACAATTTCAGTTATGCCCCTATCTTTTTGATAGTATCAGTTGTGCCCTCAATTTTTTAGCCATTTTTTCAATTGTGCCCCTTCGGTTAGTTGTCGTTCATTCCCATTGTAAACGGACGTTAACTTTGAGACATAATGAGAATTAAATTAAAAGTTGAAAATGTCATTTTCTCATCTTCCTCCTCTTCCTCCCTTCTTTTCCTCCACCTTCCCAGAGCTCCTCCCTTCTGCCGCCCCCGTGCCCGTCCACCTTCCTAGAGCTCCTCCTTCTGCCTCCCCCCCCCCCCCCCTCAGCCCTGACCTCCCCCCGCCCCCTGCTTCGAGCTCCCCCCACCACCCCTGCCGCCCCCGTGTTGCCCCCTGGGCCTCCACCTGCACCGCACCGCCCCTGCTCCCCCAACCCTATGTCGTCCCCTGGGCCTCCCTTCCCCCTGCGTCGCGCCACCCCTGCTCCCCCTCCCCCTACGTTGCGCTGCCCCGACTCCCCCTGCCCTGTGCCGCCCCTTCCCCCGCCCCGCACCACGCCGCCCCCTGCTCTCCCTCCCCCTACCCTGTGCCGCCCCTCCCCCTGCCTTGCACCGCACTGCCCCCTACTCCCCCTCCCCCTGCCCCGTGTTGCCCCCTCCACCAGCCCCGTGCTGCCCCCTGGGCCTCCCCCTACCCCGCACCGCCCCCTCTCCTGCACAACGCCGCCCCCTGCTCCCCGCCGCGGTCTGCCCCCAGCTTACAGCCTTCCCCCTCCTCCGCTCCGTCCTTCCCCCGCCCCCAGCCGACCTCCTCCGCCCCAGCCTCCCTCCTCCTCCCAGGCCAGCGACCTCTCCGTCCCCAACCTTCCCCCTCCTCCATCTCCAACCTTCAGCATTTGTTTGTTTAAGATAAATTTTTGATTAATTGATTCATGAAAGTTCATCAAAAAATGAAATAAAAATCACCATTTGATCCGCAATGAGTGGTATATCCATGAAAATGCCTAAATTTTAATGATTTTATGGATGCATGAAGGTGTAATTAAGAGAGAGAAATTATGAAGAGAGGAAGAAGAACAAATGGAGGAGGAAGAAGATGAAGAATAAGACTGGACAATTATACCCCTCTTAACTGCACTATGGATTGAAAAAAGCAAGGTTAAGTCAACTCATTGACGATTAAACTAACGGAGGGGCACAACTTAAAAAATGGCAAAAAGTTGAGGGCACAACTGATATAACCAAAAAGATAGGAGCAAAACTGAAATTGCAAGATCTCGGTGAGGCACAACTGATAAAAACCTTTTTTATAATGGGACTTTTACCCGACAGACCCTATAATCTTTTTCAATTACCTCTACGACCTTTGAAACATCGTAATTCCTCCTCTGACCTCGTAAACTTGCTAACCATTACCCTACAGACCCTGTGGTTAACCCCCGTCCATGTAGTCGTTAAAATTAACCGGATTCCATTATGTTATCTTTTTTTATACCCAATTTATTTATCAAATTTACATTGAGTGCCACTCCATCATCCGGGAGGAGCTGATCCCCCTACGCCGCCCTTCCGCCAGTGCCAAGCTTTGAGCCTCGCCACTGCCGTTGCCGAGGAGCCTCGTGAACAGCTCCTCCATCCTTGCTCTACATCTCGATCGCCGAGGAACCCCGTGTCCAGCTTCTTCCCTCCTCCCCTGCTCAATGTTGACCCGTAGGAATCCAACCCACGCCCAGATCCCCTGGCGATGGAGCACCTACCACCCCCCTGCCGCCGATGCTGCTTCCCTGCTAATGGAGGCGATGAGCCCCCCCCCCCCCGCCCGATGCTACTTCCCCGCCACCTGGCGGGGTTCCCCCCCTCGTGCTAAACCTCCCAAAGCCGATGGAGAGTCCGTGCTGACCTTCCAGACCGATCTCATGCGGACGAAGACGTTGTACAGGCAGGTGTCTCCCGACTTGATCCCGGGCATGTCGATCACGAAGACGTACGAGTTGGGGAGCTCCTTGACGTCAGCAGGAGTGGAGGCCATGGCGCGCTGGTCGCGGACGTATACTCTCGTAGGGTGGTTGAGGAGACGGTAATGATCGTCGGGGAGGTCGAGCATGTGGTGGATGGCGGCTGCAAGAGGGGCATCGAATCCGAAGAGCCTCATATCCATCGGCGGAGATCTGGTGATCTGGTGGTCGAGGAGGAAGAAGAGAAGAGAATGGCTGTTCTGTTGAAGAGAAGCGATTGGGATTTCTGCGTGGGGTGATCGTCATGTGATGGGGGTTTACATACGCTTTGAGGCGTACGAGTAGGTAGGAAAGCGGACGCTCTAGAAGGTTCCAGTAGAATGGCGAGCAATACCGAACTCTCAGGTGGTTTCTTTTTTTTTGCTTGGTAAGTATACTATATATTCTCAAAAACCAAAAGAAGGTTACAAAAAGTTACAAAAAGGTAAGGGCTCACAGAGCAAGCCCGTATAGCAAACTATGCACTTGGGAATTCAGAAAATACACAAAAAGAAGCCGCTCCAGGAAGAAACCAGCTTAGCATTTGATGGCTCTGAAAGTGTTGATGATGCCTGAAGTTAAACGGTCGCTGGTGCAGCTACCGGTGTTTGACCAACGGCTATTCCGCTCACGCCAAATGTGCCAAACCGCAATTGCAAGGAGAGTAGCCAAGGAGGTACGCACAACCCTTGAAGACAAGTTGAGAATCCAATTAACCAAATCATGCAAATCATTCGCCACGGGCAGCAGGTAGCCAAAATAGTGACACACGCCATGCCAAACCGAAGCAGCGTACGTGCAATGGAGGAGGAGGTGAGCGTGTGATTCCTCCTCAGACGAGCACAGCCCACAAGTTGATGGAAGGTCCAAACCGAAGGAGATAAGGCGATCAGTGGTAGGAGCCTTCCAAGGTAAGCTCTGAAGAGGGTAAAGGCGAAGGAAGGAGGAATATGGCGATCCCAAATCACAGAATGCCACTGGACCTGATCAGCACGAGGTCGCAAGAGATCGTAGGCACTCGCAAAAGAAAAACCGAAGGGCGAATGGAGCCAAGAAGCCGATGGAGTGTCACCCCGAATGACTTGCCTCAAAATAGGCCTCATAGCCAACATTTTGCGCCACTGGATGGAGGGGCAGGATGTAGGCGAGCAATCCCAGTAGGAGCCGTTTGATAGGTACTTAGCACGCATGTAATCGGCCCAAATCGATGTATCGACTGAGAGGAGTCGCCAAACCCAAGAGGCAATCGCAGTTTTGCGGATAGTAAGCGGGGAGAGAAGGCCAAGGCCCCCTTCCCTCTTCGGAAGGCAAAGCTTGCTCCATGCAATATCATGCCGATTCCGACCCCAAAGGAAATGAGCACAAATTTTTTCAATGCGCCTGATCGCGGCCAAAGGGATAGTAATGCCAGCCTCCCAATATAGAAGAATGCCACGGACCACCGTATTTAGAAGTTGAGCTCTGCCTGCCATAGATAAACATCTTGCACTCCAGTCATTGATAAGGGACCTAATTCGATCCTCGAGAACACGTGAATCGCAGCAGCGGCTATAGGTTGAGGCCATCGGGAGTCCAAGATAAGTAGCGGGGAGGTGTTTTTGAAGCATCCCAGTTAGGAGGGTGGCTGAGAAATCCAAAACATCCCCCCTTGGCCTGTAAATCTTGCTCTTCGGGTGATTTAATTTGAGGCCCGAGACCATTTCAAAATCCTGAAGGATGTCACGGATGAAAGAGAGCGAGCGGAGGGAACCCTTACAAAAGAATAGGAGGTCATCCGCATAGATTAGATGCGTAGGCGCCTTTGTACGGCCACGCCCCAAAGGTAGATAGCGGCCGTTCATGGCGGCAATTTCGACCAAGGAAGAGAGAGCTTCCATAGCAACTGTGAATAGAAGGGGACTAAGGGGATCCCCTTGGCGCAAACCCCTTGTACCGGTAAATAAACTATTGGGAGAACCATTGATTAGGATGGAGAATGAAGCCGTAGTAATACAGTTCTTAATCCACGCTATCCAAGAAAGGCTGAATCCCATGGCCGCGAGAGCATCAAGAAGAAATGAGTGTTCAATTGAATCAAATGCTTTTGAAATGTCAATCTTAAGACATGCCTTGTTGTAAGATCCTCTTCTATCAAAGCCATGCAAAAGTTCTTGCCAAGCGGACATTATCACTGATTAGCCTTCCTTTAATGAAGGCGGTTTGGTTAAGTGAAATGAGGGACGGTAGCACTGTAGCAAGCCGGGTGGCCAATATCTTTACAAATATCTTATATACAACATTGCACCCAGATATTGGCCAGTAATCTCCGATAGAGGCAGGAGTTTGGACTTTAGGGATAAGAGTAATAAAAGTATGGTTAACCTCTCTAACCATACCTCCACCGTTGTAGATGAAGCGCATTGCGGCGAAGATAGCATCTTTAAACAAATTCCAATGGAACTTGAAGAATTTAGCGTTGAAGCCGTCAGGGCCAGGAGCTTTGGCCGAGCCAATGGATGATAACGCCTCCCAAACTTCCTTATCATCGAACGGTCTGTCAAGCCAAGATCTGGCATCGTCGGTAAGGTACCTTCTCGGTGGAGGGGGGGCCGGCCTCGAAGTATCAACAACGGGGGGGGTCAAGAGATGAATGAAGTGATCTTTAGCCGCCTTAGCGACCTCATCCTGACGCACAACAACTTTGCCATCCGGGTCCAAGACATTGGAAATGAAGTTCCTAGAGCAATGAGAAGTGGCAGCGAGATGGAAATATTTAGTATTACGATCACCAAGATTTAGCCAGTCGACTCGGCTTTTTTGGCGCCACAAGGATTCCAAATCCTCTTCCAAATTCAACAAATAGCTCTTAACATCGATTTCGAGCTGCGCAAGAAAAGGATCAAGGGGGTCATCTGCAAGAGCATCCGAAGTAGCCAGAAGGAAAGCTTTCGCACTTTTTTGCTCGGTAGCAGCATTGGCATGTTCCGAGGCCCATCTCTTGAGCGCCATCTTAATGTTTTTTAATTTCTTAGCAAGGCAGAAAAGAGGATTACCAAATACCGGGATAGCCCAAGCATTCAAGACCACATCCATGTACCCGGGTCGATGGATCCAATAGTCAAAGAATCTAAAGGGGGGCTTCTTAGAAGACTTGGGGCAGATATGGATCGTCATCAGCAGGTGATCCGAGTGTGGCAGAGGAGAGTAGTTAAGTTTGGATGTCGGCAAGGAGGAGATGAAATCCTCATTAGCCAGCGCCCGATCCAAACGGGCCACAATGCGCCCCGACCCCACCGAGCCATTATTCCAAGACCAGTGATTACCATTTGCCTCCAGATCCGATAAGCCACAATCCACCGCGCAATCATTGAAATCCTCCATTGAAGCTCTAGCGGCTGAGCGACCACCCAAACGTTCATTGGAGAAACGAACCGCATTGAAATCACCGACGACCAACCATGGGTCATGGATACCAGTGCTAATATCACGCAAGTGCTGCCAGAGTTCCTTGCGCAGACTTTGAGTGTTCTCCCCATAAATCACGGAGAGATAGATAGAGAAACCACCCTTGCTTTTGCAAAGAACAGATAAGGCTTGGTTGTGAAGGCCCACAAGCTCACAAGACCAAGAATTTGTGTTCCACAGGAAGTATACGCGGCCGAGGCCTGTGTTGTTATGCACCACTTTCCAGCCAGGAGGGATAGAGTTCTCGAAACGGCCCCTACTTGCAGGCCTAATTTTAGTCTCCACAAGGCCAATAAGCTCGGCATTGGAGAGGAGAAATTCTTTGAACAACGCTTTGAATTTCGGGGGCTTATTGAGCCCACGAGTGTTGCAAATAAGAATGGACATTATAAGGCTGCAATTGATGGGTTGTTGGCCCGGCCTTTAGCTTTCATTTGAGCCTTAGAAGGCTTCTTTTTCTTATGAGTGGCCATAACCCATGCTGGGTTCACTTCAGAAGTAAGAAGAGGTCCATCAGGGACCGTGGATTGAATACCCTGACCCTCCATAGAGGGGGCATTGAGGTCGAAAGCTCGCACGCCAGAGGAATTCGCTGCGCTTCCCGGCCTTCTGCTAGAGGAAGCCATTTTATGCAAGATACTTTTGGTGCCGAAGCCGAATGAATGTGTCTTAGCGCCAGTAAGATGCCTTTTGTCACTCTTGCCCAAAGGGACATTCTCATCCGTGGTATCAATAATAACAGGAGGAATTGATAGATCTGGGTTCTCAGTACCCGTGGCCTCCGAGGCACAGTTTACGATGACAGCATCATTCGAAGGTGCAAGGTTATCACAAGTGGGGATGTCACAAGAGCTATGAACATCAGTGGAAGGTGCGAGGTTATCGCAACGGTGCCCAGCACCTTGAGCGGGGATGGCTGGAGGGCCTTGATCAGCAGCCGGCAACGTGGCAGCGAGCATATTAGCAGGCGTCACCGGGGAAGCAAAGGGGCAATGCATGGTGGCATGCCCGAAAGCAACGCAAATGTGGCATTTAGGGGGAACCCATTCCAACTCCACATCCACCATTTGTCATAGACCTGAGTAGAATACAAGGGGTACTTTCGAAGGGATCGTTTTCGAGGCGTGGACGGAGATGCAACATCGTGCATACTCAAGGTTTCTTCCTGATGCGGTTGCCGCGTCCATAAACAGCGGAACACCAATTAGGCTAGCTAATTTGCTCAAAATGAGCTCATTACAGTGACCGAGACTCAATCCATGGAAACGGATCCACAAAGGGATTTCAGATAAGAGGTTCTTCTCAAGACAGGAGACGGAGTCCCATCTCTTGAGGACCATAAATCGACCTTGAAATAGCCATGGCCCTGCCGCCAAGATTCTGTCACAATCGACAGCGGCGGAGAGCTTCAAATAAAAGAATCCATTGGGTCTAGGGATGAGCTTATACTGGCCGGATGGACGCCAAATCTTATCAATAAAGGCAGTAAGATGCTTAATGAAAGGGTGTTTACCGAGCACATGGAACACGATGGTGTTTTCCCAGATGGAAGCAATGCTGCGCGCTTCCACTTCAGAGACGTAGGCGACCTCCACCCCGTCGACGAGAACCGGCAAGGCGAGAGATAGGGGACGGGCTTCTGAGGCTGGAGTGGGAGCAGAACTGCAGACGTCCCTCCAAGAGGGAGCGGGAGGGGTCAAAACGTCATCGGTGGTGAAGGTTGGGAAGCGGTGATCGGGGGGACCGTAAAAGGTGGAGGTGGAGATGGAGTATGAGACTGGGCACGGGAAGCGGTAGAGGGAGAGGGTGGTGGAGGGGGCTGAGTGGTGGAGGCATCGAAGGCAATGGTGATGGTAGGGATTTGGGGCGGCGGGGAAGTGTTGGGAGCGGGTGGGGGGGTGGGGGGGGGAGCGGATCGTTTCACAACTGACCCCTGATCTCTCTTCATTCGCCGATCACGTGCCTAGTATATTCACCTTAATATTTTATTTTTTGTTGATATCATTCTTTGTACATGTCTATTGTTCACATGCCAGTATTCATATCTATAGAGTATAATATGTCTTACAACAGCTTTGTAAAAGTTTTCTTTATTTTACAAAGGAATTTTTTTTATTACAGATAACAGTAGAGGCAACTTTCCACTTTAGCCACCTGCATTAATTCTATTTGTAACATCTCCATAATTTCTCCATCATGTTGCAAAATAGATCCTTATTATCTGTAAGAATCTCTCTTCTAAATATTATCATCACTAATCTTAACATCAATTCCTTTACAATTGCTTCCGTTAAAACTACACTTCATATATTTAGTTTTAGCTCTACTTACACGAAATCCTTTAGTCTCCAATGCACGTTTCCAAATCTCAAGATTCTTATTTACTCATCTATAGTCTCATCAATCAACACAATAGCATCAGCGAATAACATCCACTAAGGTATCTCATCCTAAATGTGATTTATCAACTCGTCTATAATTAAAGTAAAAAGAAATGGACTCAAAGTTGAACATTGACGAAAATCATTATTGATATCAAAATAGTCATTCTTCCCGATGAAACCATACCATACATATCTTTTATGAGGTTTATGTATAGAGAGGTACTTGTCTCTTCTCCAAAACTCTCCACAATATCTCCCGTGGGACAGAATCATTGTCACGACCCGTCCCACTTAATCCTTGAGATGAGCGTGACTGAAAACATATGCTTATCTTATCAAAATTTACTATTCATGTATAGCACAATATAATAACCAGTAAAGAAAAATAGCTTTTGAAATACTGCAACTCATAATAAATTTATCGCTGTAATCATGTACATCTCCACACATAAAAATAAAATACATATTATGGCATACATGATTTTAAAATCGAATGAACCAATCAAAAATAAAAAAATCCAAATCGGTCTAGCGTGAAAACATCATGGTCGGGAAACATCATAAAATAAATAATAACTATGATGTCACAACATCTTTCATTATGTCTCTTCCAGACTTGGTCTACTTAGTTCAATATCTTCTTTCTTTAGGGTATCTGAAAAAGATTTTATTTCGAGTGGTGAGCCTAAACTCATCGATATGAGCTCAGACCCAATGAATGGGTCATAAACCTTAGGTTAAATAATTGCATAATTAAAAAATTATTGAAATATTGAAACTAATGGATACTATAATTTAAACATGATTATTGCATAACTGAAAAATAACATTTTTTATTTTTTTTAAAACAGAGCTTGATAATCAGTTCCTGCAAGTAAAATCATGGATAAAAATAACAAACAACTTGTATAGAAATCATATTTGTTGTTTTGAAAATAAACCTTACTTTTCCATACTTGATGATGCAACACTACCCCGACATATCCTATTAAGTCCATGAAACATAATGCCAGGGAGAGGTTAATCATCCCTTAGCCTTACATACATATTACCTAGGCAAGCGAACTTAACCTAGGACCTTATCTTACTGTCATACGTGTAGACAGCCTCAAAGGTCAAAGAACACCATGCATACGGTCCAAAGCCTATTGCATACAGAATGCGGACTCAAAGTCCTCTTACTTACTTGTTCATGACTTCTCTAAGGTAAAGGCCATAGTGTGCATCTTACTTAAAAATCATTTAATCATACAATTTGCATACATAGGAATCATATAGAACTTTCTTAACATCACATAATTTCTTAAATAGAAATCATATAGAACCTGAAAGCTTCATATTGCATATCATTTAAAGTTGCGTACTTAAACCATAAAGATGCATAAACCATACAATGGGAAAGAATAAAGATTGTTAAACTTAGCATCAAATATACTTAAAAAAATTGAAATGCAATGATTATATGAAATATTAAAAGCTTGCATCTTAAAAACATTTTCTTGGAATAAAATAATAATAAGGCCTTCAGCTTATGAACCACTCACCTTTAAGAAGTATCACATACAATTTTCACCCGTATTAGGTTTATCTTCTCCAGGTAGTCTTTTAAATACGCATCATCCTATATGTAGTTTGAAATCGCAGTAAATACTCATGATGGTGTAGCTGAATACATCATATAGAAATATACCTATTTCAATTCTAGTTATTATAAGGCGTCCTAGCATTTTATCCTAATAGGACGAGTTCTACTTTAAGTATAGATATATCTATCTAATTTTATTGAAATTGGTTAATATACATACATACCTCTCTAATTGCTATCATCTTATTATTTTTTTAAGCACCCAATCTTGCTTTTCATGTCCGTAAACATTTTTGTATAGTTCTATTTCATGTATCTTCTTCTTCTTCTTCTTAACACATGACTATATTATTTATAAGATAAAATCCTACTGTTTACCTCAGTTGTAAACATGTATCATATATAATTATGCTTAAATAGATTATCGTAAAGTAATTTCAAAATAGAAAGGATAAGATAATGGCAATTTAATTTATAACAATGTTCCTATCATCATGCTAGAGACGTACCATGATTGGTGCACCCAGAATTGTTCAAACAAAGCATCCAAATTAATGATGAAACAAATAAATCCATTCTTTATATTCATAATATGATCATCCTATATAATCAGAGATCCGTAACGATGCATGATTCCCTGTAGGAATCATGAACGTACTTATTTAGGTGTATATTATAACTTCCATATTAATTTGATTTCTCGATTCTTCTTTTCGGATGCTAAATTTAACTAGTTTCCATTTCTCATTCTATTCATCTAACCACACATAATGATCTGAAAGCAAAACTTCAAATCAATACAAATCAAAATTTATGATTAAGAATTTGATCTTTGTCCTTTTAGTACATCTCGCTTCCAATGAAAATGTAATGCAAAATAGTACTGTAACATCTACGAACATGTACGCATAGACCAAAGACATACCTCTTTCTATTCCTCTTGGACTCCAGAACACCTTTCCGAAGAGAATTGCTGGCTCTCTCCAACTTTCGTCAGTTTCATATGAACGATACTCTTCATAAATACTTAGTATTACTTGTTTAAAATGTTAACACATACCCCCTAAAGGCCAGGTGTCCCCTAACATGAAATATTACGCATGCATGTGTTGTTGGATAATATTAGATCTATATATATATATATATATATATGGGTAAAATGGGGCTTCCCCCAGGGAGTAGCCAACTTGGCTACTCCCACCCTATTTTTCCTCCATTTTTTTATTTTTTTGGAAAATAAAATTTTGTCTATTCATCATTATATCCCTCTCACATTCTATTAAAATTTCGTCAGAAACAGAGACTCATAAGCCCTCCATCCAGACGTCATTTTTTTAACGGTCGAAGAATTTTTTAAATCGACCATGTTTGGATGGAGGTCGTAGGAGTCTCTGTTTCTGACGAAATTTTAATAGAATGTGAGAGGGATATAATGATGAATATACAAATTTTTATTTCCCAAAAAAATAAAAAAATGAGGGGAAAATTGGGGTGGGAGTAGCCAAGTTGGCTACTCCCTGGGGGCAGCCCCATTTACCTCTCTCTCTCTCTCTCTCTCTATATATATATATATATATATATATATATTCATGGTACCCCGTTGTTCACCTTTTTCTACAGCACCGACTTTATTATGCCATCATATTCTCTTAGACTAATTATTATTTAAATATATGATGTATTATGATCGTTACTTTTCAAAAGAGAAGAGTAATACTCACACTATTTTTAAATGTATCATAAATATTTAGGAATATAGTGGGTACTTACTTTATCAATAATAACCTTTTAACATTTGCCCGGTTTATGTTAAAATAACTAAATCATCCATAAGCAACTCTTAAAATAGATATTTTCACATGTAAAACGTTATCCATATCTAATTATTGATGTGCAAATTCTATACAATTGATATATTAAAAAAATCAATGTTGATGATAAAATTAACATACTTGTATTTGTCAAATTTTTTTTCAAAACTAACCGTCGATGATATCATCTTCAAGATATATCCCTGTAAACTACGTACATATCCTAGATAACTATCTCCTCATATTGATATCCATAAAACTTGCCTTCCTCTAATTTAGCCTCTCACAAGTCCTTGTCTATAATTCCATAATATTAAAGTTATTGAACATCTTGCGACTGTAATTTAATGACCCCTAGTAAAGAGATTGTTATTGTTTCCTCACCATCTTCTTCTTCTTCTTTTTAACTAAAAAAATATCTATATTCATATTCCTGAGTTGAATGATTGGCATAAACTTAGCACAACCTAGTATGGATGTTACAATCATAACCCTTCTCTAAATCAACAAAAATAATATTGAGGTTCATTTTAGCTCTGTAAATCTCCATTGTTCTCATCAGCAAGTGGATGGCTTCAATCGTTGAGCGACTTGACATGAATCCGAATTGATTTTTTTTACTTTGGAAACGTGTCTCAGCCTTCTTTCGATCACACGTTCCCAAATTTTCATAGCGTAGCTCATTAACTTGATACCTCTATAATTTGAACGATTTTAAATGTCCCCTTTGTTCTTATAAAGAGACACCACGATGCTTCTCCTCCATTCTTCATGTATTTTCTTGCTTCATCAAATAACATTGAATACATTTGTAAGCTAAGTTAAACCATGCTTACCTAAAACTCTCCAAACTTCTCGATCACATTTGAGGCCGCATCTGATTAATCAGTTTTTGACCTTGATTAATCTCTTTGGATTGTGGAATCCACTGATCAATCACATTTTTAAACTGATCAAACAGTGATGTGACTTGTTATATAGTGGATTTTTTCACTTTACCTCATTTGATTAATTTTGGGAGCTACACAAATTCAATTGAGGTGATTTTGGATGTACTTAATTATAAGCTTATTTAAAGCTCTATCCATAGATTTTTTGAAAGGTATGTGAAAACATTCATATATGTGATATATGCGATTTCTGACTTTACAGAGTTATACTAGAGTTTTATATACTCACATGTAAAAGTATATAATCATATATTCAAGGATATATGTAATTCATTAAACTTATAGGATTTTATTCAACATATACTCATTTTTATCCATTTTGTCATTTTTATCCATTCTGAAGGGATATTACACCCATAATCCTGAGTAACTTCATAATTACGTACATAACTCTACGTAATCGTGAATTCAATGAGCCTAGATAGTCAATAAGTCTCACACCCATAACCTTCTGTTAGTTTAGTATATTAACTCAACTACACCATTGAATTAATCTAACCTATGTTTCATCCAACGATTATTATTAAAATGTAAATAAAATAAAATTAAAAAACCCTAATCCCCCCACCCTACCTCCTCCTCCATCGACACCCTTAACCCTCTAGCCCTGTCACCCGATGCCTCCTCTCATCCATCATCACCTCTTGAAACCCCTCCCCTCTGATCTCCTATGCATGAGCTGACACCTTCAACCCTCCAGCCCCACCTCTCGATGCCCCCTCTCCTCCATCATCATTGCCTGAAGCCCCCTCCCCTCCGCCCCCTTCCAGCTCCCTCTGCTTGAAGTTCTCACTCATCCACCCATTCTTCCATCCAAATCCCCATCTCCTCCAGCCACCTACGCCCGAGGCCCCTCCCCTTCGACCCCTTCGGTTCCTCCACCCGAAGATCCCTCCCCTCTTCCCATTCCTCCACTCAAATCCCCCTCTCCCCGAGCCCCTCCCATCCAGCCCCCTCTGCCTGAAGCCCCCTCTTCTACATCCATTTCTCTGCATGAAACCCTCTCCCTTACAACCCATGTCCATAGCTTCAAGTTTTCAGATGGAATAAGTAGTAGGTGCTCCTCCCATGACCCCCTTCTTTATCCTCCTCCTCCTCTTCTTCGTCGACCCTAACTATGGCGGAACACCACCCCTGACATGGTGTGGATCGCCAATAGATGGAACCCCATCACTGACTCCATCTTCTCGCTCAACTTCACATTCATTGGTGGACTTGCCACATATAACAATGACATTCTTGTCCAGTAGCCATGGAAGCCCAGCATCAGTAACTCTGAGTCATTGCAGCTCCTCGACAACTGCAACCTCATGGTACATGACACCAACAAGTCCGTCTTATGGCAGAGATTTGAATCCCCGTTAGACTTGTTGCTACAGTCGTTGAATATCAACCTGAATCTGAAGACTAATGAAAATCGCAACATCTTCGTTCGGAAGGATCCCAACAACCCCTCCACAAGCAATGTGTCCTTCGTGATATGCCAAGGCCAATTCAGATTGTACAGGCGATAAGGAGGACATGAGGACTTGCTATCATTGTCATGGAGGAAGGAGCAATCAATGGCACCTTTTGCAAATGTAATTCAATTCAAAAGGTAAAATGGTCAAAATTCGACGGATTCCGTCGAAGATAACAAGGATGAAAGTTAACACATGATCATGTTGTGTGAGAGTTAACCAATACTTAGGGTTCTCATGTAATTCACAATTATGCATGATTATGTACATAATTAAGAAATTACTTAAGGATATAGGTATAAATACCCGTACATGACAATACCAACCCATGTGTACATGTATACTTCCAAAAAATTGATTATGCACTACATGTGTTCATGCATCTCTTCATCCCCACGACAGTTTTAGATTATGAGACAATCTTAATCAAGTCTAACCCAACACAAAATTAGAAGAGGATAGTGTGCTTACTTTTAAAATGCAAGATTCAGATAAAGTACAACGTGATATAGTTTCTCTCCAAAAATCACGACAATTAGTTGCTTTGGAGAACCTCGACAGTTTTCCGTGAAGCTGCGGCAAGCTTTGAGATTAGCGTTAGGATTTTTATGTTCGATTCGTTTATTTAATTGAGTTTAATCTTGTATTTAAGTTTGGTTTGAATCGAATCTAAATCGAACCTCTGTTTAATCGAATCGAACCTAAGCGAATATCGAACTTGAGAATTCTCTAATTAGAGGGAGTGAAAAGAAAAGAAATGGAAATATATGTGTCTATAATAAGAATAATTATTCATTCAAAATTTCCCTTAATCTAACTCTTCTTCATCTTTTGAAAAAATGGACTAATATGGATTCCTATATTTTTAAATAAATATGATATATTTTTATATCCGTTCAGATGACGATAAAAAATAATGTGAGGATACATGATTAATAAGATTTATACTTGTTTGGTTGATTTGGGGATAAAGAAGGGAAAAGTGCTCGAGACGTAAATGATGTGTGTTGTAACCACGATATATGATCATTTATTTTTGAGATAGTTATATCGAAATAAAACCTACATATCCCGTAAATTTTCAATTATCTTAGACAAAGTCCACTTGCTTTGGGATAAAATCCAATTATCTCGAAACACTTATGCGGATAAGGATTTGTACAATTGTATATGTGTGTGTTTATCGAGCTTTTAACGAATTGAACCTAAACTTGTGTTCAAGTTCGGCTCGTTTGTTTCATAATCGAATTTGAATCGAATTTTAACGAGTCCAATCTGAACGAATATCGAACTTGAGCAATAGATGGCAAAAAGTAGGAAAGTAATTAGTGGTTCACAATTGAAAGACATGATATACAAAAGAGGTCTCATATGATACTTTATCAGATTTTGATGGATTCTTTGGATAATCTCATGCAATATTCTCATCATTTGAATCTATCTCAAGTATCTCTTCATTAAAAATAGGCATATCTTCTTCATCATATATCTGCAGATTCAAGAAATTTGACAATAATACACATCCAATAACCTACCCAGCAACTCAATTAAGCTCAAAATGACTTTTGAAGAGTTATTTAGTATGACAAAATCCTATAATCCCCACTAAAACCTTCAATATTTCATGTCAATATTCAATATTTCGTACCATGTGTTTACTCATGTGATTTAATACTAGGATAAAGTAGTTGGTATTTCATCGCATAGTACGTATTTTTCAAGCACATTGCGATCAATTTTGCTTAGTAATTCCTGTAAGCAATTAATTCTTTGGCAAAGAATGGTTGACTGTGAGTTGTCCTTAACGTTGAGAATTATTTTTGAGACATATGTCCTCGCAAATTTTAAAATTGCCACTACTATTCCACATTTTCTGTAGTTTATTTCCAAACTTATATATCCAAAAAAAAACATGAATTGGAAAAATAGATTTCTATCAGTTGTGTCTTCTGAGATATTGCAATTTCAGTTATACTTTTTTTTTGGAATATCAGTTGTGCCCTTACCTTCTTCTCGTTTTATCACTTATACTCTCGAGTTAATGATCGTTCATTCTCAACGCTAACGGACGTGAACTTTGAGGATACAATCGAAATTAATTAAAAAAAAGTTCTGGAAGGTATCCCATCCTCTTCCTCCTGCATCTTTTTCCTCCTCTTCTCCTCCTCCCAACCTGCTGCTTCTCCTCCATCGCCTCCTCCCCAACCTGCTGCTTCTCCTCCATCGCCTCCTCCCCTCTGCCCCAGCTACTCCCTCCCCCCAGCTCCTCCCCGTTTCCCCGTGCCTCCTCGCCGCCCCCCGCATCTCCCCCTTGCTCCTCCCCTAGCCTATCCTGAGCTCCTTCCGATCACCCCACTGCTCCCTCCTCTGCCCCGCACCTCCCCCTCTGCCCACCCTCCGCCTCCACGCCTCCCCCTCCGCCCTAGCTCCTCCCCAGCCCAGCCCGATCAACCCCCCCCCCCTCACCCGCCCCACCCATAGCCCTATGTTGCTCCCTCCACCCTGCACATCCCCCTTCGCCCCAGCTTCTCCCGAGGCTGCCCTGAGCTCCTCCCCCTCACTCCCAGTCCCTGATGCTCCCCCTCACTCCCACCCCCTGCTCCTCCTTCCGCTCTTCCTCTGCCCCAACTTGGTGCTCTTGCTCCTCCAGGAAACGATGAAAAAGACGAAGGATCAGCGTTGTTGTACTCAGATCCAGTCTACCTCCATCAATTCAGATCAAATCGACCAAAAATAGAAGAAGATGATAGATGAATCTGGAGGGTTGATGTGAGGTTCTAAATGAGTTCCCTCCTGATGATATTCAGATGATTCTCCTGGATGGAAGTCCAACTCCAGATGATTTGCTTGTGGGGTTATGGGAAAGGAGGGAGAGATTTTTTACCAAAATACCTTTCTTAACCACACCATATTTGAATAATCCATGGTTATTTTATTTTTTGATGATCAATCTGACGGACATGCACATGTGATATCGGAGAACGAAGTCAGCGGCACAATAGATATTCCCAAAAAGAGAGGGCGTAATTGAAATTGCTATATTTTAGAGGGATACAACTGATTAAAACCTTAAAAATTTTGATAAATTTTGACAAGTAAGTCCAGGCTTCTAATCAAAGAAGATGAAAAAGGACTTTAAATTGACTGGAATCGGACACACATGAAAAATATGATACCTTATCATTGAAAATAGAAACAAATGCAAACATGGATATTTATTGAACATACAAAACACGAATGTTTATCGAACATATACGTAACCATCGTATACATACTAATTAGTGAACACCAAGAAGTTTTTTTATTTAGATAATACATGATGCTAATAATATTGTGATGCTATGTATTATGAAATCAAATTAATTTTAATATCAAAGGTGATGGGAAACAGAAAGCAACATCAACTTCCGGTGGCGAAAAGCTACAAGTTCACGGGCATTTATTTACAATTTCAATGGCGTCGACTCGAAAGACACGAAAACAGCACTCACGCCATTTCACATCAAGCAATCTTGACCTCGATGGTCTTGGGCTTTTTGGGCTCGGGTGGCGGCACCTTCTCCACGCTCACGCTCAGCACCCCGTCCGTGCACACCGCCGCGACCTTCTCCGTATCCGCGTTCTCCGGCAGCGCGAACTTCCTCATGAACTTGCCGATCCGCCTCTCCATGGCCAGGTACTTGCCGTCCTTGTCCTCGTCCCGCTTCCTCTCGCCCCTGACCACCAACACGTTCCCGTCCTCCACCAGCACGCTGATGTCGCCCGACTTGATCCCAGGCATGTCGATCACGAAGACGTACGAGTTGGGGAGCTCCTTGACGTCAGCGGGAGTGGAGGCCATGGCGCGCTGGTCGCGGACGTAGACCCTCGTAGGGTGGTTGAGGAGACGGTCATGATCGTCGGGGAGGTCGAGCATGTGGTGGATGGCGGCTGCAAGAGGGGCGTCGAATCCGAAGAGCCTCATATCCATCGGCGGAGATCTGGCGGTCGAGGAGGAAGAGGAGAAGAGAATGGCTGTTCTGTTGGAGAAGAGAAGCGATTGGGATTTCTGCGTGGGGTGATCGTCATGTGATGGGGGTTTATGTACGCTTTGAGGAATACGACGAGGTAGGAAAGCGGAAGCTCTAGAAGGTTCCAGTAGAATGGCGAGCAATACCGAACTCTCAGATGACCCTCAGATGAAGACAGAGATGAGCAGAGCGGATCGTTTCACAACTGACCCTAGATGAAGACAGAGATGAGCATATTTTTGGACCGATTCTTAATTTTTAGTCCGATCTAGTTCTGAGGTTGGATTTAGACAAGTTTGGTCCGAGCTCGAAGATTGTGGGTCAGTCCGAGCTAGGCTCGAATGTAGGTTTTAAGTAGGCCGGTGATTTTTTCCATATGTAATTTTTAATGTTAAAGTAGATCTTTCTTTTTAAATTACCATTATTATATATTGTTTAGACATCAACCATGTTCATGTTTTGAAAAGATACATATTCAGTCTGAATTTGCATATTAAATGTGTATAGTATTCATGTTTAAACTGTTTTTTTAATATAGCGGGTTGGACCCATGTAATTGTGGGTCGGGCTCAGGCTTGAGCTACAGTTTCAGACATTCGACGAACTTAAGCCCAACCCGCAAGTTCGTAAATTAGAACCGGGCTCGGATTGAGCGAGGTTGAGTCCGACCTGACTCAGTCCGATGCTCATCCCTATATGAAGATCCAACGGAATCATTTCACTGTTGTTTGTATGCACATTATTATGTCCTTTTCTTTCCCAGGAGACAAATTTGAAGCATTAGTCCATTGCAATGACTCATTCTGTCATTTGAGCACAGTTTCTTATTAAGTATTTTAGTTAAAGTTGAGGTGCTTGCGATATTGCAACAATATTAGGTAATTTAACCTATTATTTATTCAGAGCGACTATTTAAGGACGGAGTTTCTAACTTTACTGGTTACATTTTCGCCAACCTTTTTAAGTTGATAAAAAATTTCTCACTCTCAAATTAAATAAGTTTCCTGATCAGTTTAAAGTGCATGTTGACTTTCGTTAGTTCGCAGTTTACTTAAAAATTATCTAGTTACTTCCGATTCAACTTATGTTTTGATATACATTATCCGTAGGACGACCCGAAGATTATCCGTAAGACGACCCATGGATGGATCTACCTTTAGAACACACAGGACACTTGCCCTTAGGGATGCAAACGATTATGGATATATATGTATTCGATCCGTCATTGTATCCGTTTTATGATATCCGTATCCGTATCCGTTTTAAAATGGATAAGGATATAGATATCATTTTGATATCCGCAAACCTCCGTATCCGTATTCGTATATCCGTTTTTTATATAAATAAAGTCATAGATTTATTTTTAACCTTATATAAGATAATTCTCTACCTTTTTTTACCATATTTATATAATTTTTATGATACAAACACATTTAGTAAATTAATATCCTATGTTTTCCATCCAATTCTTATATATTTAAGTCGATTGTATAGAGTATTTCTAGCATTACTCGTGCGATCAGTATCCGTTTTACATCCATATCCGTTTTTTAAGGATATGATAAAATAGTTTTATTATGTCAATATCCGTATCCGCATCCGTATTCGTATTAAAAATGGATAAGGATATGATAATACATATATCCGTATCCGTATCCAATCGTTTGCATCCCTACTTCCCCTCATCATGGCCTCCCTCTATGTATCAAAGAACGATCCCGACAAAGAAAATTTTAGAAGAAGATCCTTTATAATTATCTACAAATTTAAAAAAAAGATGAAAAAAATGCATGCATTTGTCGGAACTCTTTCCATTCATAATAACATTTGGTAAAGAGTTGTTAAATTTAGCTTTCACTAACATAGCGAGTTGTTAAATTTAGCTTTCCCTAATAGAGTTGTTGTACTGTAAAAATTAAGAGTGCGTATGTATGAACTCGCATATGAGAAGGCTAAATTATGAAAGAAGCTATATTGTTTGTGCGGTTGTTCATGATTAGTTATTACTTGTATATTTAAAGTGACATGAATATTGTATTTTTTGTTTAATTTATTTTCACTACAACAGATTAAATTTATGACAAATTTAATTTACATATTGCATCTTCTAATGTTAAATTCAAAATAACAAATACTTTATTGCGCACAATTTTTTTCTTGCAATTTGCATTGAATTTGATATTTGATCTAAAAGTTCGTGTATAACCGATTTATTATTGACTTTTTTATTAAAAGTGTACTATTCATAATCCAGCAACAGTGTAAGAAAAGATCAATCGATAATCATAAATTATTATTATATGATTTGTTGCTAGCAATATATTTGTTGCTAGCAATATAATAACGAATAGGCTATTTGTTAAAAAGTTAACGAATGAAGCCTCAAATACTATCCAATATTGTAAATTTAAGCGATTTTACATCCAAAACCTTGAGTAAATTCATAATTAGCTCAGAAATCTTCGATAATCGTGAATTACACCTAAGATCCTCAATAGTGCTTAACTCTTACACCCATAACTTCGTGTTAATTTCCATCCAATTTCTCGTTAACTATGATAGTATTTGTAAATTATTTTACATTCTATATCCTTTAAGTTCTTATTATTTACAAAATCAAAGCTCGTGATCTAGATCTCGAAGCCGTTCATCCTCAAGGACCAGACATGGGCGAGCCGCTTCAAAGTCCCAGAACGATGATGGCGATGGGCAACGAGGAATTAATCGCAAAACTCATCTCCATGGCAGCTATGGACGACCTCACAGGAAAGACAACAGAGCAGATAGCATTTGAAGTCATCGTAGCGGTGATCATAAGCAGGAGGAACAAGGAGGTGGCGAGCTCAAGTACGACGCATTCAGTGGCGCAATTAAGGGAGATGGCAGCAGTGTTATCATCGGGAAGTAAGGAGAGGGTGCAGGACGAACTGTAGAATGTAGGACATCTGTGTCGAAGGGGTTCGCGGCGAACAAAGTAGCCGTCGTCATTGGTCTGCACCACTGCGCTCAGTCCCTTCTCGAGATCGGGAACAAAGACCTTTGTGTTGCCTTCATCCACGTCTCCAGACTTCGAAATGCTGACCCCCCCCTTTGCCGACCACCTCCCCTTCCTCCTCCAGCACCCCTTCCTCTCCAACGAGAACACATGGCTGCGGTACTCCGCGGTGGGTGTACTTGCGCATCTTCCTCCATTGGTCACGGATCTCCGCCATGAAGCCCCCCCATGGCCGCTTTGCGAAGGCCGTGAAAGTGGCTCTCCTTCACGGACATGGGAGGCTGGGGGGGGGGGGGGGTGTTTGTTGTAGGAGGAGGTGGTCGGCATAGGAGGGGGGGGCTGGGGTGGAGGAGGAAGGGGGTGGGATATTTTTCTTTTCTACCTTTGGTTAATCACATTCGTTAGATCGTGGATTGGTTATATTAACTCATTCATCTCGTTGAGTTAACGAGCTGAAGCAACGGAGGGTTATGGATGTAAAATGAATCATTTATTCAGGATCCTATGTATTATTCGTGATTATCGAGAATTCCTGAGGTAATTATATGAAATTACTGAGAGTTATGAGGGTAAATATCTCTCAATTTAACAGATATGCTAACAAATATAAAATCGGTTATTATATTAGGCTAAATTTGTTGCAGTGTTTGTTTTTCTACAAAACTGAACTGTTTATTTTAAATCTTACGATATATAAAGACCTTTTATGGATATTGAATCCATATCAACTTAATTATAATACTATAACATTTCTAAGGCATAACGTTTGACCAACAAAAAATTAAAAATATATAAGTATATGATCTACAGTGCCTCTCCTATCCAAAAATAGGGATGGGGAGGGGCTGGAGAAGCTGCACCCGGGGGTGTAGCTAACTAGCTGCATCCGGCCATTTTTTTCATTGATTTTTTGTATTTTTGAAATAAAATTTTGGGGAATTTAAATCACTATATATCACCATGATATCATACCAATTTCAACTAAATTCGACATTTCTATCATCTCCATCAAGGTTATGACATTTTAACAGCTTCAGAATTATTGAAATTGATCATATCTAGATGGGCATGCTAGGAGTGTTTCTTTTGCATGAAATTTGAAACACATATTTCAAACAATAAACTAAGTAAATCCCCCTAAGTTTCCTTCAAAAAAAATCAAAAATCAATGAGAAAAATACCCAGGTGTAGCTAATTGGCTGCACCCACCGGTGTAGCTTCCCATTTCCCAATATATATATATATATATATATATATATATATATATATATATATATATATGGGTAAAATGTGTATGCCCCCTAGGGGGAGCTAACTTAGCTCCCCCCGCCATTTTTTCACAAAATTTTTTTATTTTTTTTGAAATCTAAAACCGTGTAAATTCATTATTAAAACCCTATATTATGTCATTCAAATTTCATGTGAAACAGAGACTCGTACGACCTCCATCCAAACGGGGTCGATTTAAAAAATCCTGTTACCGTTAAAAAAATGACTGTCTGGATGGAGGCCGTAGGAGTCTCTGTTTGACACGAAATTTTTATAACATAATATAGGGATATAGTGATGAATATTCACGGAAACAATTTTCAAAAAATATAAAAAAATTGAAGAAAATAGGGCGGGGGGAGCTAAGTTAGCTCCCCCTAGGGGGCAGCCCCATTTTCCTCTCTCTCTCTCTCTCTCTCTCTCTCTCTCTCTATATATATATATATATATATATATATATATGGGGTTGGGGAGCATGCACCCAGGTGCATGTAATTTTACATGCACCGGGGCCTATATCTTCCACGTTTTTCTACTTTTTTTAGAAAATATCACCATGTATATTCATCTATATATCCCTCCATTATACTATTCGAATTTCGCCAGAAACAGAAACTCCTATGGCCTCCATCTAGAACATGTCGATTACAACAATTCTTAGACCGTTAAAATTACTTGTTCTAGATAGAAGATATAGGAGTTTCTATTTCTGACGAAATTGGAATGACATATTGGAGGGATATATGGATGAATATACATGGTGATATTTTTCAAAAAAGTAAAAAAACGTGGAAGATATAAACCCCGGTGCATGTAAAATTACATGCACCTTGGTGCATATTCCCTTTTCCCTTATATATATATATATATAGGGAATAGGGAATATGCACCTGGGTGTATATTGGTTATGTGCACCAGTTTTCCTGGCCGTTGGATCCACATGCATCCAAGGGCTCCCACTTGTTTTGCTTTCCCAAAAGAAAATCCATTTCCCAAGACAATGTGCAACGATCAAAGAAAACCCCTCTTCCTCTGCCATCACTGGACCCATTGTGCCTCCCACCTTCCTCCCCACGACAACCCTCCCTCCTGCTCTCACGGTCGTCGGCGCCTCTGACGCAGCCCATCTACACTGCGACGACGAGCTCCCGCGACCATCGCCCTCACGTGTTGCTGAGGAGTCCAGGCTAACTAGGCCATTCCCCTCTCACACAGCCGACTTGCGTCGGCCTCCTACAACGAAGAACCCGCCACCGGCCATCCCCTGCTCTCGGCCGCTCCTTTTTGTGCCACCAGCAGAACCTGACGCCCTCCTCTCACGATCTCCGGTGAAACGCCAGTCTCCCTCCTCTCGCAACACTGCCATCCACCTTTCCTCTTTCATACCGTGCCCCAGATCTCGACGCCGCCCCATCCTCTCCATGCTGATCTTTCCGCCTACCTGCAGTGTGAAGGAGAGACAAAGAAAAATGCCTCCACTGTGTCATCTCATCATCGCCATTTTTAGTGGCATGTTTTATTTGTTTATTTCACATAGATTACAGATCTCGTTAAGATGATAATGCAAGAGCCGTCAAAACACGACAACTATTGTGGTTGGATGTTTTATTTCAATTGTTTTTAACGTAGCAGTTATGTGAGTGGAGCTTTCTCATCCTTGGATGTTAACTTCTATTAAAGCTCTTTAGGTCTGTTTGTTAGCTCATGTAATCTTGCATATTGTTTTAGCTTGTAGTTAGATGGCAGTCGTTGTTATCTGGTTAATTTTGTAATTATTCGTTTGGCTTGGGTTCCAAGGAATGATATAAAACTTAATTACCTATAATTAGTAATGCATATAGTAATGCATATTATTCCAACACCTCTCTTTCAAAGTAATGCATATCATTCCAACACCTTCTCTTTCATAGTACGGCCCTATTAGGATCTATAACAACTAAATACCCTCCATTTTATTACAGCACACAAACTAACAATCAGATGGAATGAGGAGATGCACTCAAAACGATAGATAATTCACAAAAAAGAATGAAGCATACTTATAAATCTGATTATAGAGTTGAGTTGCAAGGTAAATTATCCAGACATCAACATATAATGGCAGGCAAACTCTTTTGTTGGAATTAAGTTTCAGTAGTAAAATTTAAATTGAGCAGAGAGATGTTGTTCTAACAAGATCCTGCGATTAAATACTCAATCTATCACTGGAGTCGAGATACATTATCTAAGAATTAGTAAGAGTTGCAGGTTTCAAATATGTACATGTTCTTTCAGATAAGCTACTATCGATGAAATGCCACAGCAACTATAAAGTTGTTTTTTTTTTAGAATCCGCGAGAGTGATTTTCCCGAATTCATATCAATATCACGAAGATATCATGTCATTTGCAAAAGAAAAGCCTTTGTGCTCCTGATATAATGAATTAGAATGAATACATCCGTATTACATTATTAAATATGGACAGGAACATCTGTCTATACATTCAAAACACCAAAACAACAAATTGAATAGGCCGGGGAGAGGATATACCTAAATCTTTTGAATAAAAAGAAAATGGTGAAGATACAAAGAAAAAAAATAAGATCAACAAGTTGAACATAAACAATTTTCATTGCAGTTGTTACACTTTATGTCTGGACCACACCATGTATCTCTTGATAAGATCACAATTTGTACACAGCAATTTAACATACTGTGATCGTCAACAGCATGACGGCAACATATTGATACTCATGATCCCGAGCAGACACATCCCTTTCCCCCATCTATGGCACAGTATGAAAGAGGGAAGGTGTATGGCAGTGCTGCGAGAGGAGGGGGATTGCGAGAGGAGGGCGTCAGGTTCTGCTGGTGGCACAAAAAGGAGCGGCCGAGAGCAGGGGATGGCCGGCGGCGGGTTCTTCGTTGTAGGAGGCCGACGCGAGTCGGCTGTGAGAGAGGGGAATGGCCTAGTTAGCCTGGACTCCTCAGCAGCACGTGAGGGCGATGGTCGTGGGAGCTCGTCGTCGCAGTGTAGATGGGCTGCGCCAGAGGCACCGACGACCGTGAGAGCAGGAGGGAGGGTTGTCGTGGGGAGGAAGGTGGGAGGCACAATGGGTCCAGTGATGGCAGAGGAAGAAGGGTTTTCTTTGATTGCTGCATATTGTCTTGGGAAATGGATTTTCTTTTGGGAAAGCAAAACAAGTGGGAGCCCTTGGATGCATGTGGATCCAACAGCCAAGAAAACTGGTGCACATAACCAATATACACCCAGGTGCATATTCCCTATTCCCATATATATATATATATATAGAGGGTAAAATGTGTATGTCCCCTGCCTCTTTTTGATATTTTTTTATTTTTTTTGAAATCTAAAACCGTGTAAATTCATTATTAAACCCTATATTATGTCATTCAAATTTCATGCGAAACAGAGACTCCTACGACCTCCATCTAAACGGGGTCGATTTAAAAAATCCTGTTACCGTTAAAAAAATGACTGTCTGGATGGAGGCCGTAGGAGTCTCTGTTTCACACGAAATTTTAATGACACAATATCGGGATATAGTGATGAATATTCATGGAAGAAATTTTCAAAAAAAAATTAAAACATGGAGAAAATGGGGTGGGGGTAGCTAAGTTAGCTACCCCCTGGGGCAGCTAAGTTAGCTACCCCCTGGGGGCAGCCCCATTTTACCCATATATATATATATATATATATATATATGAATATTCATGGTGATATTTTTTAGAAAAATAAAAAAAATGCTGAAAAAGGGATGGTCCGCAAGGGGCAGCTCAATTTTTTCCATTTTTCCATATTCATATGCTGAAACATGTGGTATCATGCTTCTTTTGCAATAATATTTCTAACTACATTCAAAATAAAAATGTTGAAGAAAAACACGTAATGTGGTTCATATGTAACAAAAGTAAAATGACTCATGGTGATGTTTAGTTGGTTATCATGAGTCGGTTACTGCAGGTCTATCATTTGTAAAACCCTCCAACCCTATCCCAATGAAGGAGACACACTGGCCCATTATATCATGTACCAAATTGAAAATATCCAATTTTCGCCATTCAAGAGTCTTCAAGGTTTGGGCTAAGGAAATGAGGAAAACATAATTAAGGATCGCCACCTCTCATTCTCATCATCATCTAGAACGGTTTAATCAATCACGATGGAAGTATGTTAACTCATGATTGATTTCATGTTTGTTCGTGATGGTTACAATTATGATGTGCATAATCTTCCTAAAGAAATCAATATTAGGACATATTTTAATTATAAATATATCGCATCACATTTATCTAGGGATGAAAACGGATACGGATATATCCGACTATCCGCTTATCGTATTCGAAAAATTACCGGATATGGATATCCGTATCTGAATATTAATCGAATACGGATCGGATATGGATATAGGTTGTAAAAATTTTCCGAGTACGGATACGGATATGGTAATGGCTTATATCCGGATTCGGATCCGGATATCCGAATACAATATGTAATTTTGTTTTATATATTAGTTAATACAATATAAGGTGCAACCCTATGCTATTATATTGGTATTATATATTATATAATATACTATATTAATGATATTAATAAATTCTTGTTTCTTTGGGGATGACCACAAACAAAACTTATGAAATTCTATTCATTTTTTGCTTCCGGTCAAGAATGTAGGTCACTTCGGTCCTCGACACTTCCTTTTGTCATGATACAACTTTTTATATTCCATTGCCATTTTTAAAATCATTATGAATTTTGATAAAAAAATATCAATTCATATTCGTATGTGGTCTTTATTCGATCTGTATTCGAATTCCAAGTTTATTGGATCCATATTTGGATTTCACTCTTGTTTCGATTCATATTTGGATTAGCTCTTTATTCGATCCCTATACAGGTTCGCTCTTTATTCGATCCATATTCGGATTTGATAAATATTCGATTTGGATTCGTATCTGTATTTTTAAGGATATGATTTACATAATGCATATCCGAATCATATCTGTATCCGTATTCATATTCGATAGAGATGAAACAAATATGGATATGGTAATATACATATCGATCCGTATCCGATCCGTTTTCATCTCTACATTTATCTTTCTAACCATCGTAATTAATGATCCAAATACATATTTACAAATGAATTAGTCATCTAAGTAACCACTCCAAGGAAATTATCTCAACCCAATCGAATCATGATATCGTACGAAGCTTGGTTTACGATCAATTTAAGGTCTGATCTCTCAACTTTATCTACAATCAAGATAACTTGTTTTTTTATGGCATTAAAAAAATATTAGAAGACATGAAATATAAGCGGGTTTCCTTTTTAATCATCAGATGGATAAAGTGCAAGAATGTCGATTAATAGCGTTTTTATATATCATCCTAACATGGAAGAAAAAATTAGTACTTTTTTTGCACTCGTTTATCATTGGACACACAATAGTATCGTTGCATTGGCTTAAGTTTTCCAATATTTGATCCATATTTTCCATCATCATCCAAATGAGTTCTGTCCAAGTTTTTGTAAAGTGACCCTAAATATGTTCAAACAAATTTATCGTGTGAGTGTGTGCGGGTGGGTGGGGGTCACTCCAAGAAATTGGACTTAAGGCAACGAATAATTTCTATATTATGGGGGAAATTAGGAAATCTAGTTGTCGAGCTTATTATATGGGGAATATTCGTTGTTATATCTTCCGATGTTAAAGATATAACAACGAATATTATTCGTTGTCGAATGATCTTTTGTACTTGTACTTAACAACGAATATCATATTCATTGTTAAAGGTCCACATAACGACGATTTTTCGTTGATTATCGTTAAAATTCACGCTAATCGTTGCCATATTTAGCATCGATTAGAAGAAAACTGTAACGAATAATCGTTGTTATATGGTTCGTTGCGATGAATATAGCAACGAATACCATTATTCGTTGCGAATTTAAAGATTTAAGCAACAAATAATATTCTTTGTTACATATTCAACTACGGAAGATATCACAACAAATATAAAATTATTCGTTGCCTTAGGTCAATTTTCTTGTAGTGCGTGTGTGGGTGTATGTGCGTGAGTGTGCGTGGGCGCGGGTGCGGCTGTGGGTGTGTATGGATTTCGTGGGGCTACGACCACTGGGGGGCCAACTTGGCTACCTCTAACTTTATATTTTTATTTCTTAAGGTATTTTCTTGAAGTAGTTGAGAGGATTTAGTCCACTAAATGATGAAATATTGTCATTCAAGTTTCATCTAAACCATATATTCATATTCCATCCATCTATAAGAGATCGATTTCAGCAATTCTGATAACTAATAGTCTTAATGGATCACCTAAGTTTTCAAATTGAATCAAAAATTGAATGAGAACGTGGTGCCATCTAGCGATCTAAATAACCTCAGGTGTTCAGAAAAGACCTTAAGAAACAAAAAATTAAGGGTAGGGTAGTCAAGTTGACCCCTCCTTTGAATAGCCCATTAAACCTTATATATTCGGCATATATTAGATTTGAATATTAAACCATGTGATGGTTTTAAAATTGCATCATTTGAATATGTATGATTAGCTTCTATTGGACTAACTTTTCATTTCAAATAGTTTAATATTCGATGCCTCTTGCAGCTGAAATATTGACACATAGTAAATAGAAGATGCCACATACTTTATCAATGTATTTAAATCCTAAAGGAAGTCGTGGATTGAGGTAATGACTTTCTTGGGGTACGTAACAAATTATAAGTTCGTCTGGGGGTCACGTGCAATAAGTTTCCACAAGCATCGCCCATACAAATATTCCTTCATGTTTTCATATTTCTTTATTTCGTTCTTGTTTTGATTATGCTTCCACATGTATATTTCAACATGGTATCAGAGCAAGTCGATTCCAGAATTTTCATTTTGAATATTCTTCGAAAATCCTGATCTATTCATATGATTTATTGCCCATGATTGATGTTACCAGAAATGGGCTCTCAACCCTAAAATTGATTCTATATTTTTTTTGCTCAAGCTTGGGTATTCGATAAACAAAGAAATAATATATTATGTAATTGTAAAAAGAAGGTTGGGTATTCGATAAATTTGGGTGGATTTGGAGTTATTAGATTTGAGTTTGATTTGGATTGATAAAATGTCATCTATCATCAATCAAATTAGATTAAATTGAAACATTTGGGTAAGAAATCTAGGTCGGTTGGTTTGGGTGAAAAATCTAAGTTAGGATGGTGAAAAATCAGTTTAATTAAAGGTTAGATAGAGCCGATGCCAAGTAATGATGGAATCATTGATCCATGACAAAGGTTCCTATAGCTCAAAGTCTATATGTAAGGGTGCTATTTGAATTGAATATCTTCGAATCCGCCAACAATAAGATTCAATCAATGTATTTTAAATGTTCTGAATCTGAAACTGGTCAAATTTTAAATGATTTTTTTCTAATTTAAATTTGATTCATTTTAAGTATGAATGTTCAAATTCAATCCGGTTTATTTAGAATTTGAAAGATTAACTAGTTATAGCTTATACAATTCAATTATTTTAAAGATTGTTATTTTTTTAAGATTTTATTTTAGAAGACATATAACTAATATAAGTAAAAAATTTTATGGACTAAAAAATATCAAGCAAATAAAAATCTAATGCATAAAAGCACTAATTTTTACCATCATTATATGTCACGATGAAAGAAACATATAAAAAAATATAAGTATACGACATAAGTTAAAGAGAATGAATAATACTGACAAAAAAATGAACACAATATCATTAACATTGCACATAGAAGCAAGTCAAGACCAAGACCATATAGAACATAATACAAAGTAATCTTGTTATTTGAAACAATGAGAGTATAAACAATCAACTTAGCATAACAAAATCACTTCATGCATTACAATAAGTCATTGACATCTAAAAACCCAACCCATCAATCACATAACAAATTTTTATTTACAAAAAAACAACCTCATGATGGTGAGAAGAGCTTGTGGAAACTCCCGTGCTAATCGAAATATTATCGGCAACGATGGCTATCATGGTTGATTGCCTTGTAAGGATAACCAATACAATGATAAGATAGAGGACGTATACTCAATTACAAACCATGACCTATGTCAAAAAGGAACTCGGTGTAACACGACTATTTTCTACATGTACACGAAGAAGGATCACCACCATCTACCCTATGAATAAAAAGGTAGGCTAAATTTTAGGAGCAATGAAATGACTATAGGGTTGGGAATTAAGAAATAAATCTTTTATGTTATTTCTTTCTAGGTGTTATTTCAAGTTAGTTCTAATAGTTCAACTCATGTCAAAATTTAAATATAGACAAGTTTAAAATTCATGTTCGATAACAAAATCCAATATATTTGAATTAAACATTTTATGATATGTGTGTCTATGTTGTTTAAAAATTTCATATGTTTTCAATGTCTAACTTTAAAATATACAAGTCAAAACCATATTGAAAACTTATGTATGATACAATTATCATAAACACCATGTATAAAATAAATTGTTCATTTGCTTTAAAAAGACCAAGAAATTTCATAAATTATAGAAATAGTGATGTATGTCATCTTTGTACGTAAAGAAAAAGGACGGGGAATAGTGTTAATATGCACACATGGCTTAACACATACATGTGGGTTGTATTTTTCTTAGATTACAATAAGATAAGCACATAGATTGTCCTCCAATGGAAAAATGCTTAGTAGAAACGACAATAAACATGTCAAACAACCTAAAACTAATGAAGCTATATAACATAATAATAACATAATATTATAAAAGGACATGACCTTAATGACTTGGCTAAAATATTTGATCATCCATTGTAAAATCAACAAAAGCACCTTATCGAGCTTTAACAATTGGTTCAAACAAATTCAAAGCCAAAAAGTTTCATCATTCATCCTTAAATCCACATAATATGCGCAAGAAAATACTAGCAAAAAATACGTTGGACATGAATTATATATATTGATCAAATTACAATTGATATAAAATTATAAAGCTCTCAATTTCAAGTCAAAGTCATGTCTCAATGCTCCAAGAGTCCAAGACTTCTCATATGGTTGGATTTTGATATCCCTGTAAAAAAACAAAAAAAATCATCAATCCGCATAAAAGTTCAATAATATAAAAACAAGGCTCGAATCAAAATGACTAGATTAAAATGAACACGTTTTCAAGTGGATAATTCATTTTAGCATGGAATTATGACCTTTAAGCATTCATATTGAAATTAAGTTATCACGCTACGAGAAACCTAAATCCAATTATCATACTAAAATTTCAACAGTATCAAGCAATAAAAGAGCTTCTATAATATAATCTTGAAGAACTCCATCTCATGTGTTACTGGAATTGATAAAATCTGATTAGCCATCACTAAAAGAATTGAAAATTTCAAAGGAAATGGTATTCCACCAATTGGACACTCCAAAAGTGGGAGCGACATTCCTTGTCTCGACGTAGGCTCGTAAAAGCACTATTTAAATCAAATTTTTCAAAAGGCTCGCTTTCCACGTAATCTAAATAACTATCTAATTCTTCCCCCATTTGTCACGTCAACGTGGAACATATGATGATTCTTCACTTTGATAAAGATTTTTAGTTTCTTGGTTATGAATGCCAATTCTATAGGATAGAAATCACAATGACATGTTACTTTTCAGCTTCATGGTTTGTGTAACATCTTTGGTTTAGATCAATGATCCGTTATCGAGAAAAACTGACACTGACAACTTGTTGAATTGCACCTGATCTTGGTGGCCACCCAAAATGTTTAAGCCTAATTTGTCAAGTAGTATCCTCACCGCTTATAGCATATGCTCACATTTCGTTAGTTTTTTATACGAGACTATCTTGGAGGGTTACAACCTCACCCACTTATACTCACAACATCCTCATTACAACATGGCTCGTCACTTATTACCAACGACAGTAGCGGATGCACGTTTCGAGTAGCCTTTTTCTCCTATCTCTTTTGTAGGGGTGACTACTTCTCAGATAGCCATTTTCCACTATCAGAAGGAACTTGACTCTGATACCACTTATATTCGGATTGTTATCGAGGAAAACCAATTCGGACAACTTGTTGAGTCAGATTCGATTGGACCCGTTGACAATCATCCAAAATGTGTAACTTCGAGTTGTAAAGTAGTAATATCCCACTCTTATAAAACCATTCTCGCGCATTATGAGTTTCCAAGTGGGTTTCTTCTTATAGTAGAAAGGGTTACTCGAGAGGTGGAATCCCACCCCTACAAAGAGAGAGGATAAAACTATCCGGAGCGTGTGATCGTCACTATCACAAGTAATAAGTGATGGGTCATGTCGTAATGAGGACATTGTAAATAAAAGTAGGGGAGGTTGTAACACCCCAACATAGTTCGACACCAGAAACTTGTAATGTGTGAGAATGAGTTAATAAGAGTGGACGATTGTTACTTGACAATTTGATCTTAAGCATTTTAGATGATTGTCAACAGGTCAAATCCGAACTTTCCTTGATAACAAACCAGGGACATAAGTTCAAGATGTTGCAGCTTTGTTCTTTCATTTAAGAAATTATAAATCCTCTTAAATATAAATTCAGTTGAACTTGTATCTGAGACCACAAATGATAGTGTTGAGCATCAAAATTCTTTTCTTTTTTTCCGAGGTTTTTCATAATTCTTTTTCATTGCAACTATCATTTTTAAAGATACTCATCATCCAATGCTATTTTATCTCTTAAAATCATAGTTGCTTTCCATATTTTGAGAAGAAATAAACTTGTTGCTGGATATGAAATACCAGAAGATACTCAGGTAACTTTGTAAAACAACTTTAAAAGTAGTTTCAAAATACGACAATTTCTGATTGACATCTTTTTAGCATAATTTTGAGAGAGATGCTTAAATAAAAATGATAAACATAACATGAGAAAAGTAGAATCCAACACGCTAGAACATCATGGATAATATCATAGAAGTAAAAATATTTGACACTTTCTCTTGTATTGAAAATGCCATTTTAAACATACGTAACCGATCTTAGACTATCAAATTTAATACATGTGCAAAATGGCTTACACGAAAAGCTTTATAATAAACAAACACCATCTTTCTTAAAAGTATCAATCAATATCTTCTTAGTTACATCATTACTACCAATATTATCCAATGTGATATTAATATTTTATTATCAATCCTCCAATCAACTAGGATATTAAAAATAGCTTAAGTAAAGACAATTCTAACGCGCAGTAGCTCCAACTCAAAAAATTGAAAATGCATTTTTGTAAATTCTGCTAGTATCAATATAATGATGTCCATATGTTCAATGTAAAACTAATCATGTCAATGTTCAACAAATTTTTTCCTTCAATTTTTTCTTCTCAAGATGAAAAATTTTCATGCATGTGAATATAGCTCTAGACATTTTCGAGATGTTTTGATTGAAATACTTTAAAAATACAATGATCTAGAACTCTTTAACAATGTAGAAAGGGTGTTCAAGTACGATAACACACTTAAAAATAACTTCCATGCCTTTATTGGATCAAACTTAATCCTATATGAGGGTGCTCCAACAAATAGATTTTGTGGATAACACATGGTTTTCTTATTTCTTATCCATCCCTACACACGTAAACTTACTTGTATAATTAAATGATATGTTGTCCCAAAATAAATAAATTCCAATAATTCCATATTATCTTTAGACTTTCACATTAGTTAAATTCTAATATTCGTAGCTTTTTAAGAAAAATGGTTCATGCACTTTTTGTCTTTTCATCATGGCTTTTTTAGAAAGTAGATAATCAATTTTAGATACAATTTCATCTTCCTCATTAATCACTAACCTACGAATGGGGATGAAAACAGATCGGATACGGATCAGATATGCTTATTTCCATATTCCTATTCGTTTCATCTCTGTCAAATACGAATACGGATGTGGATATGATTCGGATATGCATTATAAAAACCATATCCTTAAAACTACGGATACGAACCTAAATCGGATATTTATCAAATCTGAAAACGAATCGAATAAAGAGTGGACTCGAATACGGATCGAATAAAGAGCTAATCCAAATATGAATCGAATAAAAACTGAAATCTAAATATAGATTGTAAAACCCCAAAAAGGTCCCACACCGTGGAAACATGAAATTTCCGGGTGGGATAAAAAGTGAGGAGATTACTACCGAACAACCTGGCTTGAGCATTTGGGGGAGGGGGGCAATCCCAAGAGGTTGCTAGGGCCAGTTTTCCTCGATAACGGACCGAGGACCTAAGCTCAGGACGTTAGAAATGGTATCAGAGCCATGTTCCCTCTGATAGTGGAAGGGACTACCCGAGAGGTGGAGCCGCCCCTACAAAGAGGTTGGAGGAAAAGGCTACCCGGAGCGTGCAGCCGTCACTGTCACTAGGAATAAGTGATGTGCCATGTCGCAACGAGGACGTTGCAAATATAAGTATGCGAAGTTGTAACACCCCAACCCCAAACATAGTGCCATACCTAAAACTCACGAAGTGTGGGTCTGATTTATAAGTGGTGGGGATTACTACTTGACAACTTGAGCTTAAGCATTTTGGGTGGTTGCCATCGGTTCCATTTAAGCCCGAATCCAACAAGTTGTCAGGACCACTTTTCCTCGATAACGGATCGGGGACCTAAGTCGGGACGTTATAAATGGTATCAGAGCCAAATTCCCTCTGATAGTGGAAAGGGCTACCCGAGAGGTGGAGCCGCCCCCACAAAGAGGGTGGAGGAAAAGGCTACCCGGAGCGTGCAACCGTCACTATCACTGGGAATAAGTGATGTGTCATGTCGCAACGATGACGTTGCGAATATAAGTGGGGGAGGTTGTAACACCCCAACCCAAACATAGTACCACATGAAAAACTCACAAAGTTTGGGTGTGGTTTATAAGTGACGGGGACTACTACTTGAAAACTTGGGCTTAAGCATTTTGGGTGGTTGTCAACGGGTCCATTAGGGTCCGAACCCAACAAGTTGTTTGGGCCAGTTTTCCTCGATAACGGACCGGGGACCTAAGCCCGGGATGTTACATAGATCCAATAAACATGGAATCCGAATACGAATCAAATAAAGATCACATACGAATACGAATTAAATTCTTATCAAAGTTCATAATGATTTTAAAAATGACAATGAAATATAAATACGTCTTATCATGACAAAAGGGAGTGTCGAGGTGACGTGCATTCTTGATCGGAAGCAAAAAAAGGAATAGGATTTCGTAAGTTTTGTTCGTGCTCATTTCCAAAGAAATGGAAACTTATAATATCATTAATATATTGTATTATGTAATGTATAATACTAATAGAATAGCATAAGGTTGTGATTTATATTATATTAATTAATATATAAAATAATATAAATATTGTATTCGGATATTCGGATCTGAATCCAGATATTCAAGCTATTGCCATTTACATATCCGTATCTGGAAAATTTTTACAACCCTTATCCATTTCCGATCCGTATTCGAGTAATATTCAAATATGGATATATGTATCCGGTAAATTTTCAAATACGGTAAGCGGATATTCAGATATATCTGTATCTATTTTCATCCCTACCTATGACCTGAGTGCAACATCATCAATTTGTAGCTTATGATGATGACAATGGGATTTATGATGTTGTTGGTGATAACGGGGAGAACACGGGATCGAACCACAATTAGAATTGATTATGGAGATGTAAGGGAGAGGATTTAGTGAGGTAAGAACTATGGAGAATTATGTCTGCATATGGGGCTGATCACAGTAACGAAGGTAAGGTAAAGAAGAGTCGACGAGAGAGACAACCACATAAAATTAGGGCAGCATGTGTGGTTGATGGAGATGATAGAATTGAGGTGGTGAAGATCCATGGAGGGAGGCAACCAGAGGAATTGGGGTTGCAAGCACACATATGTACATACATGCATGCATACACAAACACACACATGTAGGCACACACACATATGCATCCATACATGCATGCATATATACATACAAACACACACATATTACTTTCAAATGAGACATGTCTTTCCTAAGGTTTTAAAAGCCACTGTAAAATTAATAAAAAAATATATAACACTGTTGTAAAGGTATAAACCAAATATTTTTGTAAAATATATCATCCATATTCAAATTAACGTTTTCATCTAATATAATAAAATTCTGATAACTCTATCTTGATATAAATGTTTGTTAATATTTACTATTAAATCTATGGAATGAGAAATTGCAAAATACATGAGAAATATGGCTAAATTGATATTAGCTCATCACAAATATGGTTAGACCCCACCTCATTTGAAGTTTCTCATATGTGTTTGTGTGTGTTTATCATTTATGTTCCTCTAAGATATTACAATCTTTGGGCTTCGATTACCAAGGAATAGAACCTTGACAGGGAGCGGAGCTTTTTAGGTTTTGAAAAGTATTCGGATCCAGAATACAGATATATAGTGGCGAGGGGATGTCGAATTCTGGCTAGTCTCGGAACTTATATGTCGGCACGCAGCTCAGATCTCCCTCATTCTTTCAGAGGAAAAGGGAAGTAGACATCAGCGTGCAGTGAATCCTCGAGGGAATCCAAGGAAAAAATGAAGATGTCGAATAGGATAAATAGTCAGCCCCGAGAATTTCTGACTTTCTATCTATGGTTAGTAATAACATCCTCAAAACCAGGGAGGACCTCTTATCTGTGGTGAGTTCACTCTTTCAATGCAGTAGACTGGCTATATCTTCGGAGCCACTCCCGTCACATCTGTGAAAAGTCAGCAGAGGCGGCATCAAGTAAACTATACTGCCTGAAAGCGGAAACAAGGGTGGAAGCAACAAAGTACCACTCCCTAGTAAAGAGGTTCTTGACTTTCTGGGGTTCTTTTGGAAGAATGTAGATGCTTTTTTCAGAAGGAGACGAGTTGACTCTTGGTTCTACATCTCTTTGAAGTATACTTCGCTATGTCTCGATCCGGCTGTTCAAGGATATTTATAAGTCTTAGTGCATTCTTAGGAATCTGCCATAATCGCGAATAGTGGTCCGCAACGACTGCATATATTTAGGCTAGGGCTCCCACCTGGAATATCAGTTACACCCTACCTTTTATGAAAATATAAGTTCTGCATCTGACTTCTTCCACAATGATCATTTTGCCCCTCGGGATAGTTACGGTCAATCCTCAATGCAAATGGACATTAACTTTAAGGACACAAGGAGAATTAGATAAAAAACAAGGGTTGAAAGGTCTTTCTCCCATTCCAACTCCTTCGTCCCCCTCCTCTCCCTCACACTCCTCCTCTGGCACCCCATCCTCCACCTCCCCTTCCATCCCATCCTCCTATTTTGGATCAACCCCTCCTCCTCCTTCGACCACCCCATCCTCCTCTGACTGCCCTTCCCCTTCTGACCCCTCCTCCCCCCACCCCTCCCTCCTCTTTCGCACCATCCTCCTCCTCTTCCAGCCATGCGCCCTCCTCCTCCACCCCATTATCATCCACCGACCATCCCTCCACTTCCAACCCATAATCCTCCCCATCCAACCCTTCCTCCTCCCCCTGAGTTCCATCCTCCTCTCTCCCTCCTCACCACCTAGCTCCACCCTTAACCTCCTTTGCTCACACATTGCCCATCGCCCCCCAACCTCCTCCTTGACCGCCCCTAATACTGATCACCCCACCAGCTCCTAACCTCCTCCATCCCCTCCCCACCGCCTACCCCACTACCTTTGACCCAACCTTCTGTGCCCCTTCCCGCTGCCCCCGACCTCCCACAAGTCTTCAAAGTGGAGAGGAAGAAGGAGCTACCGAGGTGGCATCTTTACTTCTTGTGATCCCAATCTCTTCCTCATTCGTGTTTCTTCTCCAGTACAACACCCACCTTTCTTCTTCAATTTCTTACTCTTATTTTTGGTTGAACAATTGAATACAACCCACAACCCAATACATCTACTTTTGATCCCTTTTTTTCTATTATACCTCCACAAACCCTATCATCAAGTCGGGCTCCACTCCGATGTCATCGTTTAAGACATCCCCTCTACACATTCCCTATTTGATTGACCTTTAATAGAGACATGTGTGTTGGACAAGTGAGCTCCGAGCGAACCATTCTTGCAATAAATGTTATTATAATATATATATATATATGTTTTACCAATAAAAGTTATTGATTGTTTCACTCCCTTTCTAAAATTGAATGAATGAATGAGTGGATGCACTATAAGGTCCCTCTGTACAATTAGGGTTATGTACCATGGCCATCTTGATGATCATATAGCTGTTGATTCATTAAATGAATCATAGAGGTTGGTGTTTGGGTGAATATCTAAAGAGTTAGATAGAGGACTCATTAAGCACCGTCAAATGATTATTAAGAGATGATCTCCAGCCTGAGTAGGAGATGGCAATCCTTTCTCACAAAGGCTGATATCTGACAAAACTCTTGATGCAGGTCATCTACATGGGAATAATGATTTGGAGGTGTCGGATTAGTTAGGTCAAAGGGTTGACTTAACGAGATTGAGGTAACCTAAGTCCTATGTTGAATGTTGTCACAGCATAGGCACACATCCTCTGACCAGAGACAGATGTGCTACTATATGTCTGAGTATGTATATTTGGTAGACCAATAGGTTGATGACCTAACCAAAGGTCTATACACCGGCGAGCTGGTGTGCATATAAGGGCATATGAATACGATCTCTCAAAGGGATCATTGAACCGGAAGACATGAGCTCACTCATGAGGTATTGGGACCGATCAAATTCCATGCATGGTCGTCGTGCTTTAGAAGCATGACAAGAATTTGAAGGTATGATATATGCTCTAGGAAAGCATATGATCGATACCGATTCCCAATGACCAAGATTGAGAAACTTGGTGATCAAACCCTGAAGAAGACAGTATAAAATTGATCTACATCTTCAGGTTGATCATAAGTCTTCCAGTATGCAGGATGTACAGGTATTGGGAATACCTGAGGGTGATGTGATCATAAACGATTGTATAACCATGACGCTTCCATTCCGAGGGAGTGATGAAACATGTCTGGATTTTAATGACTCCTCTCAGTAGAGAAGTAACTTGATCTTAGTCCAATTATTGGACATTGATCTGAATGAGATTCAGATGCAATGAGAAGATTAAGTATACGGATTTGATTTAATCAAGCATTTATGGGAGGTCCTTGAGATCTGGATTTGAGATGAGATCTCAACATCCAAGTCACTATACGCGGAACAATACAATCACCATGTCCTTATCTCTAAGTATCTGCGGAGAAAGCACACTATTCTTGAAGGAGTTCAAGAATAATTCTTTTGACGAATTGTGTATCCAAGCAACAAGATGTTGATAATTACATGAGATTTAATTATCAAGTATAATATGAATAAGATTCATATTGTGAGAATGATTATCCAAGATAATTAAATAAGATTTAGTTATCAAGGAAATGCATATTGTGGATAGTGCTATCCATAGTATCTGTATATATTATAAATATGATTTATAATATATTAGAGAGAGGGCACTTTTGTAAACGGTATTTATTAATTGTTAATGTGAATGGGATTCACATTAAGTAATTAATTGGAAATGTAATTTACAATTTTGTTTGGGTTGTGAATATGATTCACATATTTTCAATGGCATGATTGAAATATTCACTAATTAATTTGGAATTAATTTAGTGGATATATTTGCAATAAATGTTGTTGCAAATAATTAAGAGATAATGAGATAAAATAAAAAAGGATAATCCACCAAAAAATGAGGTGGCGTCACCCATGAATTGGTCATGGGTGATGCCCCATATTTTTAGGGATGGATTATTATCTCTTATAATTATTATCTTATTATCTTGTGATAATTTTATTGAATTAAATTACACTGATGATAATGTAATATATATTTAATTTAATATAAATTAATAAGTTGTTTTTTTGAATAACAATGATCATGACCATTGACTAAAAACACATATCAATCCAACCATTGATTTTGTGCATGCCATGGATTGTGATCCATGGACTCCCAAACTAGTATTTAAAGAGGGCAACCCTAGTCCTTTGGAATATATGTATTGTACACGTCTACTCTCTCTCTCTCAACGCTCATTCTCGCACATCTCTCTCTCTCTCTAAAGGTGGCCGTCCACCTTAAGATCTAGAGGGAATAGCAATCGCATCTACGTCGTCGTGTTGTCGCTTCGATTGCTTGTGGATCTCAATCTTCTTCAGAGCTTCTTGCTCTAGAAGGAGATGTCGGATTTTGTTGGACAAAATTAGGAGATTCAAGGTTTGGATCTTCATCGAGGATTACGGGAAGCACACATCTTATCATCGCGCCCGTAAGTGTCATCTTCGTAGATCGGACTTGAGTCAGGAGGATCTCTTACTTTAGAGATCTAGTGATTGCAACCACGCTTCGAGAGGTATTTCTAATAATTTGTGGTTAGATGAAACGATCCAAGAAACGTTCTTGTGATCATGTGGTTTCATCATATGATTTAAAAATTTTAAATTCCGCTGCACCAAGCGACTAGTGCGACTAGTTGCCCCGATCGCATGAGATGTGATCATCACGCTTCCGTGATGCGCTTGAGGATTCCCCATATCCTTCAATGTGGCCTTATTGACAAGGTCAAGCAACAAGCTCGAGTCTTCTTTTCCATTGTAGGTACGACAACGTCTGCCACGATCATCCCTAACCCGAAGCTGGAGCGATAGGGGCTGATGAAGCTCCTGATCGTTTGCGGAGGATTGAATGATGGTATTGATCTCTGTTGAAGGTTTTGTTGAGGATTAGATACGAGCTCTGATAGCATTATCAAGATACAGGTAATGAGCGTACTCCTTTGCTATCAACAGGTTTCATCCTACAATACTTGTCGATCAGTTCCACAGGATGGGTTCACATTGGACCAACAAATGCGTTGACGAAGCTCGAGCATGAAAAGCTCGAGCTTGTCGTCACTATCAAGGATGGGGGGAGGTGTAAGAGGAGGAGGATGAAGCAGGGTTTTTTTTCCTGTTATGTCCATCTTAACTACATCATGATTTGAATAAACCATGGTTTAGTTCAGCTAATTGACAACTGGACAATTGTAAGGGCATAAGTGATCATCGTGTAAGAAATCAGGGCAAATCTGATATTGCAATATCTTAGAGGAGCACAACTGGTAAAAATCTTATATATATATATATATATATGCCAATTCAGATAAGAGAAGAACAAGAAAACCACATATTTTTTCAAAGGTGTTGTTCCTAAGACCTAAAGACCCTCTCCCTCTAGCAATCAAATAATGAGATCATCGTTGGAGACACTAAGGTTCTTACCTGACAACAATATAGAACAGTCATAAATACATACTCTACAAATGCATTGGGACAAAAACCATTTTAGAATTTAAAGCATGTTATTATCAAACTTGAACATTTACAAAATGACCATATATTATGTTCATGTTCAATACATTAAACCATCAAGCTAAAATATGAATTTCATGTTCATTTCATATATAATTAAATGATTTTTTAACAACTAGTAAAGAATACTCATTAAACATGATTGTATTCTCTTCACTCTATATACTGGAAAATCAGTTGCGAGATAACATCCATTTATCATGAGGTAAGGAGCCTTTATCTAGAAATAAGTTATCATAGGATAAATGATCATATCATGATTACATCATCCATAATATTTTTGTCTACAATGCTTTCTCTTTTTTATTGTTAAATCACAAAAGAACAAATGATACTCCTCATTTTAAACCTTGCCCCACTCGAAAAGAGAGCCGTTTTGCATTTGGATCCTTTTGTGGAATTCACATGATCACTATGGAAGTGTCCTTGCACTCCAAGTGACAGCTTTCTCCTAAGCTCGAGGAAGAAGAGATCTAACTACTATCGATAGCCTCTGGCAATCTCATCTACAACAATGATCAGTGTCGTCCCTGACATTTCATAGGCCCTAGGCAAATGAAAAAAAATGGTCCTTGCAATTTTTTTTTACTAAGAGCAAATTGTCCTGAGTGTATTTACCATCAAGTATAAAATAAAATATTCTATTTTTGGAGAACAATCGACCCTCATATAATCTCATTAAATTTTTAGTTAAATATTGAGTTGTTCACCGAAAATTTAAATCTGTACATCTTACAGTAAAGGAGTGTCTTCACATGTCATATCTTATCAACATTTTAGGTGAGGCATATATGTAAGGAAGCTCTACGATTTTCCATCTCTGATTCTTATATATCAACTTCGTTAGATATTCTACCGAGCAATGTCGTTTCACATGTGAAGTCGCGGTGATGGTTGCATAGTGTCATGTGCGAGCAAGGACGGATCCAGGGGGCATGGAGGGGCACATGCCCCCCTTTGAATTTTTGGAGAGAATATACTAATCTCATGTGCGCACCTTGGAGTTTTAAAAAACCTTATAATCTTCCATGTATATATGTACTCAATACTCTAGGATTCTTGAAGTTAAAAACTACCATACATGCCTCCTCTTGTATTATTTACTCAAATAACTTATCTTTTTAATATTAAGTTATCACAAAATCCCAGTATATTTTATCTTGGATTGACTTTTATTAGTAATTTCTTATACAAATAAACCTATAATAGATATTACACGATGATTATCATATTGCTTTTACATAAATGTAAAGAACCATATAAAATTAATCAACTATTTGGTACACTACAATAGAATGCGTTTATGTGATGTTTTTCCAAAAAAATGAAGTTATATTATATGTTTTTCTATATACAATGACAATATAATTCTTTCAAAAAAATATTTTTTATTATTGAAAGTAGTGACACATGTCATATTTATTGCTATATCATTAGAAATGATCCATAATATAATGGTTCTTATGTATTGTTACTTTTCAAAAATTTGCTTAATGCCGTTAATTTTCAACTAAAAAATAGTGATGGTTAGTAAAATTTAGAATAATAAAAACAAATAAGTGCTGTTATAGTACCAGTGCTAATGATATAACAACAGATATGACACTCGTCATTGATTTCAAGTATAAAAGATAATTCGACAATAAATAATATCACCATTACATATTAAGCAATAGATGGTACAATGACGTATTTTAAGAAAAATGTCACTCTAGACCCATTATGTTGTAATATCAAATCCGATTACCACGCAAGGAGATAATAACTAGATCTCTAGTTTTATTAACAAATTTTAAAATTAGTAATTTGTTGTTCAATCTTATAGAGTTTATCGTTACTTTTATTATTATAACTAGATTTGTCAAATATACATCTACATGTATCATATTCGTGTAATCTTATACATACACATTAAATTAATATTTCAAATTATTCATTATAAAATATATTAATTATGTATAATATATTTTAAATTTAATATAGATTGGAATAAGCATAGTTTATGTTATGAGAAGTCGATCCATAAGATTAGATTTTAAAAAATCGAAATACTAGAACATAAGTAATTTATGAAAAAAAGATACAAAATATCATAAAAAAACCCTAAACACCCTTGGTAAGATTTCTGAAAAGGAGCTTGAAATGATTATTAATATTTATATAGAAAAATACAGATGAAATAATATACCCTTCTTATTGTCATCGTTATAAAGTTACCATGATAGTATTGAAATTGATAAGTAATTTTTTTAGCTTGTGTCCCCTCCTCAAAAGTATTCTGGCTCCGTCCCTATGTGCGAGAATATGTTTAATCTCCCCTGATGCATGTTGCTCGAGACCAATGTTTAAAAAATCGGACTAGACCGACCGGTCGGACCGGGAACCGGCTCCGATCCGGTTTGTTCAACCGGTTTTGTGTAATTAATTTCAAAAAAAATAAAAAATCGGGTCGGACCGGTGGTCAGATCAGGTCAATCCGGATGGTCGGATCGGGTTGACCTGGATTGACCCAATTTTGATGGTTTGGTAAGTTTTCAAAAAAACAAAGGTTAGATAATGAAATAATGGGATTTTTGTCAGTTGTGCCCTTCTTGACTTCTACGATATAAGTTATGTCCCTTTCTTTTTTGGAATATACATTCTGCCAATACTTTTTTAGAGTAATTTTCTAGAAGCAACTATAAATAAACGATTACAATATTATATTCATATATAATTCTAGAAAATGTAACTAACTTTTCTAGAGTTTTACTCGAAATAGAAGATCATGTTATTCTATTGAAAGATTGGACATTTTAAACGATTATTTCATTGATATATAAACACATACTTATATATATATGTATCATGTTTTATCGGTTCAAAAAACCGGTTCGACCGGTCTGACCATTAAATTAAGCCCGGTCTAATTTTTTTCGAGTCGATAGGAATAATGATGTCATGCTGACTTCATCACTGATCCGACCGGTTTGGACCGACAGTCTGATCCGATCGGACCAAACCGAAGACAAACAATGTCCGGTCTCATTTTTAAAATCTTGCTCGAGACCTGAAGAATCCAGCCATAGGGCACAGTGATGGAGGGAGACACGCACCCCTTGGGGAGAATTGGGTTGGACAGGAGTACCCCTGTGAATAGTAAACGGTGAGGAGAATTGGGGTATTTGGAAGGAGGGGTAGCCCGGGCTGCAACCTATCGGATTCGTAAGGTGCGACGATGGTTGCTAGGGTACGACGGTCGTGGTGCGCCTGCACAAAGGACAGGCCGTGGCATTTGCGTTAGACGGTGGTGGTGCGCCCGCACAAAGGAGAGGCCGTGGCATTTGCGTTAGACGGTGGGAACTCGTTCAAGAGGGGGAGAAAAAGGTTTGGAGATTGGTGGCTTCTCGCAGACGCCAACGCGACCGTGTGGGCCGTGTAGAGGAGAAAGAAAGGGTCCGCCTCACGGTACGAAACAAAATACATATATCCTATTATAAGTTTCTAATTTATTTTAATTTTCCGATAACTGAGATCCTATCCACAGGCTTCTCCCTTACATAGTTTTTCATATCAGAAAAATTCGTCCGGGAGGTGTATTTCCAAATATATTAATCATATACGATCGTCAATATTTTTTTTGTTATATACCGTAGGTAAGCCGTCTTTTGAAGACGCAGTTTTGGCTAAAATCAAAGCCGTCTCTTGAAGAGACGGCTTTCCCCTTGAAGTTTTTGTGGCACATACCAATGAGAGCCGCTTCGTAAAGAGACGGTTTTGACTAAAATCAAAGCCGTCTCTTCAAAAGGCGGCTTACATACGGTAGATAACAAAAAAAAATTATTGCCGACCGTATAAAGCTAATATGTTTCGAAACATATCTCCCATACGAATTTTCCTCTTTTTCATATGCATATATTTTATGAAAAGAGAAATCGCATATTATAGGATTTGTTTGGTTACTCGGGTGAGGTGGGTCGGGGTAACCTCCTGTAAGTAGTAGCTTTTTGGATGATTATGAAGGTAGGAGAGGGTTTGGAATAAGGAGTGTGATTGATGTTACATTGATTTGTGATGGAATTCCGACCCAGTAATGCAGGAGAATACATCGAGTTAACCCGAGGTAACTCGGTAACCAAACGGACCCATAGTGATTCCACATGGGTATCCTCGAGTACTCTTTACCCGTTCAGATAATCTGAGAACATGTACCTGTTGGAATGGGTAGTGTCGACGGGTTCTTACTACTGACCCGGTAATGATGGACCGTGTGGATCTCAATTAAACGGGTTGGTACCTGCCACATAAACACCCTTTTATGGAACACAGTAACTGTTTCGATGTTTGATGAGAGGAGCATCTCAGAAATGCTTTATTTGTTCCGGGGTTGATGGATCACCTAACGAAAGAGGATCAGTTTGACCTCAGTGGGACTAATTTAGAACACCGAATATCATGAAACAAATAAATTCTAAATTGGTGTTTTTTCAAACTGCGAAACTCAAGGTGTATTGGCAATCAGGAATATGATTTGGTCCTTTTCATTTTCGGTGGAATTGTGCTTTAGTGGATGGAGCTGCACCTTGTGAACTGAAACTTTCCATTTATATGCATCTTGGTAATAGTTCATTCCTTTTCATAGGATACTGGAGCTGAAGTTGAAACTTGAAACTCGTATAGTCGTATTTGGTGAAGAAGGTAACTTTACTTGTCAATGGCTTTTCTCTACGACACACACATGTCTGGTTAGTTATTGGTTGGAGTTATGGTTTTGGAACTCCATTTGTCTGATGACCAGGAATTGATCTTAAGTGGGGGTCTTTAGGTTGAAGGTATTGTTTTAACTATATAATAAACATATAAACTGCTTAACACAGTTGATTAGTGGTTACAACTCTCCATTCATTGCTGATCAGTTTGGCGTTGGATGCTTTTAAAGGATCATTTCCTTCATTATCTGATAAAGTGATAATGGATCTCAACCCAAAAGCAGTAGATTTTTCAAGACCTCAACATCACGGTGTTGAATCTGAAGTTCTTCTACCAAGTTAACATTATGATGTCAAGGAACTTATGCCAGTCCCTTGATAATGAAGCTCAAGGCTTCTAACTTTTAATGAAGCTAAGGTGGAAATGACATGTGAGTTTATTTTTTGACATTCGAATATTTGTGTAACTGAATTGGCATGTTGGCCTTGAAGGCGGGCCATGATAAATGTTGTTTCTACATGTTCAAAGTGGTTATGATTCTAGTCATGCAAACAGCATCTTTCCCACACTAAAGATAGGATTGCATGTGCTAGAATTTAAAAGTGGTTTGCCTTGGCATCAAATCAAGACCTTTGTGTCGGGGGCATGGAGGGATGAATCACATGCTCCATATTTCGCCTTAGGCTTTTATGAACAAAAATTGCATGAGTTCCTTGGCTTGATTGACCTACCCATGAGATTGAGAGTTCGTCAGAGTCAGAAAGTTGGGACTACTCGATGTGGGTGACGGCTCATGTTCAATGAAGAAAGAGTATAGGTCCCTCATGACCCTTTTGATGTTCGACCAATGAAGGCATCCGAGATTTCTAAGATTTTATGGTGCTCTGGTGCACCATTGTGGTTGAAGATCTATCTTTGATTAATTGAAGGGGACATTTATTGAAAACAATATACAGAGACAAGCTTGTATAAAAATCATCTTACTAGTTGGCCCCATTAGTTGAGTCGAGGATGTAGCCGACTCGATTAGGCCTAGTCAATCAATAGTCAGTCGACCGGGCTAGTCAACCTAGTTGGCTAATTAATCCACTGAGTTTTTAACCCTATGTTTATGTTGTGTATTGAGTTCATGCTATCATGTTGTATATTTTGTCTATATTGTAACTTGTTTATGTTGTATTTTTATTTTGGGATTTTTACCCGGCAGACCCTATAATCTTTTGCAATTACCGCTACGACCTTTGAAACATCGTAATTCCTCCCCTGCCCTCGTAAACTTGCTAACTCTTACCCTGCAGACCCTATGGTTAACTCCCGTTCATTTAGCCGTTTAAATTAACCGGATTCCGTTATATTCTTTTATATTATACCCAATTTGTTCGTTAAATTTACATTTGAGTGCCCAGCCATCCTGCTCCTTCCCTCCTCCCCGTCCCCGTCCTCGCCCCCACCGCCCAGCCATCCTGCTCCCCCTCGGCCGATGGAGGCCCACCCCCGTGCCGTCGCCGCTCCCTGCTCCCTCCCCCCGGCCGATAGAACCCCCTTCAAGCCCCCCCGCCCTCCCAAGCTCCATGGAGCCACGCTCCCCCTGAAGCCCCAACCCCCTGCTTAGGAAGCTCGCCCCCCAGAGTCGCGCCCAACCCCACCCCCCGGAGCCCCGCCCGCCGTCGTCCTCCTAGAGCTGCACCCCGACTCTGCTCCCTGTTCCCCCCGGCGATAGAGACCCCCTCGCCGCCGATGCTGCTCCCCTGTTCAAGCCGTCTCCGCTGCGCTCCCTGGAGCCTCAGAGCCCCGCGCCCCTTGGAGCTCCCCGCCTGGGAACCTCGTCCCCTACCTGCCCCCAGAGCCGCGCCCAACCCCAGGAGCCCCGCCATCGCCCCCGCCCCCCCTCCCAGAGCCGCGCCTCAGCTCCCTGCTCCCCCCTTGGCGTCGATGCTGCTCCCCTGTTCAAGCCGTCTCCGCCGCGCTCCCTGGAGCCTCGGAGCCCCGCGCCCCCTGGAGCTCCCCGCCTGGGAACCTTGTCCCCCACCTGCCCCCCAGAGCCGCGCCCAACCCCAGGAGCCCCGCCATCGCCCCCGCCCCCCCCTCCCAGAGCCGCGCCTCAGCTCCCTGCTCCCCCCTTGGCGACGATGCTGCTCCCCTGTTCAAGCCGTCTCCGCCGCGCTCCCTGGAGCCTCGGAGTCCCGCGCCCCCTGGAGCTCCCCGCCTGGGAACCTCGTCCCCCACCTGCCCCCCAGAGCCGTGCCCAACCCCAGGAGCCCCGCCATCGCCCCCGCCCCCCTCCCAGAGCCGCGCCTCAGCTCCCTGCTCCCCCCTTGGCGCCGATGCTGCTCCCCTGTTCAAGTCGTCTCCGCCGCGCTCCCTGGAGCCTCGGAGCCCCGCGCCCCCTGGAGCTCCCCGCCTGGGAACCTCGTCCCCTACCTGCCCCCCCAGAGCCGCGCCCAACCCCAGGAGCCCCGCCATCGCCCCCGCCCCCCCCTCCCAGAGCCGCGCCTCAGCTCCCTGCTCCCCCCTTGGCGCCGATGCTGCTCCCCTGTTCAAGCCGTCTCCGCCGCGCTCCCTGGAGCCTCGGAGCCCCGCGCCCCCTGGAGCTCCCCGCCTGGGAACCTCGTCCCCCACCTGCCCCCCAGAGCCGCGCCCAACCCCAGGAGCCCCGCCATCGCCCCCCGCCCCCGGTCGATGCTCCATGCCCCTCTCAAGCTTCATGATTTTTTTTATTTTTTTATTATTTTGACTAATCTCAACCGTTGGATGCTAAATTGGTTAGGTTAACTCAAGACTAACCCAAGTAATTGACTCAAATATAGTTAAAATTGACGGCATGGTTCGTGGGGTAAGACGGAGCAAGTTTACGGGGTCGAGAGAGGAATTAGGATGTTTCAGAGGTCGTAGCGGTAATTGCAAAAGATTACAGGGTCTGTCGGGTAAAAATCCCTTTTATTTTTAGTATGAGGATTTTTACACCCATAACCCTATATACTTCATATTTACATACATAACCCTGAATAATCACGAATTACAGCCAAAACCCTGAATACTTGTTAAATGTTGAGATATTAGTTATCTTTTATGTATTCTATGTATTCTCTTTTCTTCCAATATACTTTATGTAATTTGCCCTACATGCTTCTCATCTATATTGGAGAACCGTAAGGCCTCATGAATATGCAACGCATTATTTTCTACCCACATGGTATCAGAGCAATAATCCTAAACTGGAGTTCTCATACCTTATGCCCTAACCTACTTGTCACCCCATCTTCTTCACCTCGTGTGATGCCAGTGCCCCGCCGCCCATCAGCTTCTACGGCTATTGCGTAGCCACTGACACCTTTCGAAGCTGGTTATGCTGCTACCCAACGGCCCTAGGGTCTCCATGCGACATCCTGCAACCCTTCCAATGTCTCCATGCCACCACAAGTGCCCACTGAACACCCTAGAGGTGCCGTATGGCCACCTCAGCCCCACCTTTGGTGCCTCCCAGCATGCATGTGCCTTCGTCAGCCCCCTACACTGTTTTGACCTCCGATAGGCCCCTCCTGGCCCTTCGTTGCCATTTGGAGTTGCTATATGATCGAATTTTGATCGGAAAAGATGATTTCAGACCTATAAATTACCTTGCCGGCTCTAATGCAGATCGGGGATTAACAAGGATGCTTGTATGAGTCTATACGTACAACAATCCTCTATATGATCGTGTAGACTATTTTAGATCGGTCTTTTACTCCAGTCGAGTTTCATTTCAACCTTCGTTTTCGTCATGTCAGAGAACAATGGTGATGTCTTCTCTTTGTCTGATGCCTTCAAGGGCCCGACCTCATCGTGAAGATGGATGGGACCAACTATGAGTTGTGGTCTATGCAGTTTTTGACCCTTATACAATACAATAACAAGGAGCACATTCTGACAAAGTCAAAGCCAACAGATAAGATTGGGGATAATGCTTTGTGGAAGCAAGATGACGCGTATGTGTATATTTGAGTCTTTGGGACTCTTACCACAAAGATTGCCAATGGCATTGTGAAGAATGACCTTAAATTTCGACGAAATTCGACCGAAATTCGATCGAAATTCGGTTTCGTGGCGGTACCGATGTCAAAACCATGTATAATATCAGTTTCCATGATTTTGTCTGAAATTCAACCGAATTTCGGTCCATTTCGGTCTGTTTCGGTGGAAATTGTTCACAGATTTCTTGGATTTCGGTTCATTTCGTTCCATTTCGATTGAAATTGTTCTAGGTCACCATATGTCATGCTTAGGCCACTTATTAATATCCATAAGCACTATTTGGCTACTAAATGAAATTTATAGGTCACTATTTCAATCACCATTGCAATATAAGCCATTATTCCAACCGTCATTGTAATATATAAGACCATTAAGGGTCCTCTTTAAACCCAATAAGTATAATGTATATATTCTCATTCCATCTCACAACTTCACAAGTCACCCCCTCTCATCTCTACTTAGAAGCGAAGCCAGCGATTCACAACCCAACTTAAGTCTTGGAGAGCCAAGTTTCCAAATTCCAAGCAAGGTAAGTATTTTACCATATTTTTTCTTAACATGTCTTTTTTTAACATACTTCGAGATGTCAAATATGTATTTTTTTCATCTTTGAATGCTAACTTCAGAATCTTCATAGTTAGAATCCTTATATAACCATCTTGTTATCTTTTCCTAGGTCAATTTGTAGAGCCAAATATGATTTTTACAATTTGACTGCTAGCTTCATATGACCATCCTCTTATCTTTGCAATAAAAATATATGTTTGTTATGCATCTCATGACTTACATGCTAACAAACGAAAGCTATTCTAATTGTCTCTTGACCACTGGTGTAAATGCCAAGCATGTTGAATAAAAAGACCAAACAGATATTGAGACTGTTACATGGACCATTTACAAGGAAAGAATTATTCTACCTATTAATATCTTGAGGCTATCTAATCAGCATAGAAATTCATATAAGCATGTGGTAGCTTATCATTTAACCTAAAGTTATAATTTCGACACAAATTATTACTAATTATCTAGCATCCCAATGCATTTAGCCAGAATGAATCCATTCAACTAAGGTATAGCTCCATCCTTTTCATCAAGGAAGGAATCAGAAAGAGTACATGGATCCACCTAGGAATTCATGGTTTGGTTAAATCTCATCCCCATCCCAAATAAGAGTGTAATACTAGTAACTTAATGGTTAGTATTGTAAGCGCAGATATATTGTGTGATTGATGTATCATGTGATCTTGTAACCTTGTATTATGACATTTAATATTTCAATTTGAAAATTATATATGCATTCTATTAAATAAAAGTAGTATTATTCTTTTGAGAATTGGTAGAAAAACTGAATGCCAAAATTTAAGTTTATGTACTGAAGTCTAAAATTTCACTCTGGACGGTCCTCGATATGATGACCGAAATCGTTGTTTAAGTTAATGCATTGATCATTATAACATCTTATTATAAGTAAAAAAACTTGTATTTCTATCTCTATTATTATTTAAACAACAATAGAAATCTTAAATTTGAAAAAAAGAGTTTTCAAGTCATTTCCCTAATTTCCGATCATTTCACTGAAATTCCGCCGAAATTCTGTTTCCGGGCTTACCGAAACAAAATCGAAATCCGACATTTGAGGCTTTGTTGTGAAGTAGCGCATTGCCAATGCGATGTGGAATATTCTGGCAGCCATGTATGCCCAAGTGAAGAACGATGCCAAGATTCTTCAACTACAGTTTGAGATATACATGGTCAAGAAGAATGATCGTTCTCTGCATTCGTTCTATTATTCGATTCGTGGCATGTGTGAGAAGTTTCACAACTTCATGCATGTTACCACTTCTACGGAGCAACATATGGCCTACATGAACTCTATGATGGTTGGAACTTTCTTAGCAGCCTTGGATCTGAAGTATGAGGTTGTACACGCATAATTTCTTACATGTGCAACCATTCCTCCCATGAAGGATGTCTACCGTCACCTTAATAGGCTTCTTATCTCACTGCATGTTAACGCATAGACCTCTTCGGTGATGGTTGCATCTTGCGGTATGTGAGGTTGTACACAGTTCAAAGGGCACGGTCCCTGTGATAGAGGAGGTGGATGTGAGTGTGGCCCCTGCACCTATTGTTAGTGTTCGGGTCACTTGAGGACACATGCTATCAGAAGCATCGATACCCCACATCTGCTCGTGTGGCTGAGCAGATTGAGCCTTCAGATAGTTTGGCCTTTCAAACATATCACCGTCTTGATGATATTATCTCCCATCCGAGGGAAATAATGACTCATGCTGCTGGCACCACTACATGTTCCCCAGATGCTATAACCTTCTCTTGAGCTTCTTCGAGTTCCTCAAGCATAGCCTATGCTTTTATTACTTCTAGTAAGGCATACATGACAGAGTGGATCATGAAATCTGATGCTTCTCACCACATGTGTGGAGATGATAGATCACAATTTAATTCTTATAGGTCTATATCCCTGGTAGATAGGTCGTCATTGCGAACATGGTTCACTTATCACATGATAGGAGGAGGTGCATTTGACTCCATCCATGCACCTACAGAATAATTTATATGGCCTTGATTTTAAAATGAATTTGCTTTCTATTAGTCAGATCACAAAGGATCTGCGTTATTGTACCATTTTTGACCCATCTACTCTTGTGTTTTAGGACATACTTATGGACAGGGTGATTAGTTCTGCATGTTACAACTATCTGAGTTCTTCAAGTCTCTTGGCATCGTACAGTAGACTTTGTGTGCTTACACTTCTCAGAAGAACGGTGTTGCTGAACACAAACACTGTCATTTACTTGATGTGATCACGATACTTTTGATCTACAGTCGTGCTTCCTTTTTGGAGTGATGCGGTCCTCACTGCTTGCTACTTTGTTAATCACATGTCATATTCTATCTTAGGAAAGAAGGTTCCTTTCTCTATTGCGTTTCTCGAGAAGGAGTTGTTCTCCCTTATACATCGTATATTTGGCTATGTTGCCTTTGTTCACCATTTAGTTCTTGGTCGTGACAAGCTTTCTCCTAGAGCTGTCAAGTGTATCTTTATGGGCCACTCTCGTACTCAAAAGAGGTACCACTATTTTGATCTGATATGACGAAAGTACTATGTTAGTGCTGATATCACCTTCTTTAAGTTTATTATGTATTTCTTTCTTACAGATGACATGTTGACTTCGTCTGACTCTCGAGAGGAGGTATATATATATGCCTCCTCATCCTATGACTGCACCACCTCCATCACCTTTACCACCGCTATCTCCATCACCTCTAGTACCTATACATGCTCCTATGCCTGCCCGCGCACCATCACCGATTATGTTAGCTCATATGTTATCGCATTTCTATATTAGCATGTCTCACACAATTTACCCCTACTCATAGGCATTTCCCATCATCCAGCACGACCCAGGTATGTAATGAGCACATTATTTCTACTGATAGCACTAGTAATTTGTCTATGCAACATGATATTTTACAGGATGAGCAAGTTCCCTCTCACGGGGTTGGTTTACAAGTTGAAGAGGAGGCATGTGATCTTGATGTGCCCATTGCTCTGTGGATGCAGAGGCGTACTTGCGGTACTTATCCTCTTGCATCCCATGTTTTCTTGGGACGACTTTCAGAGGATTTCGAAGGTTTGTTGTGGGACTGTCAGCCATGGAGATACCACAACATATCATGAGGTGATATAAGAAAATCAGCGGTGTCTTGCCATGGAGTAGGAGATGGCTGCATTACTATCACGTGGCACATGGAGTGTTATTACAACTCCTACAAAAGCGTCTATTGTAGTTAGCAAGTGGGTGTTTGTAGTGAAGCACCAAGATCACTACAAGGCGAGACATGTGGCTCATGGGTTCACCTATATATATGGTGTGGACTATCGAGATACTTTTTCTCTAGTAGCTCGGCATTCTACATTATGGATCCTTCTTTCTGTTGCAGTGACACAGGATTGACCCCTATATCAGCTTGATGTGAAGAATGCATTTGTCTATATAGACCTATAGGTTAAGGTCCATATACACCGACCACATGTGTTTGCTGCTGAGGAGGAATGCCAGAAGGTTTGTAGACTTCACAAGACAATATATAGCCTTAAGAAGAGTCCAAAAGCATGGTTCCAGAAGCTCTCGGATTTGATAGAGCAGTAGGGGTTCGTGAGATCGATTGTAGATCATTCACTATTTGATAGGGCACATCTCTTCCCTAAAATCCCTATAAATGTACACGTGATCCGATCGTGATCTAGGAAGCATCGAGGCTGACAATAAGGGAAAGAACTTCAATAGTTACACTGGTACCAAGAACTGGTTTATATGGGATCCGGACGAACTACTCCGCCATATGTACAGGTCCTTGATGACATCCACGAGCTCCGTGGCCAACTTTCCAATCGAAGTTGGAAACTCCATCGAGTCAGGATCCTGCCCACTTTTGTCGTTTGGGTGATTCGAAGCAAACATAGTTACACTGAACTCACCACCGATTAGCCAAGATAAGCTTGGAAAGTTGCCCTGATACTGTGTGATCCCCCCCTTTACAGCTTTGCCTCGCGAATCACTGATGGGGCCGTAGATCGATGAAAGAAGCAACCTCCCACCGGCAGACACTTTTTCCAATATCATCGAGATAAATTTGGGACACCCTCTCCTCCATCAAATGGAACTTGTCTTCATTCCAGGCCAACAAAACACCTCCAACATTGCCATCAGCCCCAACAACTATGAAGTAAGATAATCGAGGACTGGTTGTCGATCTCCTGGATCCCAACCCATAGTTTTATTTCTGGCAGAGAAGCCACATCGACCTGCTACGACCCTAAAAGATTTCCAACTGCATTTCTCTTCTCTCGATTGCCCAAATCCTCACGTTTTTAGCTAACCATCTTCATGAACCACTTTGAAGATTAACGGTGGGGTATTTTAGCCGCCAGACACTCCTCAACATGTGCTTGAACGTCCCCAGACATCACCAAACCTTCTTCCAGTTTATCTTCAGTAGTTTCCCTTACAACCTTTCATTCAGTTTCATGATAGAGTTGGCCCCCAACTTTCTTCTATTTCTCACTCTAACCACCTCCTAGCCTTCAGCTTCCTCCTCTTTCTTGAGAATGATAGAATGAGGTCAAGCTTGGACTTATGCGCGCCCTTCTCAGTGCCAATCTCCTATGCCTGCTAGCACGCGCCACTGCTAACATTCGCTTCTTTTCCCACTTCCCAACATGAAAACACTCTGCCAAACAAGACACATCGGTCTCGCTCTCCGATCGATCCGGTATGCCACCAGTTTTCGAGTTGTGTTTGAGGCTCCAAGGATACCACCCTTGCAATATCGTACGAGGATGAACCCTCTCGACCACCACCAAAAGCCAACCCCATCTCCCAATTAGCGATGCACCAAATGATCCCTACTGTACGCGGATTTACACGGATACCACACAATATCGAATCATTTAAAACCTTGACGACCCGAATCGGCTGACTGCCATGCTCCCATGGTTTGTAAAGATCTCGGTAGGTTGGGACCAACTCGACCTTTCATCCAAATTGAATTCATGGATTTACTCAAAAAAAATTGAATTCATGGACTATTTGCCTTCTGCTCCAACAACCGTAACTAGGCATTTCCCTCCGATCGACCTACTTAGGCCATGATGCAATATTTCTCAAGTTGAGGGGTTGAATCAGATTGAATCCATCACATCCCTTCCTGATTTTCAGTCTGCATTGGGCCATTAACAAGAGACATGCCCCCAACTCCAATTGGTTTAGGATTAGAGTTGTTACCTAATACCACAACAACTTGCAGATCTCGCGCAATCAAGGGCGATTGTGCATGTAGAGGTGTTAGTTATTGTTTTCTTATTTTCTATTTCTTTTGTCTTCTTCTTGTAATTTGTCCAATAGGTTCCTCTCCTATATAAGAGAACCCTAGGGCATCTCATTAATGTATTTCATTACTTTCCCTCTACATGGTATCGGAGCGACGGTCCTAGACCGGAGTTACCTTATCCCACCAAATCCTAACCCCACCCTCCCCCTTACCCCTCGTCGCCGCCACCGACCCCTCCCGCCGCCCTCGGCTGGTGCCGATCGCCCCCGACCATCTGGGCCACCTCCCGACCACCCCGACCGGCCCTCCCGTGTGCCTTCGTGCGCATCTGCGGCTCGATCTGCAGTCTGAATCATTTTGATTTTGATTGGAAAACTTTATTTCAGACCTTTAAATCGCGTTTTTCGGCCCTAGCAAGCAACAGAGATTGATGAGGATGGTTGTATGAGTATGCAAATACAACCAATTCTTCGTTTGATCGTGTAGACTCGTTCATTTCAGTCTACTCCTCAGTTGAGTTTCGTTCGACCGTTTTCCCATCATGTCAGAGAACAAGGGTGATATTGTTTTCGTCCAGAGCCTTCAAGGGCCTGGCTCCCATCGCTAAGATGGATGGGACCAGTTATGAGTTGTTGTCCATGCAGTTTCTCACCCTCATGCAGTGCAACAACAAGGAGCACATCATGACAGATCCAAAGCCAACATGTAAGACTGGGGCTAATACTTCTTGTAAGCAAGATGACGCGTATTTGCGGGTTTGGCTTTATGGGACCCTCGCCATGGAGATAGTCAATGATATTCTGAATCAGCCCACAGCCAAGGCGATGTAGGACACTCTGGCATCCACCTATGCTCAAGCGAAGAATGAGGCAAAGATTCTTCAGCGATAGTTTGATATCTACAAGGTCAAGCGGAATGGTCGTCCTCTGCATGTGTGTACTACTCTTCGCTCTGTGACGTGTTTGAGAAGATTTATAGCTACATGCTTATTACCACATCTACTGAGCAGCAGAAGACACATAGGAACTCCACAATGGTTGGAGCCTTCATGACTGGACTTGATACAGAGTATGATGATGCGTGTACTCAGCTTCTCACCAGAGCTAACATACCTCCATAGAGGATGCATATAGCCGTTTCAGCCGGATTATCATGCCCTCTACAGCTACTTTTCTGCCCTCTTCAGTGATGGCCATTTCTCGTGACTGAGGAGGGATGATCCAGTCCATAAGACGCACCTCTCGTGGTAGAGGCGGTGGACGCCAGCGTGGCCCTTGCACTTATTGTCGTCGGCCTGGGCATGCAGAGGATACATGCTATCAGAAGCATGGATATCCTCGCCTGGATGATATTGTCTCTTGTATTCGAGAGATAGTGACTCATACTGTTGGCACCACCAGTACAGATACCACAACCACAGTCAGAGCCTCTTCGAGCTCCTCAGGTATCGCATATGCTTTTACTGGTAATACTGGTGCAAACATGATAGAGTTGATTATGGACTATGGTGCTTCCCATCACCTATGTGCAGACAGTGCAGTTGAGGTCCTACAGGACTATACCACTTGACAAATGGGTTGTAATTGCTAATGACGACTACTTACCTATTACAGGACAGGGAAAGGTGCAATTGACGTCGTCCATGAGACTTCAGAATGTTTTATATGCTCTTGACTTTTAGATGAATTTATTTTCCATTAGTCAGATTACTAAGGATCTGCATTGTCATGTCATTTTTTACCCTTCATCTTTTGTGTTTCAGGACATGCTCACAGATAGGGTGATTGGATGTGGCCGTGAGAAGCAGGGGCTCTACAGACTGGTCAAACCTCCTCATGCTGGCGTTTCTACTATACTTATTGGACCAGTTTCTCCATATATGTGGCACCTTTGTTTTGGCCACCTTCTTTTGCAAAAGCTGTGTCATGTTCTCCCTCAGATTTCTACGAGATCCACCTTTCAGTGTGAAGCATGCCGGCTTGGGAAGCATAACTGTTCCTCCATTCCATTATGTCAGAGTCAGAGCAGTTATCACTTATTTAAGCTCCTTCATTTAGACATATGGGGTCCGAGTCGTGTTCCTGATCACCAGGGACACTGTTTTTATCTGGTTGTGGTCGATGATTTCTCTAGACTTTCATGGGACTTTTTATTAAATAATAAGTCTGAGACTGTATGTGTGATCAAATATTTTATTACCGAGATAAAGAATATCTTTTCTGTCAATGTCAAATATCTTTGCTCTGATAATGCCTTGGAATTCTGCACCTTATCTCTTGGTGTGATAACCCTGAAATATGAACCCAGTCTTATTGCAAATTTGATTGAATCTGGGCTTAATTTCAAATTCTTTACTTACCCATTGTCTAAAAAATTTAATTTGAGTAGTCCATCGTGTAGTGCTCGTCGAGATCTGTCCAGCGAGTTTAAGAACGCGAAAATCCGAATTCAGGAGCCTTTGTTACGGTTGTTTTAACGGAGAGGGGTTCGGATCTTATTCGGATCCGAATCCGGATCCGAATCCGAGTTAAGACCCATATAACCCATCCCCCTCTCTCCCAAAACGCCCCCAACTCGAAAATCACCCATCCCTCCTCCCTCACCTCACTGGAGCTCCGCCAGAGCACCTCGGATCGACGATTCAAGACGACCTCTGCGTAGAAAAGGACGAGGTCATCCTCATGAGCGGTTTCACCTCGCGAATGGGGCGATGAGCACGTCGTTCTTCGCTGGTGAAAAAACGAGGTAGCCAACTTTTCAGGTACAATGTTCCCCTTCCTCCTTGTTGATTCCACGCATCTTCTTGAACATACATGCTTGAACGTCTTTAGAACCCATCTTTCGTTAGAGCTGGAGGGACAGCTACTACCTTATTATTTTTATATGATCTTAAGTCAACTAACTTCTCTTTGTTTATGGTGATTGTGGTCATAACTAATGTTTCAGAGCAGTTGAAATGTTATCAACTTGTGTTGGTGCCATATTAATTGAACGGGAATGGTAACATCCTTTTAAATAGATTTGCCTGAATCTTTTAGTGAAATGTAACACAGTAAATCTATGTAACTTCCGGCATGAGACGTAAGTGCTTTGATTTCCTTGCATTATAAATTATTGAAGGAGTTACTAATGTCAGGTGTTAGAACCATATGATTATTATCTAGCTTAGCAAATGTGATACTATGTTCATCAAAACCATCCTCCTGGATTGACTGCTCCGGCCAATAATTCTCAATTTCAAACTGAGAAAAAAGATCTGGTCTAATCTAGAATTTCTTCTGACCTTTTGGTGTTGTACGTGGGTCAATTCCGAACACATCTTCACATTAGTTGTAAGTATGCAAGCCTAAGTCTGCCTTTATTGTACGCATCAATCTTGAGGTGGGAGTTGATATCTTGATATAACATTACAAGGGAGTAATGCATGTCCCACCGGTTGTATGGTTTAATCGGGCTAGTTTTCCTTTATGTTTTGTTTCAATGCAGCTCATTGCCGTTTATTTAGAGAGATAAGCTCCTGGTCAGACTGGAATAAGGGTGCCTTCCCCACTTACACTTTTTGACATGTGAAGCCGCTTATTCCTTGACCTGCATAATCATTTTATGCTAAATACTGCTGCTTATTCATTGGTTGGAGAAATAAGGGCAGATTTACTCCATCCATGTTCTTATTCTTATCCAAAATATACTTGTTTCTTCTCATCCAAAAAAATCACGTAGTGAATAAAAGACTCTCTTCGCCACCACCTATCTACATTACAAGGGTAGATACGGTTGCCATGAACGTTATAATTGTTTTTGTAAAAAAATGATAAAGAATTTCCACTATAGGGTTGTTGATGCAAGGTGGTTGTGATTTCAAATGGCAAGCCACTTGAACAACAACAACAAAGCCTTTTCCCACAATTAAGTAGGGTCGACTACATGGATTCTTCGCCTCCATTCAGACCTATCTTGGGTCAATCCCGGTCTTATATCCACAAAAGTAAGATCCCTTCGTATGGTCTCTTTCCAACACTTCTTGGTCCGTTCTCGCCCTCTCTTAGCCGGCTCAAATCCCAACACTTGCATCTCCTAACTGGTGCATCAGTTGGTCTTCTTTACAAATGTCCAAACCATCTTAAGTAGTTTTCTCGCATCTTATCCTCGATCGGAGCTACACCAACTTTCTTTCTGATTGCAACATTCTGAATCCGATCTTTATGTGTGTGTCCACACATCCACCCTAGTATTTTCATTTCTGCTCATTCATTCTCTCCACATGTCTATGGTTCACAGGCCAACATTCAGATCCATAAAGCATGGCAGGTCTCAACTGCTTTGTAAAACTTTCCTTTAATTTTTAAAGGAATTTTCTTATCACAGAGAACAAAAAGCCTCTTGAAGTGCTAACAAAAATGAAAGCAGTTGTTAGACTAATTAATATGCATGCAAGCTTAGACTAATTAATCTGCATGCAAGCCTTCTGGCTCCTGTTTTCATTGGCCCTATCATAAGTCTTGTATCACTTAGTGTTGGGAGAAAAATAATGCATGCTATAGATGAGATCCAAGGGCTCCCCCTCAAGATGGAGTGTGTGTGTGTGTGTGTGTCTATATCATGCTCAGCTTGGAGCAACACCTCTGAAAGGGACCTCTAGCTAGGGCCTTGGTGAAGATATGATTTCTGAAAGGGACCTCTGAAAGGAGCCGTCTGATCTCCAGTGGGAACATGGGAGGTGGATATGAGACCTTTTTGGATCATGTTTCTAGTGTAATGACAATTCACCTCTATATGCTTTGTTCGTTTATAAAAAGAAGGATTATTGGCAATAAATAGAGTTGCTTGATTATCACATAAAAGCTGCATAGGTAGAGAAACTTCAATGGGGAGGTCAGTCAACATAAATCTAACCCACATCATCTTTGCACTTCCCTGTACCATGGCCTTGTATTCAGATTCTGCACTTGATCTAGCCACCGCTGTCAGCTTCTTGCTTTTCCATGAAACAAGTGAGCTCCCAACAAAAATAGCAAAGCCCGAGGTAAACTTTCTTTCTCTGGGACAACTTGCATAATCATCGTCTGCACACGCTACCTCAAAAGATGTATCCCTATTGAATATAAGACCCGAACTAGGTGAGTTCTTTAAATATCTCAAGATCATATGGACAACATCCATATGCACCTTCCTGGGTTGCTCCATGAATTGACTAACTTTACTTACTACAAAAGCTATATCCGGCCTGGTGATGGTGGCGTATAAGAGCTTCCCAACCAACTCTCTATATCTACTCCTGTCTACCTCCTCAGTGTCATCATCATACAATCTCATGTTCAGATTTATAGGGGTAGTAGCAAGCTTGCACCCAGTCATACAAATTTCAGAAAGAAGATCCATCACAAATTTCCTCTGAGTCATCACAAGACCACGCCGGTTCCTAACGAACTCCAATCCAAAGAAGTATCAAAGAGTTCCAAGGCCCTTAGTCACATACTGTTAACCTAGGAATTCCTTGGCAGCCTGAATATCCTGCTCATCATCCCATGTAACAATTATATCATCCACATAAACAAAAATAGCAACAATACATCTCTGTATCCTCTGAACAAAAAGCGAGTGATCTGCAGTAGACCGCACAAACCCTTGTTGCTATATCAACTCCGATAGCTTCTGGTACCAAGCTCTCGGACTCTGCTTCAGGCCATAAATCTCCTTATGGAGCCTGCACACCTTCTGGGACTCCCCCTCAGTAGAAAACCTTGGTGGTTGCTGCATATATACTTCCTCATGTAGGTCCACATAGAGAAATGCATTCTTCACATCAAGCTGGTAAAGAGGCCAGTCCTGTAAAACAACAACGGATAGAACAATATGTGGTGTCGAATGTCTGGCCACATGAGAAAAGGTATCCTGATAGTCCACCCCATAGGTTTGGGTGAACCCACGAGCCACAAGTCTGACCTTGTAGCGGTCTACACTGCCATCTGCCCTCTATTTTACAGTAAATATCCATTTGCAACTTACAATAGAGGTACCTGACGGAGCGGACACAATGCTCCATGTACCACGCGACCGCAAAGTTGTCATCTCCTCTTCCATTGCAAGTCGTCACCTACTATCCTGTAGCGCCTCCTGATATGTACGTGAGATAGTAACAGCTGAGAGTCCCACCACAAACTTCTTGTACTCCTATGAAAGATGATCCAAAGAAACATGCGCAGCAAGAGGATACATGGCACATTGACGACGAGGCTTCCTTAGGGCAATAGGTATCTGTAGGTCATCAACCTCTCTGTTCTCTGGAATCAATTCTTCTTGTGTATCATTCAAAACTCCAGTGCCATCAGTAGAAACAATGTGTTCATGACATACCTGAGGCGTGGTTGATGATGGGGACGGTGCATGAGCAAAGGTGCGAGTAGAAGACCTGCAAATATAAACATGTGGTAATAACTTGGACTAGGTAGATGGAGGTGGAGGTGGTGGAGGTAGAGAAGCGTGAGGTGCAGCATGGGGGCATATGATGGAGAAGACGAAGGTGGAGGAACCACAACATCCTCTCCAGAACTAGCATTAGACAACTTGTCACATGTAGGAGAAAAATACATAATAGACTCAAAAAATTGACATCATTACTCACATAATATTTTCGTCCTACAGGATCAAAACATCTATACCCTTTTTGGGTACGAGAATAACCTAAAAAACACATTTAGTAGCTTTAGGTCAGAGCTTGTCACGACCAGGAGTGAAATTGTGGACAAAGGCCACATATCCAAAGACTCTAGGAGTGAGAGAGAGAGTAGTTCCTTCTCGGGAAACACAATCAAGAAGGGAACCTTCTCTCCAAGAATAGTGGATGGCAAGCGGTTCACCATGTAGCAGGCGATGAGAACCACATCCTCCCCAGAAAGAATGAGGGGTACGACTCTGAATCAACAAGGTCCTCGTGACACTGAAGTATAATTGCAAGGAGTCTAATGAACTATACCAAGAGAACTGAGAAATTCGGATAAATGCGATGTGGAAAATTCCAAAGCATTATCCGAATGAATGAATTCCACATTAGCAGAGAAGATATTTTTGACTTTCATAAGAAAAGATTTAATGATAGCACCAGCTTCATCAGACTTGTGTTTTAATTAGAATACCCAAGATAGTCTAGAATACTCATCCACAACCTGATGATCAGGAATATGACTAGGACCCCAAATGTCAAAATGAAACAACTCAAATGACTGATCACTTTGACCACTCGAATGACTCAGAAACGAGGAGTGATGGTGCTTCACAAGCTGACAGGCTTCAAAATCCAATGTAGTATGAGTAGATATCTGTGGGAGCACATGAATCATCTTTTGAAGAGGAAGGTGGCCAAAGCGAAGATGCCACATGAAAGGAGAAACATATCTTGAAGGAATAGTAGCAATCCCAGCACATGGTGGTATGACAAGCTTATACAATCCTCTCTACTCACGGTCATGCCCAATCACCCTACCAGTTAGTATGACCTGAAACACAAGAGAAGAGGGATCAAAGATGGCACGGCAATATAAATCTTTTGTAATTTGACTAATAAACAAAAGATTCATCTGAAAGTCTGGAGCATATAAGACGTTATGAAGATGGATAGAGGGGGCTAGAACAATCTCCCCCTGACCAATAATGGGTAGTCTAACCCCATTACCAATGACGACGGATCTCCCAGGTGGTATAGACATGTAAGAACTAAACTGCGTCCGATCTCTGCACATATGATGTGACACTCCAGAATCCATAATCCAATCTGTCAAATCTGAACTGCTACAACTCGTAAATGCATAAGGAATACCTGATGAACTGGATGACGCTCTGGCAGTAGCTGCTGCATCTGAGGAACATGCAGTCAGAGTTGTAGAAGTGCTCATCATCTCTTGAAGTCTAGACACAATATCATCCAAACGTGTATCCAAAGTAGGCGTAGACGAAGACTCAGTCTGCTCAGCAACACGCGCAAACACCTGATATCATTGCTTCTGAAAGCATGTCTCCTCTAAATAACCAGGACGATGGCAATGGGAACATGGGCCATGCTGACGGCCTCCTCCTCGTCCACGAGGTCCTCGGCCACGAAACTGGGAAGACTCTCCTCTGCTGCGAGAAGTTGCCATAGCAGAGGGAGTCATCTGGGACGTAGTAGTGGATGGGGCAGTAATCCTACTCAATCGTTTGTAGACCTCCTTCATCGGCGGCGGCGTCTCTCCAATCAAAAGTTGAGTACGAGCTGCATCGTACTGAGTCAGGAGATGACAAGAACACTCATGTCATTGTGGCATTCCGATATGCCTATTGATGTTCAGTGCCATTGGCAATAGGCATGGAACTGTGTAGGCATTCAAACACGCTTCTTAGATGAGAGAAGTGTGCACGGAGCGTTCGACCATTCTGTTTGGTCGAAAAAATGTCGAACTGTAGTTGAAGGATCTTGCTCTCATTCTTTATCTGCCCGTATGTGTATGTTAATATGTCCCACATAGCCTTTGCTGTTGGTTGATTAACAATATCATTGGCAATCGCCGTGGTGTCCCAGAGAGCCAGATGCGAGCATAGGCGTCATCTTGCTTCCATGAAGCATTTTCCCCAGTCTTATCTGTCGGCTCTGAATCTGTCAGAATGTGGTCCTTGTTATGGCGTTGCATGAGGGTACGAAATTGCATGGACCACAACTCGTAGTTGGTCTCATCCATCTTCATGATAGGAGCCAGGCCTTTGAAGACATCGGAAGAGGAGAAAATGTCACCATTGTTCTTTGACATTGTACCAAGAAGCCGAAACACAGAACAACTGAGGAGTAAATTGAAGATAATGCATCTACAGGACCATAAGAAGGATTGGTTGTATCTGTAGACTCATACAACCATCCCTATGTCTTCTTTTGAGGACTAGAGTCACACGATGTGATATAAATCAGGAAAAAATCACGATCGGCAAACCAGGACAGACTTCTGATCGACACGAGAACGCGTCTCAACGACGCACGTGGGTGGTTGGGGCCACCACGACGGCGTAGGTGTGCTAGGGGCCATCGGTGGAGGCGCGGGAGGGACTGGAGGCCCCATGTAGTGGCGTCGGAAGGGGCTGGATCCCCACGCGGCGACGCCGGAAGGGCTGGTGGCCCATCGCGGCGGCGTTGGATGACGAGGGTGGGCGGGCGGCATCCGGTAACGGCGGGGCGGGAGGTTTGGGCGTGTAGGGTTAGGTTTAGGGTGGGATACGAGAACCCCTGTCTAGGACCATTTCTCTGATACCATGTTGGGAGAAAAATAATGCATACTATAGATGAGACCCAATGGCTCTCTTATATAGGAGATAAGCCCTGGGTTAATTACACAAGAGGTACACCAAGAAAATATAAAACATAACTGACATTGTGAGATACATTTATTTCAACACTTAGCGTATCTACAATAATTTTAGTAGTTTCTCTTGTACTCAATAAGAATAGGATTCCCAGCTCTTAGAGAAAATCACAAAAGCAGCAAAACTATGATTGTTGATGATGTTGGCAGCTCACATCCTATTAGGGAAAGTGAAATCAACACTTATGAATAAAGGGTTTTAGATTTCAGTGCAGGAATTTCAAAGGGGAAATCTCTGTTGCAAGTGATGAACTAAGTGTTAAATCTTTCGTACAACATCATGCTTAAAACTTGAATAGTCTCCTTGTGATGACATTTGATTTAGTATTTCAAATCTCCTAACGGTTCGGTAGCATTATCTATAATAATTATGAATATTATCTCGTGGATCAGATTTTTTGCGATGATCTGGTAGTTGGAGTTAGGTGCTTCAAGGGATCGGACATGCACCCTTGGGGTTCCGGGTAGAAGCCTAGATGGCCATGATCCCAACCGCTAATATGTAGATGCGGCTGTTGGAGCAAGGCCTTAAATGTTGGTTTTGGTCACCATTTCGGTGACTGGTCGAAACGGAATTTCGGTGGAATTTCGGTCGAAATTCGATCGAGATTTCGGTCATTTCTGTCATTTTTTATACTAGGGCCCTCATATTTCGGTCATTTCGACCATTACGGTCGAATTTTGATTTCGACAGGATATCGATATTCGACAGAAATTCGACCGAATTTCGCTGAAATTTGAGGCCATGGATTGGAGGACATGTTGCTTGGCATACCCAGGTGCAAATCTGATGGTGTTCGGCCTTAGCACTTGCGTGTCTTTAGCCCAATGCTTCGAGTGTAGGCCAAGTACTCATGATTGGTCCGTTAGTGTTTCGTTTGTTCATTTAGAGCACATATTTGTGTACGAGTCAGTGTAGGTCACATTGGTTTGTATTCTGGGTGGGAGCACTAAGAGGGAAGTTCCAGGAAATGTAGTTAACGAAGTTGGGGAAGAGATACATGTCTCATGTGCATATGGAGGGTTAGGTCAATCGCGATGATTTGTGAGTTGGAATTTTAATTATGAATCGGAAGAACAATTGTGAAGTGGGGCTAAGGGGACGTGTTGGGAACTTAATTGTGATGCATTGTACCCCACTGCATGCTTACGGAGGCACTCCAACTCTAAGATGTTTTTTTGCTTTAGAGTCATAGTGTTAGGTCTCATCCAGACCAAGACCACAGACTATCCACGAGACTTGGTTACTCGTGTCCATATCCATCAAATAATAATAATAATAATAATTAAATTGTAATCTTTTGTGAGATCGGTCTACCCATATATTTCTTTCTTATTGTTGTATATTGTTATATCGTGCTGGGCAACTCTGTTGGAAATGCGAGCCCACGGCGAGCCATTATGCAATAAATGTTATTGCAAATATCATTCCCTGATCTGAAATGAAGAATAATTAATTTGCATAATAGGTCCCTTAGTACAATTAGGGTTATGTACCATGGCCATCTTAATAATCATACAGCTGTTGATTCAACTATTGAATCATAGAGGCTGGTGCTTGGATGAATATCTAAAGGGTTAGATAGAGGACTCATCGAGCACCGTCAAATAATTATTAAGAGATGATCTCCAGCCTGAGTAGGAGATGGCAATCCTATCTCTGAAGGCTGATATCTGACCGACCTCTTGATGCAGGTCCTTTGCATAGGAATAGAGATTCAGAGGTGTCAGATTAGTTAGGTCAAAGAGTTGACTTAACGAGATCGAGATAACCAAAGTCCTATATCGTATGCTGTCATGATATAGGCACGCATCCTCTGACCGGAGACAGATGTGTTACTATATGTCTGAGTGTGTACATTTGGCAGACCAATAGGTTGATGACCTAATCAAGGTCTATACACCGGTGCGCTGGTGTGCACATAAGGGCATATGAGTAATACGATCTCTCAAAGGGATCAGACAGGTTCAGTTACTGAACCGGAAGACATGAGCTCACTCATGAGATATTGGGAAGAATCAAATTCCATGCGCATGGTCGTCTCGCTTTGGAAGCTTGACTGAATTTGTAGGTTTGATATATACTTTTTAGTATATGATCAAGACCTAGGTATGATATACACTGTTGGAAAGTGTATGATCGATACCAACTCCCAATTATCGAATGAGAAACTTACTGATAAAACCATGAAGTAGACAGTATAAAGTTGATCCGATACTTCGGGTTTAGTCTGAGTCTTCCAGTATGCAGGATGTACAGGTATTGGGAATACCTGAGGGTGATTTGATCATAAACGGTTGTATAACCATGACGCTTCCATTCCTAGGGAGTGATGAAACGGGTCTGGATTTTAGTGACTCCTCTCAGTAGAGAAGTGATCTGATCTTGGTCCAAGTGTTGGACATTGATCTGAATATGATTCAGATACAATGAGAAGATTAGATTTACGGTCTTGATTTAATCAAGCATCTATGGGAGGCCCGCGATCTGGATTTGAGATACGATCTCAATATCCATGTCACTATACGTGGAACAATACAATCGCCATGTCCTTATCTCCAAGTATCTGAGGAGAAATAGCATTGTTCTTAAATGGTTTAAGAACAATTCCATAAGATCTAAGCAAAGAGAATTCGATAATTAAAAGTGTTTTAATTATCATGATGTATGAGATATTATCCAATATGATTAAATGTGATTTGATTATTATGGATAAGAATAATGTGGATAGAAATATCCAATTATTCATAATATATTATAAATGTGATTTATAATGTATTAGAGAGAGTTAATTATAATTTGTATGTGTTGATTAATTATTATGTGTATTGGATACACATTGTGTAATTAATTAACAATATGAATTATATGTTGTTTTGGGTTGTGAATATGATTCACAATTTTTCCATGGCAAGAATGCAATATTCTCAAAGATAATTGTGACTTATTTTTGAAGAATAAAACCCAATAAATTTGTTGCAAATAAATAAGAGAGATTGCAAGGAGATATGCAATCTCATGGATTACCATGAGATTGCAATCTCCATGCAATCTCATGGGCGGCACACCATTCCAATATGGAATGTGTGGCCACCCACTTGGAAGGCACATGGAGATGAAATCTCCATGTGTCTTCTCTCCTTATTTGTTGGGTTGATTTAGGAATGAATTATATTTGATTTTGTCAAATATATTTTAACCTAAATTTGTTGTTTTTGTCAACAATAATCTTAGCCATTGGATAAACATAAATCAATCTCATCCATTGATTTTATGTGTCCCATGGATTGAGATCCATAGATCCCAAAACCCTATAAATAGAGAGGCATACTTGGCTCTCTCTTTAACACATGCTATTGTAGCACAAACTCCCTCTCTCTTTCTCATACTTGACATCCCTCTCTCTCCCTCTCTTCTTGGTGGCCGTCCACCTTGGTGGAGAGAATCGTCGACGTCCGCGCCATCGTGCTGCCGCTTCGACTCTCTGCGGTTCTTTGTCTTCTTGGAGTGCTTCACTCACGAAGGAGACGTTTGATCTCGTGCGACGAGATCAGAAGCAACCGCGCTTGGATCAACTTGGATTGCGAGGACACCGCGACTCATCTCCGCGCTCGCAAGCCGTTACTCCGACGATCGGACTTGAGACAGGAGGTCTCTTTTCGTAGAGACTTGATCAACCACGCTTCAAGAGGTATTGCATTATACTTGCTGTAGTTATAGATGAAACGATTTGAGAATGGTTCTCGGATCATGTGGTTTCATCGGTTTAAAAATTTTAAATTCCGCTGCACCGAACAACTAGTACGACTAGTCGTTCTTCGTCGTATCCGATACGACGATCACGCTTCCGTGATGCGCTTGAGGATTTCTCTATATCCTTCAAGTGGTATCAGAGCCTTAGGTCGACGGTTTCGAATATGATTCGAAAAACCGAGGACGACTTGGGTTCGTTAAGGTCGCGAAAGTTTTTATCGCATTTGATTTCGCAGATCTGTTTAGTAAATAAATTTGGCACTGTTCAAATTGTTTAAACACGAATTTAATACTTGAATTTGGTTCCCTATTAAATAAGGAAACCATAGGATCTGAGTTTACGTAAATCGGATTTCGTATGCTCTAGATATGGTTGTTTTAATGAACATGTATGCACTGTTGCGGGAACTGTAGATCTGAACGTGATTAAAATGTTAATTACTGTTTAGAATTGCCTCGAAATGCGTGTAACACCACTTGAGTTCTGTCCTAAATCAAATTAGCAATCTATGAAAATTGATTTTGTCTAATTTGGATTTAATATGATTGAGATATGCTAATTTTAGTAAGTAAGGGTCACTGCTGAAATTACAGTCCTAATCTAGAACCAAGTGATTGTCAATTAGTGAAATTAATTGTTAATTTCGTGAAATAATCATGAAAAATATTTGTGAAATATTGAAAGTTGATTATTTACATAATTGACATGGCCTCAACCAATTAATTGATTAGATTTGATCTAAATCTTAATTGGAAACACAATCATCAAACTTGATGATTGTGTAGTGACTGTCATTTAATAAATTAGTGAAATTAAATTGTTTAATTTCCTAGAATAATTGTGCATAAATATTTGTGAAATATTTGATGATAATTATTCCCTTAAATGACATTGCCTTAACCAATTAATTGATTAAGATGTGATCTAAATCATAATTAGAAACTACAATCTTTCAAACTTGATGCTTGAATAGGATTTAGGAATTTGTCTAGCAAATTTCCTTATAATCAAAAATGTTTTGATTATTACTATATGGTACAATTTCGGTTGAAGAACCGATGATCATCTCAAGTACAAATTAATCAATTTGGCATTATCCTTTCCCGAGGCGGATATGGTGCCTAGTCGGAGAGCATTGGGGTTGCGGGTTGCAACGTATGTGGTCCGTCTCACTCTCGTCGGTACTGGCCATGACAGCGGGTAGGGCCGGGATAATGTCCGAGGGATTAAGATGTATTTTTCTAATTATTAAAATTCGAATTAATACGTATTTTGAGATATTACCATATATATATTCAAGTAAAATAATCAAGTTTGATTGATTGAATTGGATTGATAATTAATTTAATATGATTAAATTGATTATGTCCAATTGAAATACTCTAATATGATTAGAGCTAATAATTCCCTTGGAAGAATTAATTATGTGAATGTGATTCATAATAATTAATTAAATTTGAATATGAGATGGAGGATCACATAAGTGACATCCATGGTCTCCCGTCAAGGCGAAGAGTTCCGTCGCCAGACATCGTATGAAGGAAACGTCTGTACGAAGTGACAGCTCCTGCATACGATCCGTTTGGATCGGGCTCGTCGCTTCTCGAAAGAGTAAGGACGTATGCGTAGTGACCCCAATATCGGGTCCTCATATTATTGGGGCGATATTGGATTGCGCATAGCGAGTTGTATTCCTGTTGACGGTTGGTTCAATTAATGACGGGTCAACATCGCCTTAGGGGTGGTGGGCCTGGGTGTAAAGACCGAATTGGGAGATGCAAGTTGGACTTGCAAGGCGGAATGTGTTCCCGCTTCTTTTTATCCGAGTTGTAGGTTCTCATATTATTGGGATGCAACAAAGATAAGGAAGGAGATCTCAGATCTTGCTTGAGATATAATGGTAAGTATATCTCTTACTTTGAAAGTGATTAAGGGAATGAACTTTCAATGTTGACAAGGCAAGACAACTTTGATATAAAAATCCTAAATCAAAGTAAAATATATATATATATTTATACATCTATGTAAATTTCTTATTTCAGATAATCCTTCATTAAACCCACTCAATGATATCCTCAATAGTAACCAGTGAAATATCTTGGATTGGACTCATGATCCAGATATTGTACTTGCAATTGAACACATAATGTATGTGATTGCAATATGCAAGTCTCCTCATACTAATGAGGAATGACAATTAAATAGATAATAGGACTACAACCCTAGGGTTTGTATGTCTCTATAGTCTTGATCTCATTGGATGTACTTTGGAAGTAACATGTCGATGATGATCGCAATTGTTAAATAATCCTTATAAAATCAATGAAGATATTCTGGCATACATATGTGCTCTTGACATTTATCATGAATGAGATGGTTCACTGCATCATGCAGAATGGTAGCTCTATAATAGATGATGTATTCAAATTGTTTGAGTACCTACCTAAACCTATATTTTAAGAGTTTAGATGGATGTAGATGATGAGTGTCATTTTTCTACTATCTATACTCTAGTCATTCATGAAGCTTCGTAATATTCATATTGTATGAATTTAATGAAGCATGTATAAATGTTGAAATGATCTTACAATGAATTCTTTTGAATTTGACGTAAGAGATCCTTAGTCTTAAGTAATGGTTGCTCATAGATAAAGGGAGCGTAGTGGAAGCATGGGTTGGACCCAAGTAAGAAGTATAGTCAAAGAGTTGACTGTACCTCTTTGACTTCCATATGACATCCAAAGAGTTGGATGAATGCCAATACTGCAATAAATTGATGTGTTGATAGTATGACTATCAAGTCTGTCTAGAATCCTTAGAGAAGGACTCGGATGGAGCATCATAATAATCTACATAAATCATTGACATTGACTTACTTATTTAATGAGATAGAGTCAAATAATTGTATCTCAATCTTCTAACAACACTTGCAATGGGTTGCATATATTTTAGAAGACTGGAAAATTTGATCTTAAGGTTTATAGTTATCCACATGGATATTGATGCAATTGTTGCAACAATCTCTGTTGGTTTGATAGACTTGTTAATTTCAGTGGGAGAGCCCTTAGTCTTAGAGAATGTCTCTATGACCTAGACATTAGAATACACTCATTGTTTGTTTCTAAATGTTGGAAATAAACATGAATTCTGAGATAGAACTATCATAAAGAGTTATGATGGATATATTTCAGATAGTAATCTAATAATCTAGTGGACTCCACTAAATTAGAAAAATTAATGAATGGTTCATTAATATTTCTAAATACTGAAATTAAAACCATTATAAGATCAATAAGAGGATGAAGATCATATGACAATGATCTAGCATCGAGCCTTGGACATTTGTCTATCGATTTGATCAATAGACTAGTAAGAGATGAAACTTTAGAATGTCTAAAATTTCAAAACTTACATACTTATGAATATTGTATTCAAAAGGAAAAATGTCCAATACACCCTTCTTTGGGAATGGTGTAAGATGTCAAGGTATTTAGGATCTCATACATATTGATGTATGCAGATCATCTGTATCATAGTAAACATTATGGATATGTGATATCTATTGATGATTATGTATGATATGAGATTTCTTTTCTTCACCTAAAGAAACCTTTGAAATGTTCAAAGATTTCATAATTTTGGTTTGGAACCAAAGCCTGAAGGAAGATAAAATGAATTTGGTCTAATCTAGGTAATCAGTACCTATTAGATAAATTCATAATATACCTTATGGAGAAAGGAATATCATTCCTGTCTCAATCCTCCTAATACACCTTAACTCAATAGAGTTATAGGGAGATACAATTGGATCATGTGTGACATGATCTTATCAATGATGAATTTTAGCATAATTATCCCCTAGTTTCCAGATATATATGTGTAGTAGAGACTACAATGTATATCCTTAATAAGGTTCCATGTATGTTGGAATCTAGCACTTGAAAGTGCCGCTTCATTAGGAAAATAAAGGATGGTATTGGATACCTACTTTATGACCTTGAGATTCTAAGTATCTCATCTCTGAGAATATGATTCTTAGAGGTTGAGACTCTTGAGAATCAAGATGAAAATGAAGTGTAGGAACTCATTTAATCTTGAGAAGATAATGAGGCTCCTGAAATTGGAAACTTAAAGGATAATTAAAGATGAAACACTAATACCTCTTCAAATGAGTTTGATGATGGATTCCATGTGTCAGAGAAATCTGACAATGTTTTTTTAACTTCATGTGATGAAGCTTCTAAAGATCATAGCATGGATAGATGGATATTAGCGATAAAAGTCTAATGTAGACTTCATATACAAGTGTTGTATGTGGACCCTCGAGGATCCACCTATATGGGTAATACCTGTAGAGGTGTAAATGGATCTTCAAGAGAAAGGAAACCTGATGAGAAGGTAGAGACCTTCAAAGCACGATTCGTAGCCATGAGCTGCACACTGGAAGAGAAGACATTGCTTGCGATGAGACTTGCTCTTCGGTAACCATGCTTAAAATCGTCAGATTATTGCTAACCTTAGCTACACAACTTGACTATTGCATCTTCGAGATGTAAGTCAATATTGCATTCCTCTACGAATACCTCTTTGAGGATATTCACATGAAGTAGCCCCAGGACTTCATGGTTGAGGAAAGCAAGGTGTGCAAGCTAAGGAATCCATCTATGGACTCAAATAAGCTTCTTGAAGTTGGACCATAAGATTTGATGAAATTATAAATGTTATGATTTCAGATAAAAATCTTAATGGACCATGTGCAGCTTGGTGAGAGTGCCATTGTGTTTATCATGCTAAATGTAGATAATATCCTAATCATTTAGAATGATATAAGGATGAAAATAAGTGTTTTATTATCTGGTTGTTCCATAACTTGAGATATGATCTCAAGGATACCTCTTATATCTTAGTTCTGAAGTTGTTCAGGAGCAAAGAGAAGAGGGTATTGGGACTGTCACATTAATAGTACATCTTGGACATATTCCATTTTATGGAAAATTCCAGTAATGGCTTCCATCCCTTAAGATATGGTACTGACCTATCTAAAGGGACAACACCTCAAAGAGTTGAGGAAGTGAATGCCAGAACTACTTGCCCTTCGGCATCAGTTCTGAGAAGCCAGGTGTGTGCTAGATGTGTACAAAAGTCAGATAGCTGCCATGCAGTGGGAGTGGTAAATTGTTACTAATCCTACTATGGAAATAAAATACTTGGTTGCAGTAATAACAAAATCTTCATAGATGACAAGATTTTGAGATAGTAATCTCAGATGTCTTATCTTCAAAAACTTAAGACTTTATAGATAGTGATCTAAAAGGTCTTAACTGTAGATACCTTAGGAGATAGAGATCTCCAGGAATAAAGGTATTCTGATAAGGATTATGGAAATACTGGTTATGATAATCGTTAAGCTGTAGTATCAAAGACACTGTAACTGACTAGATTGAGTATTGGTTGCATAAGATGCAACATTCGCATTAGATGCGAGCACTGTTACTGGGGATATGCAAGTGCCGTAAAAGGACTTGGCATAGTCTCGCAGGAACAGAGTGACTGATCAGCTTACCTAGCTATTTTCTAAATAGCCTATGATTGTCACATGAGTGTGGGTTTAAATGATTAGCCCATTAATGGCTCTTTGGGCTAGTGGGAGATTGTTGGAAATGCGAGCCCACGACGAGCCATTATGCAATAAATGTTATTGCAAATATCATTCCCTGATATGAAATGAAGAATAATTAATTTGCATAATAGGTCCCTTAGTACAATTAGGGTTATGTACCATGGCCATCTTAATAATCATACAGCTGTTGATTCAACTATTGAATCATAGAGACTGGTGCTTGGATGAATATCTAAAGGGTTAGATAGAGGACTCATCGAGCACCGTCAAATAATTATTAAGAGATGATCTCCAGCCTGAGTAGGAGATGGCAATCCTATCTCTGAAGGCTGATATCTGACCGACCTCTTGATGCAGGTCCTCTGCATAGGAATAGAGATTCAGAGGTGTCAGATTAGTTAGGTCAAAGAGTTGACTTAACGAGATCGAGATAACCAAAGTCCTATATCGTATGCTGTCATGATATAGGCACGCATCCTCTGACCGGAGACAGATGTGTTACTATATGTCTGAGTGTGTACATTTGGCAGACCAATAGGTTGATGACCTAATCAAGGTCTATACACCGGCGCGTTGGTGTGCACATAAGGGCATATGAGTAATACGATCTCTCAAAGGGATCATACAGGTTCAGTTACTGAACCGGAAGACATGAGCTCACTCATGAGATATTGGGAAGAATCAAATTCCATGCGCATGGTCATCTCGCTTTGGAAGCTTGACTGAATTTGTAGGTTTGATATATACTTTTAGTATATGATCAAGACCTAGGTATGATATACACTATTGGAAAGTGTATGATCGATACCAACTCCCAATGATCGAATGAGAAACTTACTGATAAAACCATGAAGTGGACAGTATAAAGTTGATCCGATACTTCGGGTTTAGTCTGAGTCTTCCAGTATGCAGGATGTACAGGTATTGGGAATACCTGAGGGTGATTTGATCATAAACGGTTGTATAACCATGACACTTCCATTCCTAGGAGTGATGAAACGGGTCTGGATTTTAGTGACTCCACTCAGTAGAGAAGTGATCTGATCTTGGTCCAAGTGTTGGACATTGATCTGAATATGATTCAGATACAATGAGAAGATTAGATTTACGGTCTTGATTTAATCAAGCATCTATGGGAGGCCCGTGATCTGGATTTGAGATACGATCTCAATATCCATGTCACTATACGTGGAACAATACAATCGCCATGTCCTTATCTCCAAGTATCTGAGGAGAAATAGCATTGTTGTTAAATGGTTTAAGAACAATTCCATAAGATCTAAGCAAAGAGAATTTGATAATTAAAAGTGTTTTAATTATCATGATGTATGAGATATTATCCAATATGATTAAATGTGATTTGATTATTATGGATAAGAATAATGTGGATAGAAATATCCAATTATTCATAATATATTATAAATGTGATTTATAATGTATTAGAGAGAGTTAATTATAATTTGTATGTGTTGATTAATTATTATGTGTATTGGATACACATTGTGTAATTAATTAACAATATGAATTATATGTTGTTTTGGGTTGTGAATATGATTCACAATTTTTCCATGGCAAGAATGCAATATTCTCAAAGATAATTGTGAGTTATTTTTGAAGAATAAAACCCAATAAATTTGTTGCAAATAAATAAGAGAGATTGCAAGGAGATATGCAATCTCATGGATTACCATGAGATTGCAATCTCCATGCAATCTCATGGGCGGTACACCATTCCAATATGGAATGTGTGGCCGCCCACTTGGAAGGCACATGGAGATGAAATCTCCATGTGTCTTCTCTCCTTATTTGTTGGGTTGATTTAGAATGAATTATATTTGATTTTGTCAAATATATTTTAACCTAAATTTGTTGTTTTTGTCAACAATAATCTTAGCCATTGGATAAACATAAATCAATCTCATCCATTGATTTTATGTGTCCCATGGATTGAGATCCATGGATCCCAAAACCCTATAAATAGAGAGGCATACTTGGCTCTCTCTTTAACACATGCTATTGTAGCACAAACTCTCTCTCTTTCTTATACTCGACAGCCCTCTCTCTCCCTCTCTTCGTGGTGGCCGTCCACCTTGGTGGAGAGAATCGTCGACGCCCGCGCCATCGTGCTGCCGCTTCGACTCTCTGCGGTTCTTTGTCTTCTTGGACTTGGAGTGCTTCACTCACGAAGGAGACGTTTGATCTCGTGCGACGAGATCAGAAGCAACCGTGCTTGGATCAACTTGGATTGCGAGGACACCGCGACTCATCTCCGCGCTCGTAAGCCGTTACTCCGACGATCGGACTTGAGACAGGAGGTCTCTTTTCATAGAGACTTGATCAACCACGCTTCAAGAGGTATTGCATTATACTTGCTGTGGTTATAGATGAAACGATTTGAGAATGGTTCTCGGATCATGTGGTTTCATCGGTTTAAAAATTTTAAATTCCGCTGCACCGAACAACTAGTACGACTAGTCGTTCTTCGTCGTATCCGATACGACGATCACGCTTCCGTGATGCGCTTGAGGATTTCTCTATATCCTTCAAACTCTGCTCATAATGTACCTAAGTGTGAATCCGCAGGTTTTCAGCAGTCAGAAGCTTTGGAGTCATCCCTTTTTGGTGCAGCTTCACGACACTTTTTGGTGGTATGGTTGCTTGTAGCTTTACTGCCCTTTCTTTACTCTTAAATTTTTTAGAGACATGACATGTATAATGTATGTATGGACACATATTTTCATACGCATACATGTATATTTTGTAGATATGAATGGAAATGGAAAATGAAATGTATTTTGTACAGGGTGAATGGAAAGCAAATTCTAATTTGCAATGTATTGTGCTACTTTCTCCTGCTTACTCTGTATATCATGTGATTCGAATATGGAATCTATGTGCGTGGAATCGGTTTGCCGAGTACCCGAATCCTAGGGAGATGGGCACGACACTTGGCATTGTTCACCAGACCTCATGTGCATATACTTCCCAACAGAACAATGTTGCCGAACGCAAACACCATCACTTGATGTGACCAGACCTTGTTGATGCAGTCGTGCTCCTCACGCTTACTAAGGTGATGATGTCCTTACTGCATGCTATTTGGTAGGCCGCATGCTCTCGTCTTTGTTGGGAGAGAAGATTCCTTTCTCGATTACCTTTCTTGAGGATGATCTTTTCTCCCTTACACCTTGTGTGTTCGGATCTGTTGCCTTTGTTCATGATGTCTCTCCAGGTCGTGACTAGCTCTCTCATAGAGCTGTCAAGTGTGTGTTTGTCGACTACTCCCATACCCATAAAGGGTATTGCTGCTTTGATCCGCTAAGGTGAAAATACTTTGTCAGTGCCGACGTTACTTTCTTTGAGTCTGTTATATATTTTTCTCCTACATGTGACAAACTAGCCCCATCTGACTCTGAGATGAGGTCTCCATGCCTCTACCTCCTACTGTCGTTCCTCCACCTCCCTCTACTCCTGCTCTACCACTACATCCTCAACCACCACCACCACCACCTACACCTACTACTGCCTTTACACATGCTCCTGTGGCTCCACCTTTTACTGTAACTCAGTTTTTGCCACATGTTTTTACTCGCATGTCTGGCTCAGTCCCCCTGCTCGTAGGTCTTACCCGTTATCCATCACACCTCAGGTATGTAATGAGCACATCGTTTTTCCTGATGACACTACTGAATTGTCTGTGCAACAGGATTCCATACAGGATGAGAAGGTGCCCTCTCAAGAGGAGAACTCACAGGTTACGGACTTGGCAGATGATTTTGATGTGTCGATTGATCTGCATAAGCCAAAACGAAAGTGTGCTACTTATCCTCTTACAGCCCAGGCTTCCTTGAGTAGACTGTCAGAGGATTTCAGGAGATTTACCTTGACACTATCAACCCTGGAGATACTACATACATATTGGGAGGCTCTCAAGGACAGTCAGTGGAGGTTAACCATGGAGGAGGAGATGGCCGCGTTACAATCACGTGGTACGTGGAGTCTTGTTTCTGCTCCAATTGACACATCCGTTGTGAGATGCAAATGGGTGTTCACTGTGAAACACCGTGCGGATGGCAGTGTGGATCACTATAAGGCAGGACTTATGGCACGTGAGTTTCACCCAGACATATGTGGTGGACTATCAGGATACTTTCTTTCCAGTTGTCAGACATTCTACTCTGCGTATTCTACTTTCTATTATTGTGACACGAGATTGACCCCTTTACCAGTTTGATGTGAAGAATGCATTCCTCTATGACGATCTACATGAGGTCTACATGCAACAACCACCTGTGTTTCTGTTGAGGGAGAGTGTCAGAAGGTTTACAGACTACACAAGGCTATCTATGGTCTTGAGCAGAGTCCAAGAGCATGGTTCCTGAAGCTCTCGGAGTTGATAGAGCAGTAGAGGTTTGTGCGATCAACTGTCAATCGCTCCTTATTTGTGCAGAGGACCCAAAGAGGTACCATTGTCATTCTTGTAACTAGGACCCTAGATGTCAAAATGAAACAACTCAGACGATTGATTGTGACGACTCTGATGACTCAGAAAAGAATGGTGGTGCTTCCCAAGCTAACATGCTTCACACTCCAAGGTGGTATGAGTATAGATCTGAGGGAGAACATGACATAGCTCCTGCAGAGGAAAGTGACCAAAATGAAGATGCCACATGAAAGGAGAAATTGATCTAGATGGAATGGTAGCAGCACCGTCACACGGAGGTTGAACCGGCCTGTAAAGTCCTCTCTGCTTACGGTCACATCCAATCACCCTGCCCGTGAGTATGTCCTGAAAAATAAGAGAAGATGGGTCAAATATGGGTTGTCAATGTAAACCTTTTGTAATATGACCAATAGACAAAAGATTTATCTGAAATATTGGAGCATGTAAGACATTCTGCAGTCTCATTGAGGGGGATAGGTCAATCTCCTCCTGACCAACAGTGGGTAGATGAACCCCATTGGCAATCACCACTGATCTATCAGGCGGGATAGATCCGTAAGATCTAAACGGAGCTCTATCTCCACACATATGATGAGATGCTCCGAAGTCCATAATCCAATCAGTTTGAACTGTTGCAACTAATAAGTGCATAAGTAATACCTAACAAACTCGTATAAGCTCTGCCAGTAGCTGCAACATATGAAGATCCTGCAACTAGGGTAGACGGTGTAGTCATCATCTCTCTCAATCTAGAGACAATATCATCAAGCCTCGCATCATGAGAAGGAGCTGGAGTAGTCTTTGTCTGCTCAACTACACTGGTAGACACATGATGCACATGCTTTAGATAATATGTCTCCTCTGAATGACCTGGACGGTGGCAGTGTGAGCATGGGCCACACTGACGTCCTCGTCATCATCCACAGGATCCTCGCCTGCAGAACTGTGAAGTACCCCTTCTGCCGCAAGAAGCTGCCTTCGCAGAGGGAGTTTGGGCCATGGTAGGAGACGAAGTAGCGATTGTGCTCAGCCTCTTGTAGACCTCATCCACGGTATCGTCTCTCCAGAAGCAGTTGAGTACGTGTTGCATCGTACTCAGAGTCAAGGGATGATAAAAAGACTTCTGTCGTAGTTGCATTCTGGTATGCATGTTGTTGTTCAGTGCTGGTAGTAATGGATATAAGGCTATGAGATGATTAGACTTTCCGCGGAGATGCGAGAAGTGGGCATGAAAAGGCTGACCATTCTGTTTGGTTGAGAATATATCAAACTGCAATTGGAGGATCTTTCTCTCTTTCTTGGCTTGTTCATATGTGTCAGCTAGGATATCTCACATAGCCTTGGTTATGGGTTGATTGACGATGTCATTGGCAAAACCCTTGGTGAGCGTCCCGGAGAGGCAAATCCATGCATAGGCATCATCTTGCTTCCATGAAGCATTAGCCCCAGTCCTGTCCGTCGGTTCGGAATCAATCAAGATGTGCTCTTTGTTATGGTACTGTATAAGGGTGTGAAACTGCATGGACCACAACTCGTAGTCGGTCCCGTCCACCTTTATGATGGGAGTCAAACCCTTGAATGCACTGGACGATGAAAATACGTCACCCTTGTTCTCTGATATGATGAAAAAATACTGAAGATTCGGAACTAAACTGGGGCGTATCTATTTTGAGTATGTCTACCATATCATATGGAGGAATGGTTGTACGTGTAAACTCATACAACCATCCTCTTCAATCCTTGTTGTAGTCTAAGGTCGGAAAACATGATTTATATGTTCGAAATCACAGTTTCCAGCCGAAATCAGACCGTGTAAGCATGCAGCGGCAGTCGGACTACGACCCGTAGGAGGTGGGACGTCCCACCGGAAATGGGGCAACAACCCGTAAGGGGCGGCGGATGGTAGGGCCTTGAGGAGGGGGCAGCTGACAGGTGGGGTAACTGGCGGGGACGGGGGTTGCAGGCGGTTGGTGGCGACCGGTAGGGGGTGGGGTTGCAGTCGGCGACAGGGGGGGCGCTGCAGACGGTGGCTGGCGAAGGGGTTAAGCAGAGGGGAGGGAGGGGCGGGTAGGGCTTTTGGTGAGATATGGGAACCTCGGTCTAGGACCGTTGCTCCGATACCATGTTGGAATAATAGAATCACATATCATTAAAGAGACCCTGGGGCTAGTTTGGTTGCTGGTGTACACCGATGTACCCCGCATTCCAACCCTCCCAACTCTCCACACAATTTACTATTCACAGGGATACCCCAACCCGACCCAGTTACCAACTGGCTCTAGGGCTCTCTTACATAGGAGAAAAGCCATGGGTTAATTACATAAGAGGTACATGAAATATATAAAAATAAGAAATAAACATAAAGAGATACAAATATCTCAACGTATAATTATCATGATAGTATTGTAATTGATGTCTTAATACATGTATATTTTAGCTTATGCCCCTTAAAAAATATTATGGCTTTGCCTATGTCTACATATGTATATATCTTTGTATATGTGCTTGCGTGTCAATATATGTATGTGTATATGTTTGTATATGTATGTGTGTGTGCAGGTATGTATGAATGTGTACTTGATATGTAGACATCCACACAATCACCTTGCTTTTGCCCATCACCTTATGCGTTTTGGACCCTAGTGCCTTGGAGGGCTTCACGCCTCTAACAACACTGCTGCCCGTTGACTTGACTGGCTAGAAACCCACGCAAACCAGGACAACAAAGAAAGACCAACAATTTGTAAACACCACATCAGAATGCAATCCGTCCTTGGGAAAATAAGGTGTATTAACGTGGATATTTTACAAATATACTTGGCTCTTTCATGATTAAGATCTTATGTGTTCTTTTAACAGCCTATCAACCACGTAAAAGACTAGTAATTGTACATTCTATCTGCAATTTAATATTTGCTGACAGACCCGAAGGTAATCTGTATTTACCTAATAATTTTACAAATAATTTGTTTACTTTGAGCAGTAATGCATCTAGCAGATTCTGGGAGCTGGAACTATTCATGGCTTACGGCAACTGATAGCCATTGATGGAGCAGGATGGTTGTGGTTTCCCTCATAGGTGGTTATCACGTAGCTCGAGTCGGATTGGTCTCTCTGCACTCGTTTCTTTACAAAGCATCCGTCATGAGAGCAACGGTAGTAGTTTCTGCATATGGCATTCGGTTACTTGGCTTGAGAGTATTTCTTCATTTACTCAAGTTAAAGAAAATGGACTTACCTCAGGTTTGGATTGTCTTTCACTGTCTTCTTCCCGTACTTGCGCCACTTGAAACCATCATCTAGTACCTCGGTGTCACTCTTGACCCTGAATGCAGACATTGGAGTCGCATCTCTTGCTGCCCGCCTCCTTCATGAAGTGAAAAGGTATTAGCAAACTGAAAATAGCAGATAAAAGATTAACCAAAGGCAAAAAGTTCATATTGTCATGAAGGAAGCGACAAGCAAAAGGATTCTTGCTTTGAAGCTTTACTACTCCCTCCACCGTCACGGATCATGGCTCCTTCGTGCACATTTGGACCAACCGTGTAAAAGTTTTGGTCTTTCTCTCTTGTTATTAGCTCTCCATACGCGAAATCCACTTCTACTCCATCTAAAGTGTGGAAGACGGATATGTCCAAGGGAGTTTCATTTGAATCAGAATTCTCGGAGAGGAAATAGCAAGGATCCATCAGAAACGGGACGGACGTCTGGTCTTTCTTTGTTGAGTAGTGACTTTGGAGTGGGGTTGCCAAGTGCCAACACCTTTTAATGGGTTAATGGCATGAAGGTCAGTTTAAGCAGTCAAGAGAAATTCTCCGGTACGGCGTGGACCCAGATGGGAGACCTGGGAGTCGTTCGCTTATGGGGGGAGGCAAGGTGCCTGCATGTAGGCCATTCATTTCCGCATCGTGATAGGAATTGATTGAGGAAAATGGCATGTGATGGACATGAAGAAAAGTATGCAGAAAGTGTCAAGATGCTGCTGTCTGGTCTCTAGTTAATTTTTGCTTTTGGCTGTTTCCTTAAATTGCTCTGCTCATTTCCTCCTGCTTCTCTGAAATTCATTTCCGCCCTTTAACACCGGAACTCTTTCAACGAAGAAGGCCAGGATAATCGATTGTTCATTCAACGTTGTCGAATTTCAGGATGTCCATTCACCATAATAAATCAATAAATCGGTTGGATTAGTTAATTTTTGTGCATTTCTCTGACTATTCTCTGGATGCCTCTTTCAGTGTGCGACGTATCTATCAGGGTGAGAACAGAACGTTGTACGCATTTTGGAGAATTCTAATCGTATTTATTCACTTGCATTTTCCTCCTGAAGCAGAGCAGATTTGTTTGCGTAATTCTTCCACTTGACCATATCATCTGGTCCTGCAGGTCAAGCAGTCCAGAGTTGAAAGCATACCATAAGCAGCACTGTCGCTGTACATCGATATTTTATACTCCCTCGACCTTATTAAGTAGTGTGAACAAAGATTTTCAATACCCACACACGTGTGCCAGCACAATGACATCTATAGACACATACACACATAGATTCGTACGTATACGTACATGTCTGTAAAGAGCCTACCTGTATATATATGCACTCAACGTTATTCTGACTACCTTGTGCCAAAGGACAGGGACGGAGGGAGGGGGGGACGGGAGGGGGCCAGGCCTCCCCGTTCCTCCTCGCCTTCCATCCATATATTCCAGTAGAAACGGGATTTATTGATTAACTAAAAAAATTAACTAATTCTGGTGTTGGAAATAATGGACGTGTCTAAGAGGTATAATCCCACATCTTTCAAAAGCCAATTTTCCTTTTTCAACTTCTCATTTTTTTTTAATTTTAATCTCTACAGTATTGGCCGAAACCCACCTATTCTCCTCCCTTTTCAAAATGAATACAGATAAAAATCGATATCATTTTGATATCCTCAAACAAACATATGTATCTATATCCGAATATTTATTTTCATGTATAAACATAATTGCAAATTTATTTTAAACATAGATAACATTATTTTTGAGCTTTATCACTTGTTTCCCGCTTAGATTTTGCAATATCATTGATGCTCATCTTTTTTTTAATATCAAAATTTCCCCTATCTTCTTACGAAACTGAAGTTTTATCCTTCTATCAAGGTAAAATAGAGGCATAATTGATATTACAAAAGGACAAGACTATGCATTTTATAAGAATACATGGGTACAACTGATATTACAAAAAAGAAAGGGACCTAACTGATATTGCATATTCTAATAGGAGTACAAATGATGAAATCTATGTTTTATGCCTTCTTTCATCATATTTGGTATACTTATTACGATACAAATATAATTAGATATTAATGGGGCTGCCCCCTTGGGGCAGACAACATGGCTGCCCCCGCGACATTTTCGACGTTTTTTTTATTTTTTTCTAAAAATATCGTCATGTATATTCATCCCTATATCCCTCCTATACGCCATTCGAATTTCGTCAAAAACAGAGACTCCTACGATCTCCATCCAAACAGTCTTTTTTTAACGGTAACAGAATTTTTTAAATCGACACCATCTCGATGGATGCCATAAGAGTCTTTGTTTCTGACGAAATTCGAATGACATATAGGAGGGATATAGGGATGAATATACATGGTTTTATTTTTCAAAAAAATAATAAAAAATGCCAAAAATAAGGGGTGGGGCAGCCATGTTGGCTGCCCCAGGGCAGCCCCATTAATCTCATATAATTAGTATATTTATATCATCTATATTTCATCTAATGCACACATATTTAAGCTAATACATGGACTATTTATATGTCATCGGTACCCTTTATACATTTCTATCAGTTTTTAAGGAGAAGATAATATAGTTTTTATATTTGTCAATATCTATATCCCTGTCCATATTCGTATTTAAAAATGGATAAGAATATAATAACACCTATATATGTATTGAGTAAACAAAATATCTCTATATATATTCAAAAAAAATTCTATTCTACTTGGCCCCCCAAGCCAACATTCCTGGCTTCGTCCCTGCCAAAGGACCCACTGGTACTTATATTCTCCAGTATGTCCGTATTATCTTTTGACCATTTTATGGCTTACATGCCAATCCTGTAGTTTTCCTTTAATAATTTTTATTGTACGTAATCGTGGGGATAAGATCTTTGGGGTCCACTTTAAGATAATCTGCTAATTTTTTATAAATAAACTTAAAGGTGTAAATATTAGTATAAGAAATTGTAGTTTTTTATTCAACTTAATGCATGTAACTCCAGGTGTGCCTTTGACGTATCCTTTTCCACAACGAATTCCCATACCGAAGGACAACTATGAATTCCCTAAAACACCAATTTCGATTATTGATATCAAATATGATAGTAATATGAACACTGTTACCTGATATAACCTCAATACCGTGTGGCTTCTGAGCCATGTGCTTTCTATTGTCTAGTTCCTCCAAACTAATCAAACAAGCTCCTGCCTATCTGAGATCTTTGATATATAGTAGAGAGCTTTTCGAGTCATATTAGAGGTGCGTTGAGGTGGGAAAGTTCTTTTCAAGTGTGATCCTATGTAAATTATGTGAGAAAGACGTACAAGTTCGGGGGTTCTCACTTCGACCTTGATCTCCTTGGTGTCTTAGAGAAAGATATTTAAAAGGAGCAAACGACAAATCTTGTCCCTCCTCTAACATCTGCCTCTTCTGGGTTCACCTTTTGCTCGGCTTTAATAAGATAGTTAGGGGAGTTTACACATGAAATCGATGACAATGCTCGCTCCGATGGTCAGCGAAGATGTCTGTCGCCTATTTTATATATCTAAGGAGCCCGGTTGGATCTGCGGACATCAATAAGGAAATACCATTTCTCTTAAATTGAGATCAATAGGGGCATGTCGAGGTTTAAGCAACGTGCCATCGGGCGTGAAACAGGCAGTCTCATGATTGGGCATGAGTGTCCAGAAGTTTGAATTCTATGAGTGAAATTCAAACCAGGTCTATTTTCTCGAGAGTGGACCTCTGACGAATCCGAGTATTCCTCTAGGTGAGGGCCTAATCTTCCCAAGGCAATACATTAAGAAAGAAAAGTAGCTCTGTCAAGAAAGACTTTTTAGACTGAATGAAGTGCAGTTGAAAGGCTCGGAAGGCTTTCCATGTTAAACAGAAGGAGTCATTACTGCAAGGCATAGAGGTAGAGGTCATAAACGTGTGTGTGTGTGTGTGTGTGTGTGTGTGTGTGTGTGTATCCTAAAATCGATTTTCGATAGAATGAAAAAAAAATTTAGCCTCCTTTAAAGAGTGAGGCTTTGATGGCACATATGTATGTCTTTCCAAATGGTTGAATGTTTAGGAGAACATTTGGCTTCTCACAAATCTTTCACAGCTTTCTCAAGAGAGTAGGAGAGATTGATCGTCTCGAAGCTTTGAGTGTGCATCCAAATCCTTGCAAAATCGACCTTCTGGTTGTTAAAACCATAGGACCTTCAAAAAAATATGATGAACATGCTGTCAATCTCAATTTTGAATTTGTTTAAAATTATAAAAAGATTGTGGTAGAGTTTTAAGTTATATGAAATGATATTTTTCGTGAGTATTTTTTGGCAACATCGGCGCATATAGAGGAAGGGAACAATGCCGGAAAATCATGAAAGGTAAAGGGTAGAACAACGCAAAATAGATAGGACATTGTTGTATAATATTATTTTTTATCAAAAATAAAAATTATAATAGAGAGATTGATGGGAGACATGCAACAATCTCCGTTGCCAATTCCTTTTGGATGACAAATCCAGTTCTTCGAAACACACCATCTATAGACCTGAGAACCATAACATTGATATGCATAATTTTTTTGAACCCTTTTGTAGAGTTCTGATGCTTCATTTGCCAAGAGCTCAAAGATATCAAAACAAAAAAAGATGAATACATATTAATTGTCAATACAAGCCTTATTATGCTTAGCAACGTTAGTTCAGGCTCGATGATATGTTATACAATAATAAACTATGCTAGAAGAGTTATTCAACAACCAAGCATTACCAACCATGCAACTCCTCATAAATATTACAAAGTTTAACATACATTTGATGGAAAACATGTATATCTCACATCATGTGTGGGTGAATCATGTAAATGGCTATTTTATGACACTTCATAAGGATAGTAGACGTCGTCATACATGTGTCAATGCATGTTCATAACTCCCTATATGCACGCACCCACGTTGGGTTTTATTTAGATTTCTTCCTCACATGTTAATATTACTATATCAAAAAAAATAAGGCTTTCATTGAATAGATACTTAGTTCAAGTTTGATTTCTCTAGCTATATATGCCTACCATATATTATTTGAGAACCATCTTTTCAATCTTGTTTCTTCTCCTATGCTCTTGATCGTGTTCGAACCATGTTTTATCATCGTATCTCACTTTTAACTTCTTAATGTTTAATCCAAAGTGGAGTGTGCAATAAAAATCATTAAAACAATTAATGATATTATCCCTCATATTAGCCTTTGGCTCTTAGGCAACCTTCCAAAGATCATGGTTATGTCATACTACATTAATCAATGATGCTTCCTTGTTCCACGACCCTTTAATATATTTTTTCAAACTTTGCATTGGTGTTTTTCTAACTAGATCAAATATGAATCAACTTAGAAATCATATTAATATTTTTTTAATTAAACATAGTTTTCATTTTATTTTAATCGTCTGTACACGATAGAGATGCTAATCGAATCAAATACTTTCGAATCCACTAGTTTCTGATTCAATTCAGTACAAAAGTTTCAAATCCGAAATTGAATTGAATTTTAGATGAATTTACTATCTTAAATCCAGATTCAATTCGTTTTGAGTTTCAAATATTCAAATTCGATTCATTTTAATTCGAATCTGAAATGGTCGTTGATGTTTTAAATCTCATGACAAAAATATTACAGGAAGAGTAGTATAATACAAAGATTTCATTGTATAATTCTAACTTTGAATATTAATCACTAAGATAAGTTAAAAAATTATATAATCAAGAAATTACTAAAGTGATAATATATAGTGGATAAAAATACATGTTATAGCAAGACAATCAAATAGATGTCTTTACAATCTAAATATATTTTTTATATGGTGGAAGAAATATGTAAGTATAACGTAATTATACGAGCCTATCAAATATATGAATATTATTGATGAAAAAGTTGATTCGTTATGATTACATTGCATGTTATAGCAAGACAATATCAAGCTCATATAGAAAAAAATACAAATTGATATTATTATTTGAAATAATGGGAGTAATAAAAAAATAACTTAGAAGGATAAAATATTTCCAATCTGCGTGAGTATCTTCAATATCAAAAAGCTAAAGTCATGAAAATGAAACATCGAATTTTTGATGTAAAAAGGAATAACCTACATTATGGTGCGAAGAGCTTATAGATTATTCACGTGATATAAATGTTATATTGATAATGATAATCATCATCATTGATTCTCATGGAAGGAAAAACAAAACAATAAAAAGACAGAAGATGGATATATGGATAAACCTTGAATCACGACAAATGTTGAGGAACTCAAAGTAGCAAGACCATCGTTTTCACATGCTAGGAGAAGCACAATCAACACTGGATTTGTGGTGTTCTTTGGTCAATAATGAAAAAGGAGATCGAAAAGATAGGGTAAGGAATATGGTAACATGAAAATAAATGTGTGATGAGGAATTGGGATAACAATCTTAAATATTTGATCTTTGTTACTCTATTTCTTTTTATAGTCAATATCTTTAACTAATAGGATTATGCGTGTATGCATATATACATACAAATCAAATTAGGAATGGCTCAAGATACTTTGTGATCTCCTTAATACCTCAAAATTTCCGAGTAGCGTGCTAAGCTTAATAATTGTACATATACTAAGTATATAATACCAAGCTACTGTGACTAGGAAAAAATAAGCACTAGAGAGGGGAACTTACATGTTTTGTATAACCAATGCACAAAGAACCCACATCTCTGACCCGTGGTGTATTTTAGAGTCAAATCACTTGAACTTAACTATAAAGGATGAAGGAAAGAGATTTGGTCTTGGCTTGATGTTGCACATACACGTCATGCATTGACAAGTCATATCGATGCAACATAGGAGCAAGGAAATCATGTCGATGAGGTTTGGATCCTAGGTATGATAATAAGTTTAAAAGCACTTAATCAACGCGGTAAGTTGGTTTGAGAATACCTTTAGATTCTTGCTGCAACAGGGATTTGTGGTATTTTCTTTCTCATATTTAGAAGTGAAAATATGATTAATAACTTTGTTAATGATGAAATCAATATACAAATGAGAAATTGCTTATTTCCATCATATTTATCATTTACATTGTATTAATAACTTTGCTAATGATGAAAGTCAAATTCAAAATCAGTCTATTTTATTTCGAATTAAGCTATTTTTCATATTTTTATTGAACGAATCTTAATTGAATTCGAATTGTTCGCTTCAATTAGCACACCCAATACACAACTTAAATATACAACATCATTAAAATAATTTGGATGAACAACCATTTCTTCTTCAATAAAAAACCATTAATATGATTATTGATATTTCTCCCTCACATTAACCTTTGGCTCTTACTTAGATCTCCAAAGTCAGGACATGTCATAGTACATTAATGAATTGCACTTCCTTGTTGCACAGCTCTTTTATATCTCTTTCTAAAATTTGTACTGGTGTTTTTCTGGGTAGGTTAAATTTGAATCAACCCAGAAATCTTATGGCTGATAACATGCTTTGACTCTGTAATATACTTTCTCATATACGACTCATGAATGATATCATTTCTCACAAATAGATATGGAGGAAGTACAAAGTTGAGTGACCTAGAAAAATATTTATAGACTTTTTAGGTTGAACCTCTATACTCCCACCATGGGTGAAACCTTTAAGAAGACATGGTTTCCCGCCTTGAACTTGAGGTCTCTGCACATGATAATTATAGCATGTTTGACAATTCTAGGTAGTCGACAATTTCAGAGAAGTTCCAGGTTTCCTGTCTCTTCACAATTTTTTTACTACTTGACAACTTGGACTTAAGCATTTTAAGTTATTGTCAATGAGTCCAGTTGGGTCCGAACCCAATAAGTTGTCAAGTCAATTCTCTCTGTTATCGGGTTGGAGACCTAAGCCTGAGATGTTACAACAACCCATTATCATTCTTCAATGAGTCGTTACCAATGAATATAATATTTGCTATGACATAATCCGAGCATGTCTGATGTGCTTATTCCGTCGAGGTGCAGATTTTCGACATTCCTTATGTGCTTATTGTCCTTTGGTCTAAAATGTAGCATATTAGATGTTTTATTTTCACGTAATCATGATGGTACATATTTATTACCTAGATAACAAAACTATAAGAATTGTCGGATTGAGCAGCAAATTTGATGGCAAGCAAGAAGCTACGTAGAATGTCGTATCTGAATCCAATTATAGAGTTCAGGAAGCTCCTCTACATAGATTTTGATGTTTCCACTTTTATATGAATTTGAACTCTGGATATGTCTTTTAAGCTATTGTGGGATATTTTTGGATCTAAGTAGAGATAACTGTTATTTTTTAAGTTAGGAAGGTATTTTGAGGTTTTTATTGATATAAATTCATTGTGAAATCATTTTCTTATGATTTCGCATCTTCTATGCTATAAACAAGGACAACTTTTGGCATTGACTTTTTCAAATTCATTAAGAAAGGCCACCAAATCCTTCTCTATTAACCGTCGTGGACAGCAGGCAAATACACCAGTATCTCTATATTTGAGATATACCTACACCATCAAGCTATATATAGGAGCAGCTTCCCTTTCCTCTCTCTCATATATATATATATATATATATATATATATATATATATATGAGAGGAAAGGGAAGCTGCTCCATGGAGCAGCTAAGCTGGCTGCTCCACGGGGCAGTTTCCCCCCCTTTTTTATTTTTTATATTTTTGATTTTTTTTCATGTATCTTCATCTATATACCCCTCCTACATGTCATTCAAATTTTGTGAGAAACAGAGACTCCTAGGACCTCCATCTAGAACAGGTAATTTTTAACGGTCTGGAATTTGCTGTAAAGTACCTGTTCTAGATGGAGGTCATAGGAGTCTCCGTTTCTCACGAAATTTGAATGACATGTAGGAGGGGTATATATATGAACATATATGAAAAAAATTCAAAAAAAGGGGGGGGAAACTGCCCCGTGGAGCAGCCAGCTTAGCTGCTCCATGAAGCAGCTTCCCCGTCCTCATATATATATATATATATAATATAATATAATATATATATATAATATATATATATATATGAGAGGAAAGGGAAGCTGATCCTAGTAGCAGCTAACTTGGCTGCTCAGCCCATCTCAACCGTCCATTCAAAACATCTTCAGCCGTTGGATTAGAAGTCATCTCCAGCACTCCCCTACCGTGCCCTATTCTCTCTCCTCACACCCTCGTCCGCCACATCCGTGCGTGCCCTTGAGCACGGCCCCTTCCCTGTGCACGACCTCCCTCACAGTGGCCGCCTCCCTCGTTGTGGCCGCGCAAGGTGTGACCGCCTCCACCTCCCTTTCCCGCGTCACCTCGAGCACGGTCCCTTCCCTGTACACGGTCTCCCCGCACGCGCCCTCCCTACCACCTTCCAATGCAGCAGTGTCACGCAATCGTAGTGCCCCCACTCACGGCCACTCCCTCCCATTGCATCCACACTCGCCGCCCTGCTCACGGCCACTCCCTCCCACTGCCTCCACACTCGCCGTCCTCCATCCCTCCTCTCCAAGTAGGTTAAGTACTTCGTACTATTTGATTCAGGTAGGAAGTTTGAGAAGTTTTTGGAGTGGGTTTGTGCGAATGGTAAATTACAGAGAATGGGTTAGATTTAGTTTAAGTGTGTGCAATCAGCACCAGCTCGATAATAGATTGATTTTTTAGGCATAAGTCGTAATGCATGTATCGAAGAGATGCAACGGTGCCGCACATTTCTCTCCAGTGATGTCACCGATGAATTCTCCCTCCAACAGCACTGTCCCCCTCCAGCAACGTAGCGTCCCTCCCGCGCTGCCGCCTTCTTCACCTCGAGCACCGACAGCCTCCCCATTCCTATGGGAAGACATGGCTGAGTCATTGCAGGTTGGCAACAACATTGAATGTGCTACTTCCTAGGTTGTCATTGATAATTAAAGTAGAAATAAATGCATTGAATGCAACCTTTTGGTAATAAAATTCCTGATTGAAATGTACTTGAATGTAGTCAGAATTTTTAAAAGAAGAATTTCCAGACATAGATGAACTTCCACTAACGTTAATGTTAGCCACTGTTGTCACGAAAGAACTTCAATAAAGTTAGCCAGAAATTAAATTCCAAGTTGTCATTGTTGGCATTAATTAAATGCCAACAACTTCACTTTTGTCATAGCTAAGGCACGATATTTTATATAATATACATCTCTAGCAGTATATTATTACAATATTTAATTGCCTCTTTTATGCCGAGTGATGAAGATGCTTCTGAGTCCATCTCTAATGAGAATGCACGTGTGACTGAGGATGTTGATACAATTGAGAAGCCTTTTGTTGGAATGCAATTTGTTTCAGAAGATGAAGCATTGAGATTTTATAATCAGTATGCGAGGAATGTTGGTTTTTTCTATACGTAAGAAGACATTGCGAAGATCTTCGAAAACCAACCTCGTAACAGCTCGGAAAATTGTTTGTTCAAAATAGGGATACAAATATCTCAATGACAAGATACGTATAGGATGTGAGGTCAAAAGAAGACGAGATATTCGAGAAGGAAGTGAAGCCCACATGTTTGTTTGTGAAAGCGACGAAGGGAGTTGGTTGTAAGAGATTTTCATGAATCTCACAATCATGATTTAACAAGTCCATCGAAAGTGGCAAGGCTTCTATCACACAGAAACATATCTTCTTTGCAAGAAGTTTGATTGATACATTGCACACTTGTGGTTTGTCTGGCTCTAAAATTTCCTCCATTCTTGGTGCTTCCGACGATCAACATATCAATGGTCAAGTTTATAGAGACCAAATCAAACGGAATCGCAAAAACAATATTGGAAATGAATGCATGTCGATTGTGAGGTGTTTTGAGCAAAAGGTGAAAATAGATTCTGACTTTTTCTTCAGAGTGGAAATTGATGAGGAGCGCATGGTTAGAAGCGTCTTTTGGGCCGATGGTCGATCACGAAGTTCGTACATGACTTTTGGCAATGTCATAGTGTTTGACACAACCTATCAGACTAACAAATTTTCAATGCCTTTTGTACACTTCACTGGCATTAATCACCATCGACAGTCAACATTATTTGGGTGTGCTTTATTGGCAGATGAGACGACAGAAACATTTACGTGGTTGTTTAACACTTGATTGATATGTATGCATGGAAAGATGCCCACTTCAATAATAACTAATCAAGATCATGCAATAAGAGAGGCTATCTCATTAGTATTCCCCGCTACCACACAAAGATTTTTTAGTTGGCATATCAAGAAGAATACCTTAATTCACTTGCATCAGCTACGAAGTGACAAGGTGTTTGAACACAATTACAAAATTGGATTTTCAAATCAGAGTCACCCGAAGAGTTCGATAGTAAATGGACACATTTGCAATCTACATACAATATACCACAAGGAAGTTGGCTAGAAAAATTGTATAACATATGCCAACATTGGATCCCTGTATATTTGAAAGACGTGTTTTTGGAATGGATGTCCTTAGGTCAAAGATCGGAAAGTATGAATTCTTTTTTTGACGGTTATGTGCAATCACAAACACCACTATCTGAATGTGTCCTTCAATATGAGAGAGCATTGGATTCTCGTCGAAATTCCGAAGAGAGTGAAGATTTCAAAACATCCTCATCAAAAGCCATCTTGGTATCACAACATCCCATCGAATTACAAGCATCAAAGTTTTACACCCCTGCCAATTTCAAATTGTTTCAAGAAGAATACAAGAAGACCATGAGTTGTCAATGTAAGAAGATTTCTAGATTGGATGACGTAACAATCTACTAGGTTTACTTGCATGGAAACACAAGCCGCAAGTATATAGTTGAATTTTCTTCTTTAACCACATCTGGATCATGCTCGTGCAAGAAGTTCAATTCAGAAGGAATTTTATGTTGTCACGTGTTGTTTATTTTCAAGAAGAAAGATGTTTTCTTGTTGCCACATAATTATCTGTTACATCGGTGGTCGTTGAATGCAATATTTTGCAAAAGATCTCAAGCAGTTTCTAATAGCAATGTAAGTAAGCCGACACTTGCAATGTTATGGGCCCTACGTGCGGAACTCAATGAAATTTATGAGTTGGGAAGTTTAGATTGCAAAATCTTGTATGCAGCTAAGAAAATGATCCAAGATGATCTAAAGAGACTTAGGGTATTTCACCAAAAAGAAGCTCATATCCAGCCTCAAGCCTCTCAAGAACCCATAACAAGCTTTGCCCTACCATAATCGGGTACTAAAAGAAAAACCCCACCTCCAATCGAGTCTATTTCACTCTGCAAATCCAATGGATGTTGAGCTTCTCTTCCCTAGATCATACAAAGAATGCAATGCCCTATAAATCTAACTGGACACAAGTCTTTACAAGAGAAATTATGAAATTTCTTGCCGATGTTTGCTTAAGTCATTCTTGATTAAGAGTTATTGATTCCTCCAAAACTTTTTAATACAAAGGAAAGTTTTTTATCATAGCATCTGAAAGTGGTAAAGATACTCCAATTTGGCTAAACTGAGGCACTTGGAATGATTCACACATCCATGAAATTAGCTTGAGTATTACTGTGAAAATACCACATTGCAGGAAAAGTACAAGAGTTTATCACTCGTTACATGTGACATAAACTACTAACTATTACAATAGATTTGCAAGATAATTGCAAATATAACTGCAACAAGAATGGTACGCTTCAGTTTGCGAAAATTCCATCTACAATTTATCTGTTGCATCATGTCTTCTTGAAAGGTTGGCATTACATACGACAGCTCACTATTACTATCATCAGTGGCATCCATCCAAACAAAGAAATTACACGAATTTGGCTCTTGTTTCACAAAGAAAGTTGGAAAATTTTGTAGTTTGATCTAAGAAATATGCACTCTTTCTAAGCTTATACCTTCCATCGCAGGCAATGAATAAATCGTTTACCCCTACTCCATTCTCTCTTCGATACATGCATTACGGCCTTCAAGCCACAATAACATGAGGATTCCATAGTTTGCCTCAAAGACGCCGATGAAAATTAGCCTACAATAAATGAAACTAAACTTAAGGTATTGAATAGAATTCCTCAAACATCAACATATTTCCATTTAATATAGCAAACATACTCTATCATGACCTGCTCTAATAGCAAGGAAATTATCTCTAACAGCAAGAAAAGTATCTACATCACTTTTCTACCTTAAAAGGATTCTACTCAACCCCAATTTTAAAATCACAATGAAATCCGTTATCTCTAATCAACAATCCAATTGGGATTTTCCTGTAGTCAGATATTCTAAAATATCTGGAAAAGTTAAAAAAGGAGATTTTTTCACAACTTATGCCTAAAAAATCAATCTATTATCAAGCTGGTGATGATTGCACATACTTAAACTAAATCTAACACATTCTCTGTAATTTCCCATTCGCACAAACCCACTCCAAAAACTTCTCAAACTTCCTACCAGAATCAAATAGTAAGAAGTACTTAACCTACTTGGAGAGGAGGGATGGAGGACGGCGAGTGTGGAGGCAGTGGGAGGGAGTGGCCGTGAGAAATTGCGTTGCGATTGCGCGACACCGCTGCGTTGGAAGGTGGTAGGGAGGGCACGCACGGGGAGACCGTGCACAGGGAAGGGACCGTGCTCGAGGCGGTGCGGGAAAGGGAGGTGGAGGCGGCCACACCTTGCGCGACCACAATGAGGGAGGCGGCCACTGTGAGGGAGGTCGTGCACAATGAAGGGGTCGTGCTCAAGGGCACGCACAGATATGGCGGACGAGGTGTGAGGAGAGGGAATAGGGACGGTAGGGGAGTGATGGAGATGACTTCTAATCCAACGGCTGAAGATGTTTTGAATGGACAGTTGAGATGGACTGAGCAGCCAAGCTAGCTGCTACTAGGAGCAGCTTCCCTTTCCCTCTCTCTCTCTCTCTCTCTCTCTCTATATATATATATATATATATATATAGGAGTGATCCTATGAGAGCAAAAAGTTGTGAGAGCATGGGAGGGATGATTCTGGACCACGTGATTCACCCAGGAGAGAGAAGATCATGAGAGAGAAAACAGAATCATATGGTTCAGAATCAATCCTCTCATGTTCTCACAACTTTTTGCTCTCATAGGATCACTCTTATATATATAAAGAGAGAGAGGACTTATCCAGAGAGCCCTGTGCCCATTTGGGTTGTGGTGAGCACCAAACGTGGGCTCGCCACATGTATGTTTGGTTCTATTTGGAAGGGGACGGTTTTGGTAATAACAATGTTCTTTGCATTATTGACATAATAAGAATTCGCATTAAATCATTTCCTTAAAAATAGGTGGTCGGTTTTAGTAAGATAAAAAAATACACATTTAAATTATTGCCGGCATACAGCCTATTTATGGAATGATCATTCCACGTATAGATTAGAAAAGATAAATTACTGATTATAATAATTGATTGCATCAATTACTAATGTCCATACAATAATTACCGATTACAAATATGTATATTACTGAACGTATTATGATTGTTACTGAAGTTATAGTTATTTATTACTTCTGTATATGTATTGAACAATTGAATAGATAAAACAATTATGTTAATATGAACAATTACAGAATATTCATGTCTATATTACTAACTCAATGTGATTAGTTACTGAAATTTTAGTTACAGAATGACCAGTTACTGAAGTTATACTTAATAATGTTCACATAGCTATTACTAATTACAAATGTCCATATTACTGAACTCATTGTAATTGTTACTGAAGTTATAGTTACTAGTATCCATACATCAATTACTGATTATGTAATTACTAGTGTCCATACAATATTTACCGATTACAATGTCCATGTTACTGAACCCATTCTGATTGTTACTGAAGATATTATTTTATTGTTACTGATCTCATAATAGCTATTACTTGAGAATTGTATAAATGTTACTGAACATGTGATATAAGATATAGATATATACATTACTGAACACACAACAAAGATTTACTTGAGAACTGTATATATATTACTTGAGTATTGTCTCTAAATTACTAAATTCTGTTCAAAGTAATAATACATATGGAAATTACTGACCATTTGTTATGGTTTTACTGACTTCACAACAAGCACTTACTTGACCATTATATTCATATTACTGAAATATGTACCATATAATAAAATGAATGTAAATTACTAACCGTTGTTTGGAAATTACCGATCTCACAGCAACTATTTACTTGACTATTGTATATATGTTACTGATTCCATTTGCAGATGTTACGCACAATATATAAGATGTTACTTATCGTTCTTACTAATAGGTCGATGATCTATAAGTTACTTACATAATTTAACAAGTTACTTGTTATACACATCATCTTAATGATATTAATACAAAATTTACTGATATTAAAACAAAGAATGTCTGATTATATCTAATGATATCATTTTCAAAAGATGGAACAACATAATCTCATGTTCTGTAGATGTAAACTTCTAAGCAATCATATTGCTTTCACGGTCCAAATATAATTGAAAGTGATCCATCATCGCTCCTTCTCATATGATGTTCTCACGATCCAAATCCAACAAAGAATCACCATTCTTCATTGCTTCTGAGATTTCATGATCCAAATCCAATGACAAATCCGGCATCGCGTTGGAAACTGAAATCGAAAATATAAAAACAAACGATTAAACTGAGATCATAAACTGAGATCATAATAAAAACAAACGATTAAAAAAGCTTATACAAAAATACCTTCGAAGAACAAAGCTCCTGCAATTTCGCTGTCGCTGATAGATTCAAGAACAATTTTTCACGAGAGCGATCGATGGTAGCGCTCCAGAATTAGGGGAAAACGTTCAATTGGCAATGCAATACATTATGTTACCAAATCGATAGGATTACTATTTATGGAAATCATTGATTTATAAAATTAAACGATGCTAAAAATAAGGGACTGAAAGTTCAGATCCGACGGATGATATGTTGGGCTCATGGAATAGCAAATGCGTCATGTGCGCATTGGATAAATATCTTGTATGTATGTATGTATGTATGTATGTATGTATGTATGTATGTATGTATGTATATTTACTATCTAATCAAACTCATAACAGATATTTATATGTAAGCATGTGTTGGATATTGGAATATCAAGAGATAGTATTGATGCAAAGAGGCTTCAAATGGATACATAATTTAATTACTTGTGTGAAGGGATTCCAAAAAGATACTAATGGTGAAGATATATACAAAGTGCTAAGGAAGTTCTATGTAATTGGAAAATAATACGAGTTTAATACAAATAATTTTCTTCCTTTCTTACTATATTCATATGAATACAATTGGAATACTTAATGAGCTTCATTATATTTTGAATATGTTCGCATAAATTATTCGTGGTTCATACGATTGGGCTGACTATTGCGGGGCCACAAAGAAATTATCAAAATACTTATTTTATATACTATATGTATCAATTGATATGTCCGTATTAGATATCATAATGTTACTATGATTATCATATCGTACTATGTAATATGAGGTACTAATAATACATCTTTTTGTCTAAAATTTCAAGCATGGGCTCTTCTTGAACCACTTAATCCCATGAAGGCCATATTTAGGGTTGAGCATGAGCCGGGTTCGGGTCGGGTTTGACTTGGCCCGATCCAAACCTATTTTAGTATATGAGCTAACGGGCCGGGCCCTGTTTTATTTTTCAAAATCTAGGCCCAAGCCGAAGCCTGGTCCAAACATTATGGGCATGTGTCGAGCCGGGCTGGCCCAATTAAAAGTCCAGGACATATTGAGATGATTTTTCTATTCCAAATACATCGCCCATCGTTAACAAAAATGTATATTCTATCATGCAAATATGTTTTAACACATTGATACTATTAAGGAATTATGTTCATGATATGAATTTACCATGTACAACAAAATGCTCTAAACATGCTAAATATATTATTAATGTAATGTAATTGTTTATAATATATATCCATTAAATGTATAACATGGTAAAATTATTATCATTGTGGTATAGATAACAATGACGGTCGTTAAATTTAACTAAATTAATATGTTTAGAATTAAATATCCATCTGAATTCGATCATCACTCATCATATGCAGAAGTAATGGGTCGAGTTAACGGGCCGGGCAGTTTTGGGCCCTTAAAACGGGACGAGCTAACAGGTCGGGTTATCGGGCTTTCAGGTTTGGACCCTGTTAGACCCGAACCCGGCCCGAATATACATTTGGGCTTGAATTAAGACCCAAAGTCCATTCGAGTTATGTGCAGTGGTTCGGGACAGGTTCTGAGCCGGGTCGGGTTGGCCCAACCCAATGCTCAACCCTAGCCATATCCTCTCATACCGTACAAAGTTGATCAGTTATATGTAACATGTAACGTGTACACATTAGAAATTATGCATATATATTATACCCATATGTCTAAATATATAGGTAAATATTACATATACATGGTAGTAGTTACCGATAGACGCCATATATGTATAAAAATATCATTTTGTAAATATGTGTATCTTTTTTATATCAAATATAGCTATAGATTTACTTGCAATTGTATATAGCACTACATTAAATTGGGTCTATATTGACATTTATTTTAAATCGATCACTATATCGTCTGTTGTTATATATATTGACAATTATTATCCATTACTAAATTATTTTTATACTAGAAATTAACGACAAAAGTTATATATGTTGTTGTACCATTAGCGATGCTATATATAGCAAGCATATCCGTTTTCAAAATGTGAGTTTCCATGTATATTGTACATGATCATAGGAATTAATCACTTTATTTTTGGCATTTCCCCAAGATGTTTGGCATTTCTCCAAGATGTTAGGATGAATGCAAAAGTCGTCACTCAATAAACCAAAATTTTCTATATAAATATATACTATACGTGTTATATGTGGATGCCTTACTTCCTCCTCAAAATCAAATACCCTTTCTTGAAAAAAAATCTTAAAATACACATTAATTAGACGTTTAGTTATAACATTAGTAGGAATAATATGATGTAAGAGATATATATAATGGTTTTTTCATGTGTAGTATGTGATATCTATATAAATCATTTCAAAGTGATATCTACATCCACATGCCTACCATCATTCTCCTCATGCGAGTTGGTATTTTGTAAAAATAAATAGAAATTAAAAATCAAAAATTAAATCAAGTAAAAAAATATAAAGTTATTATATTTGCTATTTACACGTTACATGTACAATTCAATCAAAAAACATTTAATTTCTAAAATCTATAACGCACTAAAAGAACAAAAATAAATTAATTTCTAAAAATCTATAAACACACTAAAAGAACAAAAATAAATAAATACAAGTTGACTCAGACTAAGTGTGTGTAGTGTTCGACCCATGTCCACTAACTTGGTAAATAATAAGTGTTTAAATAACTTGGTTGTTGGCCTAAGTAGGACTACAACAGATCTATACTTCTTAGGATGGTTCATCAATCATCCCCATGCGATAACTGTTGGGGATACGAAGTAGATATCGTCTCCTCAGCTGTTGGGATACGATCCACCGGTACGAATACGGATGCACAATCACCACCACCACAGCACGTGAAAGAAAGAACAACCAGATATAATGGTGGTCGGTCACTTCTCGCGACCACCGGAGAAAAAAGATCACTTTAAGAGGAACAGGTACAACTCTCTCTGTTACATCGCTCTCTCGCCTCTCTCTCTCTCTCTCTCTCTCTCTCTCTTCTGTTGTGGTATTCTCTCTTGCTGTGATATATAGGCAATGTCTCCAACCCCCCTCCCTCCCTCCCCCCCCTATATATATCCCAGTTACAACACCATAGTCCTATTCTCAATATGTCTATAAATAGAATACAACTCAACTACTATTAAGATTATGAGTTAGTTCCATTAGGATTCCTAATCCTATTTTAAGTCTAATCATAACAATAACCTCAAGCATTGTGTTGCCCAAGTGATGATCCTAGACGTAAGAATCCATCATATTTTGTCTTTCTTTGGGTCCATGTGCTTCCCAGGTGCTTTCTTTGATCCCAGACTTGCATCGCTGGGGCCTGGTTCCCAAACATGTTCAAAACTTAGTCTCAAACCACTCTTCATCGGTTGCTTCAGGATTCAGACCTTCAAGGGTTTACTCCTATGTTATACTGTCGTTCACTGCCATTCTTGCTGTTTTCTTTGCTTAGAATTGATTGGGTCTCCACTATCGTTTTTTGCCTGTCGCATATGTTGCTCTTCTTTCTTTGTTCCTGTGTAAAGTTGATGTTTGTTTGAGTTATGGCCGAAGGAAAAAGCAGTGCTAGTATGTATGGAAAAACTGAAAACTTTCCGATCCAGATCTGCTATTAAACTGACATGAGATGTTTGTAGCTATGGAAATGTATCTTACCACTCATGGTAAGATTGGTTACATTACTGGATAGGAGGAACAACCTGCCTATGAGGATGCCATATGGGAAATACAGGATACTGAAGATAGCCTTGTTAAAACATGGATTGCTTATTCTATGCTGAATGATATTCAAAATCTTATTCTTAGACAAAAGACATCTCGAGTTAGGCATGTTCTTGAGTATGTCTGGTTAAAATTGTCAAGATGTCAAAATAATATCAACTAAACAAAGAACTCAGTAGTCTATATAAAGGAGTTTTCTATGTCTCTGCATATTATGCCTTGCTGAAATTTAAATTGGAGAACTTCAGTACCACACTGAGGAAAAGTGGAAGTGTGCTCATGATGCTAATATATTCTGGAATTGAGAATGGAAATTCGGGATATGTACTTTTCTTGGTGACTTGAATTATGCTTTTGAAAATATTAGAAGCCAGCTTCATAGTTCTTGGAATGTTTGCTGTATTGAACAAGTTCACAATCAAGTTCTTAAAGATGAGCAATGTCTACTACTTACGAATAACATTAATGTTGACCATTCTTCCTTTGTTATCCGTACACATGGTGCTATGAAAATCAATCGAAAATATACTCTTACATTGTAAGAGTTCTAGCCATACTAGTGATAGTTGTCGGTTGGTCTGTCATGAACAGAAACGAGCTTATTTCAAAACTGATCAGCATGTTTATTTTCACTTTACCAGCAAAGGAAATAAGGTTTTCGCCACTGCTAGTGAAGCTTATGTCTCTCTGTTTTGGTGAAAGTGAGAAAGTCTCTCAAGATCAGATAAAAGAATTACAATGTTTCTTTAAAAGATTCTAGTTGAGAGATCTCGTGGATACTCAAAATACTATTAAAGCTCTTGCGAAAAAGAAAATTAAGGATAATTTTCGTGCCCTTCTAAATAGATTTGTTGATAATGGTGCATTTGATCATATGACAGGAAATCCAAAAATCATTTCTTACATACAGACTATAATAGAAAAAGGATAAAAAAGTTATATTACTGGTGGATCTCCCACGACTGTTGCCAGAAATGGCACTATCTATGTTGTTGATCGCCTCCTTCAAAATGCTTTACATGATTCCGATTTTCCAATAAATTTACTTTATGTTTGTAAAATTACAAAAGAACTAAATTGCATGATAATTTTTTACAAGAACTCTTGTGTGCTACAGGACTTGATGATGAAGAGGAAGATTGGGATTTGGCTAGGTCGTTGATGGTCTTACCATCTTCCTGTTCAAGGTGCTCATTCATGTGCTTCAACGATTCAGACTTCTTTTGAAAATAAAGATATTTCTATGTTGGTTAGACATTGGCATGAATTCCTTGGTCATTAAATATTTCTTTATTGAAAAAGATGATGCCTGAGGTTTATTGTGAGATGAACGAAGCCACCTTTCATTGTGAAGTTTGTCAGTTGGTTAAGCAAACTTGGACTACTTTTCCATCCTCCAAAAATAAATCCATTTATTCTTATAGCTTATTCATTCTGATGTTTGGAGACCATGAAATGTACCAACTTGGCAAAGATACCACTATTTTACAACTTTTGTTGATAATTGTTTGAGACATACTACTATTTATCTGTTTAAGAATCAGGGTGGCGTTCCTAAAATTATTAATGAGTGTATCATTCATTTGAATGACAACATGGTGTAAAAACTATTTTTTTCATTCTAATAATGCAAAAGAGTACATGTCTCAATCCATTCAATATTAGCTTACTAACATGGGCATTATTCATGAAACATATTGTATCTATAAACCATAATAGAATGACGTTTATGAAAGGAAAAAAACAAGCATATTCTTGAAATCGTGCGCGCCTTACCTTTTCAGAGAAATGTTTCAGAAAGATATTGGGGAGAAGTCATTATCTGTGTGTAATGGATAGAATGTTGTTCAAATTCCTTGATAGAAACTTTCCTTTATGAGAGTCTTTCCCAATCAATACACCTCTTATTTTTTTCTTGTGTGTGCTTTCTGCATCTAGCCTTAGTCTAAAGAAATTAGGCCATCATGCTATATAAAATGTTTTGAAAAGACATTCGGGGCAAGGGGGAGTGAATAGTGTTTATACGGAAGAAGATCAAATGTAAATATATTAGCTCAACAAGCAAACCACAGCAAGTAATTCATAGTACACAAGTATTTTACCGGTTCGCCTTTCATTGGGGCTACGTCATGTGGCTGAGCTTGGCCTACATAAGGCTTATAAGGTCTCTCTATAGGAACTACTTATAGTGTAGTTCAAACAGTTTACAAAGCACATAGGTTATTGGATTTATTTTTTCACATAGTGAGAGGTTTTAAAGGATAACACCTCAAGGTAAAAAACTCACAAGTGTTTATCTTCTTTTGCAGAAGAATGATCTTCACATACAACCTTTCGTAAGAAAGAATAAAATAACTTAAAATTATTCTAACGAAGCCTTTGAAGCATGCAAAATGTAAATATAAACCGAGATTGACTTCAACGTAGAAGGCTTTGAAAGATCAAAGTTAAAGGTCATGAAGAACTGAGTGCTTTTAAAGCCTAGATCTTCTTTCGAGCACAAAAAATACATCTTGCAAGAGTATAGAGACTAATAGTACTGAGTATAAAACTTTTATCTTTGTTGTGCATTGAAAAGATTGAGTAGAAGGTCATTTTATAGGCTGAGGGGGCATAAAAATAGCAAAAATCAAATTGACTAGACTCAAAAATGACTGAAAAATCATTTTTTTCACCAGTGTGCTGGTGCAACTTGGCATGTATCAATGCATCAGCATAGTAACACACTATAGAAAAGGTCCAACGGCTAGTATGTATGGATGCACAAAAACATGTATTGGTGCAACTTTAGAAATAAAGAAAAGCATGTTGAAACGATTAAGTTCAAGTGATTAACAGTCGAAAGCGCACCAGTGCTCATGGATATATACAGGTGCAACCGTAAGAGAAAAACATGAAATTGAACTTGTCAAAATGTATACTAGTGTACCACAATACCGATTCACATAACAATACTTGTATTGATGTACATGGTCATGTACCGGACCGACCGGTGCAATAGTACCTTAAGTATGTGACACTTCCTATGATCAAGAGTATAGATTCATAAGGACTTGAAAATGTCTGTCTTTTTTGTTTTGAAGGCATTGTACATATAATAACAAAATAAAATATTTTCTTTGAAGTGGCTTTGTCTTGGACATCATCAATAGCTTGTACAAGTCAACTGCTCAATTCTCATCATGAGATGAAGACCCTTCTCTTCGATACAGTTTTGTGCAATAAGTTTTATATTCATCACAATGTCATCAATCTCGCATAAAGTTATGCATGATGTATTCAACATCTTATTCATCGATATGTTTCTTACTCCAATCTACCTTCTTCATATAGTGGTTTCATTACCTCTCTTGATTTCACTCATATTACCAGAAGTGGTAACAAGATTGGAAATTAATTCAAATTGGTTTTTTGCTATCAATGAGATGAACGTCCTTGAATAAAAGATGCATGGGAGATTGCAGATATACCAGAAAGTCCTTAAGATTGCCCTTGAAAAAAAAGATGCATGGGAGATTGTAGATATACATGAAGGTCCTTAAAACCATTGGCATTGACAGATACAAGGCTCAGTTAGTTTCAAAGGGATTTGGTCAAAAACATAAGATAGATTATCTTGATACATTTGCTCAAATTGTCAAGGTGAATACAATTCGTGCAATTATCTCTATTTTTGTTGAACGAGCTTGAAAGATGTCATAATTGGATGTTAAAAATACCTTCTAAAATGGTTATTGAAAGAAAATGCCTACATTAGGATGTCCGAAGGTTACAAGAGAAAAGGCGAATACAACAAGCTAAAAGGGCTCTTTATGGACTTAAGCAATCTTCAAGGGCTTGGTTTGAGTGACTTCACATTGTTATATTTTAATGATGATTATAAACAAGGAAAGGGAGATCATAGTCTGTTTAAAAATTATGACAGAAAAACCTCTATCCTTCTAGTATACATTGATGATATGATAATTATTGGTGATGATGAGGATGAAATTTGCAAATTAAAAAGCAAGCTAGCTTCTAAATTCAAGTTAAAAAACTTGGAGAAGCCAAAATACTTTTTGGATGAGATTGCTAAAACTAAATATGACATGTGCTTGAATTAGAGAAAATATGCTCTCGACCTTCTGAAAGACGTCGGGTTACTTAGATGTAACCATCCATCACTCCCATTGAAGTTAATAATCATCTGAGTAGTGACGAAGCAGAGAAAATTGGAGAAGGTTAGAAAACATGCTACCAAAACTCGTGAGAAAACTGATCTATCTTACTCTTATAAAGCATGACATCACTTATGTTGTCAACATGGTTGATTAATTCATTCTACAAGGGATTAATCTTTAAGAGAAAAGCAAACTTGAATATTGAAAAAAATAACGATGCCGATTAAGCATGCTCCTTGATGATAGAAGATATACAACTAGTTACCATGTTAATTTTGATGGAGATCTTATTATATGGAGAAGTAAAAAACAATCACTTTGTACTAGGGGTGTTCACGGGGCGTGTACTCGACCTATTTGATTCTGACCTGCCACGACCCATTGTTATTGAGTCATGGGCCGACCCGTTCCATTCCAACGGGTACCCAGTTAATATCAACAGGTAATGGGTACCCGCGGGTACCCGTGGAAGTACTACCTTTATTAAATTCAATGGAATTGGCGGCGCAAATTGTTGCCCGTCTCCCAACAGTTTCTTTGTAATATGTCTTGATTTAAGAAATTCAATGGAAGGTCCATTACATATGTATTTGATAAATATTAATTAAGGGACAAAATTGAACGGCCCATGCACATTGACAGCTACGATTTCTATGTGTTGACGATTGGGACCGGAAATTACACGTTCAACATGGTTGATCCACCAAGGAGGAATACGATGGCAGTGTTGTCGGAGTGAGTTACCATCAAATTCATGGAGAACAACCCCCGAGCTTGGGTTATGATGCACTAACACCTTGACATGCATCTAACATGGGAGACGGACGGGTGTTCTCATCGAGAATGGGCAGGGGAAGCTCGGATCCGCCGTCTGCTGAATCTGCCCAAGTGCTCGTGATTTCAGGATAATAATACCCTTGTCACCTATTTTTGACTTGCATACCATTCTATATATGATGCCATTTTCATATATGCATTCGTTATATGTTGGGTTTGTAGCATATAAACAATGTCCATAAAGGAATATCGTCAATATTTTACCGAATCCAGCACCAAATCAATGATGTGCACCAAAAAAAGCACAAGGCAAAATACACCAATTTAGTAGCATTTCTCTGCATCGACGAAATTGATATTTTGATGATACCGAAATTTGACAACAAAAAATTGAGTTATGATTTTGTTTGGACCATTGATTTGCACCAATCAAATGGATACAAGTACGAATATGACATGTGAAAGCTATGAAATGCATGTAAAGTTAATCAAATTATATTATATTAATTTCTATTATTTTCGTATCATGATTTGTATCTATTTCATATCCATATCTTTTTCACAATTCAGTAATATATTTTCATATTTACTAATACATGTATCCACATCCATATTTATTTTTTGAAAGAGATAAAAATAATATTTATATATCAGTATTTGTACCTAATCATTTGCGTTGTTTAAAGTAAATTAGGTAGTAGAAGCTTCTAACAGGGGTACCCGCGGGTACTCATAAATTCAAACAGGTTTTTGGATGGGTTGTGGGTCATGATATTGTGGGTACCCGACCCATCAATTTCAAACGGCTATCCGTGAGTTTAGACTTTAGAGTCAAAATGAATGGGTCAAGCCGGATACCCGTTGACCCGGGAAAAAATTGAACACCTCTACTTTGTACTACATCTAGTGCTAAAGCCTGGTACTGAGAAAATTGCAAATGATATCACCGAGATACCTTGGTTGAAGATTATAGATATTGGGATAGGAGTTGATCTTCGCACGAAGTTCCTCCAAGCTATCAACCTTGCTAATGATAATGTACTCAATGATAGAGCTTTACAAGTTGATAGATATTTTATAAGAGAACAAATTGACTGTGAGACTTGTATCTTTCTTATATCAAGACAAGTGATTAGATTGCTGATAAGTTTACTAAGGCCTACTCACAAACAACGTTAACAATATGTGGACAATTTGAGCGTGTTTGATATATATGCCCAACTTGTGGGAGAGTATTGATGTTACATGTATCCACGTAAATGTATCTTGGATGAGGCTCTTCCCTCGTGTTGAGATTAGGGCAAAAATAGAAACCGTGGTGTTTCCTCTCCATTGGAGAGGTTTCCACGCATACTTGTTCCATATTTAGGTTGAATAATTTCCAGATGGTAGACACGCCAAAAAAGATTTTCTTTCCCATGAGTTTGGGCCATCTTTGGATGGACTTGATGGTATTCAAATGAATATATTTCCATGTAAATGCAACTGCTAAAGGAGAAAAGTTTACTTCATTGTAACTAGTCACAGAATTTGTAATGTAAGTTGATCTAACAAAAGCCCAAGTGATATCGGATAAAGACCAAACACTTTAATTCAGTTACATGGAAACCGATAACAGAGAACCCTTTTTGAAAAAAGCATAAGAGAACAGATTACATCATCATGGACTTGCCATGCAAGAACAGTTTATGCCAAGGAATTTCGGGGGGTACTTGTAAAAATTTATCTCAGTATCCTGAACTCAATTAGAAGTGACATGAAAAGAAAACAACTTTTAACTTGTAAAATTGTTATTTTCGTACAGTATACAATGAGTGAAGTAATAGAAACATAGCAGCATACATAGTGCTATCGTGCACAGATTCCTGGTCTCCTCATTGAGGAAGATGCTAGACCATCACTTCCCTACGATACGCCTTGCCCGCTGATTCGCCCCCTTGACCCTCTCATTCATCTCATCTATGTCATCATTGAGATGATCAAGAGCCTTGTTTTGCCTGCAATAACAAGAAAAAAGACATAAATATAAAGAAGAGTGGATGTGATGAAAATATGATGTAAAAGTAATCAGTTGATCACTCTATTAAGGAGAAAAAACCAAATTGATTAGTTTCTAACGATGGAAAGGGGATCCAAAAGGGAAAATGTAACAGCAGCATATCATAAATCTACAACACACCTTTCAAGTTCGGATCCCATGTCAACAGCCATGCCCTTCAACTGACCCAGCACGTCGCTCAAATCAGAAAGTCCATCATCTTGCTTAGCCCTCTCGATCTAATAACAGAACAAAATAAGCCATACCTCAGAGCAGAATTCGGGAGAACACATGGCACAGAATTAAAGCATGCATAAGGGAAGAATACAAACCTCGACTTTTTCCATTGCAGAAGTGGGTTTTGCATATTGCCTGCTCCCCTTGGAATTGTTAGGTAGTCCCAGATTTTCTCTTTTCTCAGAATCTTTATCGCTCTTTTTAGAGGAATTATCTGCAATAAGCAAATGGAATATTAACGTTTGGCAAGCCGCGTCGCATAAATGCCTTCAGCCTGATATAGTGCCAACATAGTATAGTAGTTTGAGTATCATGCCCTTTGTTAAGTTTGAATTCTTAAAATGTGTTAGGATTATGTGTTAAGTTACGTAGATAATAGAACTTTGCAAGAACCAATTACACATGTTCTCTAGTTTTGTCTTACTTGTTTTACCGTAAGACTTGTCTATGTTTGTGGGCGTATATGTTTGAGGGTGTATATAAGGAACATCATACCCCTTTTAATACTTGAGAACTATTAAGAGTTATGTTATCGTGTCATATTTTATATATTTTCTTTCTTTATTTATCTATTATGTTTGCTTAAATCCATAATTAAATCTAGCTAGTAGTGAAAGTTACTTGAATCGTGCAAGCTACAGATGAATACAAAGGAAGTAGAGGAGGGATTGAAGGTTATGAGATATCGGAAAGGTGTAGGACATGATGACATTCCTATAGAAGTTTGGAGAGTTTAGGTGAACGTCGTTTGACTTCGCTTACCAATTTTTCAGTGTTATTTGGCAAAGCAAGAAAATACATGAAGAATGGAGGAGAAGCATCGTGGTGCTTCTTTATAAGAACAAAGGAGACATTCAAAATTGTTCAAATTAGAGGTATCAAGATGATGAGTCACGCTATAAAAATTTGGGAACGTGTGAACGAAAGAAGGTTGAGGCAAGTTTCCAAAGTAAAAGAAAACTGATTCGGATTCATGCTCGGTCACTCAACTATTGAAGCCATCCACTTGCTGAGGAGAACAATGGAGATTTACAGAGCTAGAAGGAAGAACCTCCATATGATTTTTAATGATTTAGAGAAGGCATATGACTCTGTCCCACATGAGATATTGTGGACAATTATGGAGAAGAGACAAGTACCTATCCTATACATTAACCTCATAAAGATTTGTGTGATAAGGCTTCATCTTGTGTAAGGATACAGTCTGGGAAGACTGGCTATTTTGACATCAACATTGGTCTGCATCAAGGTTCAACTTTGAGTCTATTCCTTTTTACTTTGAATATAGACGAGTGACAAGCCACATTTAGGATGAGATACTTTGGTGTATATTATTCGCTGATGATGTTGTGTAGATTGATGAGAATAGAGATGGAGTGAATGAGAGGCTTGCTTGAGGTATGGAGACATGCATTGGAGATTAAAGAATTTCGTATAAGTAGCATTAAGACTGAATATATGAAGTGCACTTTTGATGGAAGCAATGGCGAAGGAATCGATGTGAAGATTGGTGGCGATAACATTCAGAAGAAAGATTCTTTTAAATACTTAGGATCTATTTTGAAACATGATGGGGAAAGTGATGAAGATGTTACTAATAGAATAAATACATGTTGGCTAAAGTAGAGAGGAGCCTATATTGTTCTTTGTGATAAGAAAATTACTTTGAAGATCAAAATAAAGTTTTACAAAGTAGCCGTGAGACCTACTATGCTCCATGGATCTAAATATTGGCATGTGAACCATAGACACGTGGAGAGAATGGTAGTAACAGAAATGAACATGCTAAGGTGGATATGTGGACACACACGTAATGATTGGATTCAGAATGATGCAATCAGAAGGAAAGTTGATGTAGCTCCAATCGAGGATGAGATGCAAGAAAATTGCTTAAGGTGATTTGGTCATTTGTAAAAGAGGTCAGCCGACGCACAGGTGAGGAGATGCGAGTTTTGGGATGCTGCGCCGGTTAAGAGAGGGCAAGGAAGGCCCAAGAAGTGTAGGATTGAGACTATACGAAGGGATCTTAGTTTTTTGGATCTAATCTCAAGAATGACCCAAGATAGATTTGAATGGAGGTAAAGAATCCATGTAGCTGACCCTATTTAATGTGGGAAAAGGCATTGTTGTTGTTTTTCTCATAATTTTCAATTCCAAACAACAAATTAAAAATTATAATGTCAGAGTTAATTCTAAAATTCTAATAATAATACTGACGATTGTTTCTTTTATAACGAGTTGCAACTTTTGAGCTTTAAGTTAAGAGGAAGTGCTAGAGGTGTGTGTTAAGTTAGATGGAAACTGAATTTTTTTTTCAACATCCAATTGTATTAGTCTATTAATTAGTCACATGATGCTCAATATGAGAGATGTGCATATTGATGGGCCTATATATAGAACACACTATTAGGAATATAAATCATATTAGGATTGGGAATCCTAAATGGATGGGATTTCTAATCCTAATAGTAATTGATTTGTATTCTATATGTAGCCATGATGGAAATAGGACTATGGGTTTGTAATTGGGTTAAAAATAGAGGGGGTGATGGCATTGACTCAACACCACAACAAGAGGGAATCACAAGAGAAAAGATAGTGGGAGAGAAGAGGAGGGAGAGAGTGAGATAACGGTGAGAGTTTTGCTCGTTCTGCTTCTTAGTGATTTTCTTTTCCAGTGGTCGTGAGAGGTGACGGACCACCGTCATATCATCGTCTTATTCTTCTTCATGTGCTTCTGTGGTAGTGGTCGATTGCACATCCTATCTATATATGATGATTTATCCCCACCAACTATTATTGTGTAAGGAGGCGATAAAGGATTGTGTCCCCAATAATTGGTATTAGAGCATGGTTCTACAACATTGAGGGATACGACGTGAGGGATCAGAGCGAGTTCAACGTCCACAAGACGTCGTGATGCAACAGGTGCACATTCATTAAAAATTGTAAAGAACCGACAGTTAAGATGAACCATTGAGATCATGAGCATTCGCAGTCCGACCGAGGTGTTTTAGGAGTGCAGATATGGGTTTTTACGTACTCTTAATGAGTTAGATGGTTCGGATTGGGTGGATCATGCTCTGATCATCCAGATCGTGCAAGGAGGTAAAAGAGCAACTCATATGGAAAAGTTCAAATCGAGGAGTGCATCATTTTCCGTGGAACCCTTCAACGGAAAGAATGACTTTACCTTATAACAACAATGGGTGAAGAATATACTAACGTGAGGACTTGTGAAAACTCTCATGAATAAAGAAAAGATGTTGGAGAAAATAAAAGAGGAAGAGTGGATGAAGATAAGGCATCTCACGAACAATACAATACAATACAACTATTCTTGGCAGACAATACTCTCTGTAAAGTCATCGGTCTAGAGGATCCAGAGGAGGTCTAGATGGAGCTCAAAAGTCGATACAAATCCAAATCTCTGATAAACCGATTATCGACGAAGAATATGCTTTATGGTCTAAAAATGACCGCCAGAATAAAACTCGAGACGCACTTGGATGAACTCAACAAGATTCTAATAGATGTACTCATACTTGAGAAGAAGGATGTGAGGAGAATCTCTCTTCAAGGAGGATAAAGCACAAATCTTGTTGAGTTCTCTTTCATCTTTCTACAATAATATTGTGATGATGTTGCTCTATAACAAGGAGATCATCACATTGGACGAGACAATTGCTTCATTGCTAATGAACGAGTCTCGACAGAGGTCCACAGATGAAGCAACGAAAGATGAGGTTCATACGCTGGCAACCGAGGGTAAACATTCAAGATCATGGGAAATAATATTCAGATGTCGACCCAAGTCACGAGGTTCAATCAAATGCTTCTATTGTGGGGTCACAAAATAGATGATTGTTTGAGATGTGAGAAAGAGAAAGGAAATAAGAAGGCTAGTGATTATAAATTAGACCAAGAGGATTCCAATACGATTTGCAAGGAAGATTTGCTAGCATGCTCTAGAGAGATATAGGCATATTTAGGATGGCTTCTAGACTTTGCATGTTCAGATAATGTGTGCTTATCCACGGAGCAGTTCAGTACATATCAGACATGCAATGATGGCACAAACAAGATAGAAGATGGAGAGGTTCACCAGATCAATGAAATCGGATCGGCGCAATTTCACATGTTTGATGGAGCAGTATGAACTCCAACAGGTGTCGGGCACATTCCTATATCCAAAAAACCGATATCACTGGAAATGATCGACGCGCAAGGACATCGAGCCACCATTGAAGGGGGAGTTCTCATAGGCATACGTGGTGATGCGTGGGATGAAGATGTTGAACAGGTTGTACAAGCTCAAGGGACGGGTTGTAACAAGTGATGAAGCTCCAGTTATTTTTAAGATAAACAATGCGATGAAAGAAAGGCAACTTATCAGCATTTCTACTACAGAAGTGCATAATAAGGATAAACGAGTGTAGTTCACTTTATAAGATGATGAGGGTACTATTGGAGTATATGCATCACTTGTGTAGATGGGTAATTGGATCCCTCCATGGTCCAATTACCACATCCGGTGGTTTAGTCCCACATCTACCAGTTGTGGGACTTGGAGGGTCGGTGTGGGCTATAAGAAGTCCCAGACCCAATGTATCAGATGAGAAAGTTCAATGAACAAATCAACCCTTTGAGGCGTTCTCCCATAGTTTCATCTCACTCCTTAGGGAGTAGGGGTCCACGTAAAATCCCAATGTTGCTTGTGTTTATTCTTTTTCTCCGATTACGCTTTTGCGTTCTTCGTTTCCTAACATGGTATCAGAGCGAATCGATTCTTGGTTGATTTTGAAGATTTATTATTGAAGATTATTTATTCATTGTTCAAGATCATTCAAGTTCGAGTTTTGTTTTAGTATTTTCTTGCAACCCTAATTCAACACATATGATCTATTCAAGTTCTGGAGATTATTTTGGAGATTATTAGTATCTTGCTTTAGTTTTGTATGGACCGAAGTCCTAGAATTCATGAATATTTTGTATTCTTATAGTTCAAAGATTTTTTTAAACCCTAATTCTTCACCTTATGCTGGAATCTGCTATGATGAGAATATTGGTTGCGATGTTCCTCTTCCTCTCCGTATCTCCTCTGGTGATGCAAAACATTGTTAGGAAGGTGCTTTCAGACACCGGGGCTTCTCCTGTGATTTCGATCACCGGGGCTTCTCCCAAGGCAATATTACAAGCTCCGCTGGACCTTTATGCAATCGGATCAATTTCACCGAGATGTGCAAACAGGTGCGATGGTTGCAATCTGTACACACTGGTCTCTGTGCCGGTCTCCTCAACAACACTCAAGGTGGCACTACCTTATCTTCATAAGCTTCATCGCGGCCTCCTCGTGCTCCTCTTCGCCTCATAGCATCATCTCCAAGTCCAAGAGGAGACTCCTCGATGGCGGCGAGGATCTGCAGCACACCTTCTCTCTGCTTGTGGCGCAGCAGCAATAACATCCAGGACATCACCACTCAAAGGGGTTGGCCTGACGAGGCAGTTACGTTGAGGTGGCTCCAAACGGGGACCCATCCGATCGCGTCTCAGGCGATCTCAGGCAGCATGCAAGCTCTCCCCTCCTCCATGATTCTAGGCAGAGGCGGTTCCCATGTGAGGCGATGATGGAGGCTCAGGCATCTCCAGGCGATGGCGCCCTTGTAAGGGGTTCCCAGTCGGGGAACCCTAAATAGGGGTGGGCCCAAGTGGGGCGATGTTTTTAAAAAATGTATGAATGAAAAAAAGAGATAAAAAAAGAGAATAAGAAAAAGGATTCAGTTATAAAAAGGCGTAAAAATGGAATGGCTCATAAAAAAGGAAAAGTCGAAAAAGTTATGACAGCTTATTGATTTTTTTCTCCCTATGTTCTTTATCTTCTCCCAACTTTGTCGATGTCATTGTTTTCCAATAAGTATGGGAGAAAGGAGGAGTATTATGTAGAGTTACAGGTCGTATTCAGATATCATATTCTTCATATTTTAGGCCTGCCAGATTTCAAACTTTGCAAATCAATTCCAAACTCGACGTTCAAATTAGTTCCGAGTCAACAGTTTGATGTGCACATGTTTGCCATCATTTATGTGGTCCCCGTCTTTGTTATTTTATCTCAGAGTTTTCATGTGATCCATAGGGACTCCGGAGTAGAGATCCATTCTCCATACCATGTGGGCTAGTATTTTCATGTGGCTTTATAGGGACTCTAGAGTAGAGATCTCATTCTCTGAGCCAGTATGAGAGAGACCCAGTTCTCCAATGAGGAGACTTTTCATACTCCATTCTCCAACGACTGTGGACTCCAACGAGGATGTTTCCACGACCTTTTCAGTTCGGTCCTTCAGAGATGGAGCAGCTGTCTCCATGATGCATTCGTCTACATGTGGTGGGATGGAGTACTCCAACGAGGAGACTCATTCAGTTTTCGTGACTCTGATATGCGTTGTACAGAGCACATGTTCTCCAACGAGGAGACCTAGTTTGACTCATCCTCCAGCCCGTTCATTCCTCCTCACCTGCATGATATGAGAAGCAACGTCCTCAACAACAACCAACCATTATATATGCGTTGAGTTGATATTGTCCTAATGTCTTGTATTATGAGTTTGAGATTTCTTTTTATTTGTTCAAGTTGAGCATTGCATGCTTCAGTTTGAGGGTGAGTATTGGAGTATATGTATCATTTGTGTAGGTGGGTAATTGGATTCCTCCAGGGTTCAATTACCACATCTAGTGGTTTAGTCTCATATCTACCAGCTATGGGACTTGGACGGTCAGTGGAGGTTGTATAAGAAGCCATAAATCCATTATCATATGAGAAAGTTCAATGAACAATTCAGCCATTTGAGGTGTTCTCCCATGATTTCATCCCGCTCCTTAGGGGGTAGGATTTTCACATAAAATCCTGTTGTTCTTCATGTTTATTCTTTTTCGTTGATTACGCATCCGCATTCTTCATTTTCTAACAAGTGCAATCTCTAGTCACGAGAGATCGGTGGTGTTGCATCATGAAGCACAATATTGAGTTGTACAAGTGTGCCCGAGAGGGGCACGTCAAGGGAACCCAAAGAAGGTCCGTTGCTCAGAGGCAGTGAGTTATTTTTAACAAGACCTACAAATGACGAGGATGGCTTAGTGCAGATTCATGATGTTGAAAAGATCATGATGGAATTTAACACAAAAGGGAGAGTATTAGGAATAGGAGTCATATTAAGATTGGGATCTTAAAGGAATGGGACTCCTAATCCTAATAGTAGTTGAGTTGCATTCAATGTGCAGTCCTAATGGGAATAGGACTATGGGTTTAGATAAGGGCTACATTTAGAGGGGGATAGGGGTATTGTCTCAACACCACAATAAGAGGGAACACCACAAGAGAAAAAGAGAGTGGGAGGGAGATGACCTAACCAAGGTCTATACACCGGCGAGCTGGTGTGCATGTAAGGACATGTGAGTAATACAATCTCTCAAAGGGATCATACAGGTTCACTTATGAACCGGGAGACATGAGCTCAAATGGCAAGAGTTGTACGTGTTCAACTTCTTAATGATTTTCTTCTCTGCGGAGAACAATGGAGATTTATAGAGCTAAAAGGAAGAACATCCGCATGATCTTTATTGATTTGGAGAAGGCTTATGATTTTGCCCCACGAGAGATATTGTGGAGAGTGTTGGAGAAGAGACAAATACATGTCCTATACATTAACCTCATAAAGGACATGTATGATAGAGCTTTATCTTGTGTAAGGACCCCGTCTGGGAAGACTGGATATTTTGACATCAACATTGGCTTACGTCAAGGTTCTGCTTTGAGTCCATTTCTTTTTACCTTGATTATGGACGAGTTGACCAGTCACATTCAGGATGAGTTACCTTGGTGTATGTTATTTGTTGATGATATTGTGTTAATTGATGAGACTAGAGATGGAGTAAATGAGAAGCTTGAGGTCTGGAAACATGAGTTGGAGACTAAAGGATTTCGTATAAGGCTAAGACGGAATATATGGAGTGCACCTTTGATGGAAGCAATGGTGAAAGAATCGAGGTGAAGATTGGTGACGATAACATTAAGAAGAGAGATTCCTTTAGATATCTGGGATCTATTCTGCAACATGATGGGGAAAGTGATGGAGATGTTACTAATAGAATAAATGTAGGCTGGCTAAAGTGGAGAGGAGCCTCTGCTGTTCTCTGTGATAAGAAAATTCCTTTAAAGATTAAAGGAAAGTTTTACAAAGCAGCTGTGAGACCTGCTATGCTTTATGGATCTGAATGTTGGCCTGTGAACCATAGACATATGCAGAGAATGAATGTAGCAGAAATGAAAATGCTAAGTTGGATGTGTGGACACACACGTAAAGATCGGATTCGGAATGATGCAATCAGAAAGAAAGTTGGTGTAGCTCCAATCGAGGATAAGATGCGAGAAAATCGCTTAAAATGGTTTGGACATTTGCAAAGAAGATCAACTGATGCACCAGTTAGGAGATGCGAGTGTTGGGATGTTGAGCCAGCTAAGAGAGGGCGAGGACGGTCCAAGAAGTGTTGGAAAGAGACAATACGAAGGGATCTTAGTTTCGTGGATATAAGCCCGGGATTTCCAAGATAGATCTGAATGGAGGCGAAGAATCCATGTAGCTGACCCAACTTAATTGTGGGAAAAGGCTTTGTTGTTGGTGTTGGTCACGAGAGGCGACCGACCACTGTCATATCATGATCTTATTGTTCTTCTTCGCATGATTCCATGGTGGTATTCGATTGTGAATATGTATCTGTATCTGTATCTGATGGTTTATCCCCACCAACCGGTAACGTGCAAAGAGGCGATACCAGGTCATGTCCCAACATATCCCCCCCCCCCTCCCCCAATACCCCTTGTAATATTTAAGAAGGATTATATGATGATCTAATTAATGTTGGGGCCCTTCTCACAGGGAATGGGGTGGTCATCTTGACCGGCTTGAACCACATAATATTTTGTTGTTCTTGTTCGCCATGCAGCAATTATTTTTATTACAAGAAAAATAGGGATAGAGTGAGAGGAAGTTGATAGTAAAGAAGAAGATAAATGACCAAGACACCTTTGGGTCTATGCAAGGTGTGGAAGTATAGACGTGTGAAAAAAACAACCAAGAGGAATGAGAAGGGGATATTTGTCTCTCTTGGAACCCTGTTAAACAATTTAGCTGGTTAATTTTCAAATTCTCCTCTCATGCACCCCATCAGGAAGGTTGAAATTTATGCAATTATCAGCAAAGGGAAGCCTTCGATTTCATCTACTGATTCTAGGAAGAAGGAAACGATTTATGTTATGGATGACTACTTAGAATATTGAGAACACTCATCATAGCAACAATTACACCTCTGTTTAGACCAAGTGTATCAGTTCTAGACCCCACAACCCATAGCTCACCCTAGGCAATATGGAGCAGAGACGTTGAAGTCCTCCCCAGAGTAGGGATCTGCATGATGATGATGACGTAAGAGGGGTTGGAATGAGGATTTTGATACCTCATTTGAATTGTCAGTAGAGAAGAAGAATGACATTAGAAGACAAGCCAGGAAAAGTGGCAAGGAAAGAGGTGGAAAGAAGTGATAATATAACAGGATTATTTTCTGTTGCTGCAAGATCCACAGTTATGATTTAGAAGCTTTAGCTTTCTCGTTGTCTCATCACTTCCTTCTCTTCTGATTGATGACCAGTCATCTGGACTCTTTCCTACTTGAAAAGCCACCATCGAGTTTCTCCCAAGTCACAGAGGGTTATTTACCTACAATATAAGAGTTCAGCCACTATGGAACTCTTATCACGTCTCCTCTAACCTATGAGCTAAGTGGGCTCGCACAACGTAAAAGAAATCAAATAAAATAGTACATATAAACTCAATAAACCACATGCATCTTACTTGACCATTTTTTTTGTTTTGTTTAACTATTATATTATTAATTTAAGTATTATATTATTAGTTAATATCTTAGTTATTATTAATATATTAGATTAGTGTATAATTGGCATATATAAGTATATTAGCTAATATTAATTATTAATGATCTACTTTATATATTAGTGTTAGATAGAGTATTTGGTTGTGCGTCTCTTATATTGTAGATGGGTAAATGGATACCTCCAGGATCCATTTAACCCATCTAGTCTTTAGTCTCACATCTACCGATTCGGAGATGTGGAGACTCCGTGGGTGCTATATATAGAGCCCCACATCTCTGTAGTCAGATGAGAAAAATGCAATGCAACATATGACCCTTTGAGGCTTTCTCCCATGATTTCATCCCGCTCCTTAGGGAGTAGGGTTCCACGTAAAAATCTTGTTCTTCCATGTTTATATTTTTGTTCTTATGTTCTATTTATCATTCCGCTTCCGCATTCCTATTTTCTAACATGGTATCAGAGCGGTCGATTCTCGAGGATTTTATATTTTTTTATTTGTTTATTTGAGATTCGATTATCAGATACATTTTTCATTGTTCTTTAAGATCATTATTCTGTTCAAGATTCAATTTCTAGGGTTCTTTGAAACCCTATTTTATGCATAGTTCGAAGATCATCATTGTGTTTCTGGAGTCGTGAATGATTCAAGAAGAAGTTTCTAGGATTTCTGGTGGAAACCATAAGTCCAACCACAATCTTCTTATTCTTGTGTAATCCTCAGCAGTAATGGAGATCCATCGCGCTGCAGTTCTCCCTACGTGTCTATCTCTCCTTCCATCAGCGGCATCTCCAGCGACGAGGGCTACAAAAATCCTCGTAGAGACTTCTCTCCCAAGCTTCCAGGCGGCACCTCCCTTTGTTGCCAGCCTCAAGGAGTCATCCTCCTATTTTAGATCAACGACGTCTTCAACCTCCCTTTGCCACAAATCTCCCGTAGACGGCGGCATCCTATCGAACACGAGGTGGTGGCACGATGAATCGCCTCCATGCAGAGGCGTGCGATGGCGTAGCATCGAGCACGTCACGCAAAAGTGTCGGTGGCACAACCCCAGATCGAAGGCCTTGAGCTCCTCTTTGTCGCCCAGGCAGTGGCTCCTCCAATCTCCACCAACCTTGTGCGAAGGCTCCAGAAGGTGAGTATCCCCTCTATCAAATACTCCATGCGCGTGAGTCCCTGCTCCATGCACGTGAGTGCTCCAAGCGACACAAGGTAGGCGACGATCCTGCTCTCCTCTCCAATCCCAACGGCGGCGCATCTCGCGTGTTCCATGCGGCGCAACAGAAGAAGATCGCCCATCAGGGGCGGCGCGAAGAAAACCCCAGGAGGGGGCGGTGCAAATAGGTTCTCGTGTAGGAAACCCTAAGTAAGGGTAGCGGCATGCCCCCTTCCTAAAAAAAGTGTATTATTATTGCCCAAGCGGGTTGTGTGCTTTTAAAAAAAAAGAGGGGGAAGATAGTTATTTTGTAAAACCCAATTGGGCTAAGGCATCTTTGGGCCCAAGTGAGCCACACAAAAAAGGGGAAGAAAAGTCTGATTTGAAAAAAGGGGGCACGTACAATTGAAAAGTCGTATGCATGTTTAAAAAAATTAAAGCAAAAAAATTAGCTTATTTTCAAAAAAATCATTATCTTTTAAAAAAAGGCACGTACAAAGAAAAAGCCGTACGCATATTTGCAAAAAAATTGCATTATCTGCGAAAAAAATGATTTCAAAAAAATATTGATTGACGGCTATAAAAAAATGAAAAAGCCTAGAACAGAATTTTTCATTGAGAAGAAAAGCTGAAAATGTGATGACTTATTTTCTCCCCATATTATCTTATCTTCTCCCAACTTGATCGATGTTGATTTTCCGACCAGTCTGGGAGAAATGAGGAGTATTGTGTAGAGTCACAGGTCTTCTTCAGATTCAGATTCTCCAGAACAGTTAGATTGTTCAGACTCTACATTGATCAGATATTCAGACTCGACGTCAGTCTTCAGATTTGTTCCGAGTCTCCACAAATCTCAAACACGCACATGTATGCGGTCATCTTTCAGATGAGCACATGTATGCCATCTTTTGGGTGGTCTCCATCTTTTATGTGTCAGCCAAAGTTTTCATGTGAGCCATAAGGACTCCAGAATAGAGGACCATTCCTTATGACATGTGGGCAAGGGTTCTCATGTGGTATCATAGGTACTCCAGAGTCGAGTACCACTCTCTGAGCCAGATGGGAGATACCTAGTTCTCTGACGGGGAGACTTCTTCAGACACCATTCTCCAACAACCGTGGACTCCAACGAGGATTGCACTCCACGACCTTTAAGTTCAGCCCTTTTAGAATGGAGCAGTTGTCCACATATTGTGGCGGGCCAGAGTACTCCAACGAGGAGACTCATTTCCAGTTGCAATGACTCTGATAAGCGCAGTTTAGAACACATGCTCTCCGACGAGGAGATTCAGTTGACTCACACTCAAGCTCGTTCGTCCTCTTCACCAGCACGGCATGAGAAGTAACGTCCTCGATATCAGCTGACAGTTGTGCACGTTGAGTTGATATTGTCTGTAGTGTCATGTAGGGTGAGTTGAGTTTCTTTCTATTTGTCCAAGCTGAGCATTACAAGATCCAACTTGAGGGGGAGTGTTAGAGTATTTGGTTGTGCGCCTCTTATGTTGTAGATGGGTAAATGGATACCTCCAGGATCCATTTAACCCATCCAATCTTTAGTCCCACATCTACCAGTTTAGAGATGTGGAGACTTCGTGGGTGCTATATATAGAGCCCCACACCCATATAGTCATATGAGAAAAGTGCAATGTAACATATGGCCCTTTGAGACCTTCTTCCGTGGTTTCATCCCGCTCCTTAGGGAGAAGGGTTCCATGAAAAAATCATGTTCTTCCATGTTTATATTTCTATTCTCATGCTCTGTTTATCATTCCGCTTCCACATTCCTATTTTCTAACACTTACTATATATTATTGTATTTTTAATTATAGAATATATCATTAATATCAATAAATATTTGATATTCATTTATTTATATCATATTCTATTTTTATATTAATATTGAATTTTATTGAAATTTAAAATCTATTTGTTTACATTTTACTATATACATATACCATTATTACAAATCTATCATTTTTTATTTTATATTATATTTTTTATTTACCTCGAAAAAAGGATAAAATAAGAATAAAGAAGTAGTGGAATACGGATTATAATGCGACTATAGTCTAGCTAAAGTTGACTTGATTGGATTAGCAAAAGGAGTCCTCGATCGGGCCATTCAAGAGGAGATAGAGAGAACTAGAGAGAAATCTTGATTAAATATATATATATATATTTGGCATGCGGGCTTACTCAAATCGCTTTCATTCATGCCTTTTCGGACCATCATGTATAAGTTCATTCACCTTTCTGTTCAGTTCCTCCAGCTACGAGTTAGGATTGCAAGCGGGTGAAGCAAGAAAGACCCGCTAATCTTTGACACTTAATTAATTGGGTCAAGTCTGAGTGATAGGCTCGCTAGAGGGAGTCGAAGGTTGGGTCTCGATTGAGGTTAAGGTGGCAGTGATTTGTCCCTGACCCAACCTAATCTTGTAGTAAGAAACGTTGTTCTTTCACTTTCAACTTTAATAACTATATAATAATTGGTGGGAGGTTGATAGGATCCTCCTCGAGGGCAAGGATTAAAAGAGCGAGCTTTAAAGTGAAGTGCCATGGCTTGAAATCTTAAACGCTATTGAGTCTAAGCTTCCACTGTGATAGAAATAGAAGGTGGGAATGGATCTGAGATTAATGGTTGACAGAGATGTTTTATATAGAAATTAATAATTGGGCCAATCAAGATCGAACCCTATTTAGAAGTATGCCAAGGGTTTTTAGCAAGAATGTGATTGCAAGAGTAAGAAATGGAAGGACATTTCCTTTAATATATTCTTTTTTTCCCTAGAAGAGAAAAAGAAGGGCACTGCTACCAAATCTAGTGTATAGGCAGAATATTGGACTATATTTGCAGCTACGAGGGAAGTTGTTTGGTTACACAGGTGACTTCACAATTTGCTTTGATATTAGTAGTTTCTTGGAAGTGTGAAGCTCCCGGGAGGACCACGAGACTTTTGCAATCCAGTAGAAGCGGAGCATGCCTTGACTTATTGGTTTGGTTGGAGAGAGGAAGAGTTTCATTCCCTTCTTCGAGACATTCCCACTCCACTGGAATCAATACTAGGCTTTTGATCGATGTGGCTATCTCTTTACTACTTCCAAAGTGGTATAGTTTTAACGTATTTTTAAAATTTTCCTGAAGGGCAAAAATGCTCGTAGTACTTTTATTCCTATATATACTTAGTGTACTTTTAAGAAAGGATTTGGATACCAGTACCATATAAATTTTGTCAATTACCTGCTCGCCCCCATATGTTTCATTATCTCACAACCCCTGCAAACTTACTCTTACACAATGATCCATGTGGTCAATGCAAATCTAATTGATTGTTAAAGTCAATAGATTTCATCCAAAAAATGTAAAACATGACCTACTTGTCTATTATGATTTACAATGAATGACACTCTCCTTCCTCTTACTCCTCTCCCCCATCACTCCCTCCACCTCGTCTTTCCTTGCCAACCCCCCTCCAAAAACCTCTCCATGGGCTCCCCTACTTCTGCTTCACATGGCCAAAACACATTTTCCGACTAGTGGTCCCTATCCTCCCCCTCTGGCAAGAATGCGCGTGACAACCGTAGATGCAGGATATCGGGAAGCAGCCAATGAAGCTTCTTCCATGGAAGAAGAAAATGATTGTGTTTGTTGTAGAGAACGACAAGGCAACTAGGAGGAATATGAAGAAGCGGAGCTAGAGGTTGTAAAAAGAGGTCGACGACAAGGTCATGCATGGAGACACCGTTCTTCGGGGGTGGCAACAGTGGGCAGTTCGGGGTCGATCAAAGATATGAGGTTGCGGTTGATGGTGTCGTTGGATAATTGCCTTGGATCAGACAATTTCTTCTTCTTTTTGTTTCAATTTGGTTTGACTTCATCCAATTAAGATCCATTTTGCCTCTGATTTTGCCTGATCAAGATTATTTCTGCTTGATTTCTACCTGATCAAACCTTATCATTTTCGCTTGATTTTTGCTTGATCCAGATCAATCCACCACCGTATCAATTCCTCCCTCGGATTGAACTCCTGATCAGAGTTAATCACTATTCCAAGACACCTTCTCGTTGTTTCCTTCGTCAATTAAAGGTGGAACGAGGGTCAAATACCCAGCATATCCCAGTTCATTCAATGTCCTTGTTCTAATCTGACTTCATTCGCATCAGAGTAACCCACTCACGTAATAGTTGTCGTGTTTACATCTCGTAGTCAAGCTCAATATCCTTGTCCACTTATTATTGTGCTTTCCATCGGAGGTTTTTGTTTCGATCTCGGTCTGTTCTATGCCGAGCTGGAGCATTGCTAACAACCGCCTCTTCCACAATCAACTTAGCAGCAGTTGTTGCATTCTCGTTCGCTTATCAGATTGTACCCCCTTCCTTTCCGCGCATACATCATCCATATTGCTACCTTCCCTCATCAATCTGTTGGATATCTCCCACCCACCAAGCGCTCCCCCTTCTTCGTCTACTTGCTTCACCTCGTCAAGCTCACATGTCGCAAGGCTACCATGCTCATCATTTCACGACACCACCAGTCGCACGTGCACCGCATCTATCCCCCTTCACCCTTAATTTCCGGCAACCGTAACTATGTCCAGGTCCAATCCGACCACAACAACGCTTTGGGTCACGTGAGTAGCACAAGTGCGGCTTCTCAATAGAACCCCTCACACTCATCTCTGCTCACTCTACAATCACGAGGATGTTTGCAACGTCGTCGAGGACAATCATGCCACTTGCATCATCCTTCCCTTCCACAAGTAGCAAATTGTCGATGATGGCATGGACATGGCATCCGCACCTTAAACTAAAACATCCTCGCCAAAACCCAATCCTCTATCGGGATCCACATCGATCGAGATGTTCAATGTCTCCATTCCCTATTGCCCCCTCCCGTCCCAAACACCGACATACCCTTCCCTCTCACATGAATGTTGTCATCTTGTGAATCTTGTCACCTGGAGAAGGAGGAGAGGAGGATATAGAAGGAGAGAGGGGGTGGAAGATCCACCCAAATTTTCCTATGGTTAGATTAACCCAAGTTATTTACAACAAAAATATAAGAAAGCCTTTTTCCACAATTAAGTAGGATCGACTACATGGATTTTTGCCTCCATTTAGATCTATTTTGGGTCATCTTCGGGCTTAAATCTAAATAACTAAGATCCCTTCAGATAGTCTCATTCCAACACTTCTTGGACCTTGCCCTCTCTTAAGTGACTTAACACCCCAAATCTAGCATCTTCTAAGTGGTGCTCCAAGCGCCTCCTTTACAAATGGTTAAACCATCTATTAACCCTAGTTATTTATTAAAATAAAATTAAAATTAACAAAAACGGTTATGATATAAGATGGAGCATGTTTGCATAGGTTGTGAGATAAATAAGAAGTATGTGAGGGCAAGCAGGTGATTTGCAAAGTTTATCAGGTTTACGTTGTAAAAATTCCTTTTGATAAAAGATTCATATTTATGTAGGTGATCCGGTCACATCATTTTCCCTTTAAATTCAACCATGTCCAAGACACAGATGTGGTTCAAGTTGATGATTGAAGTTCAAAAGTAGTACATACTTTCAAACATGAAATAAATTCCAATATCTTTTCAAGCTTTCTTCGCCACCCTCCTCATCCACCTCTCCTCTTCCCCTTCTCCATTTCCCATCATCCTATCCTACTTTACCACCAGCCCTCCTCCACTGCCTCTCATAATTCCTACCTTACCTTCTCGCATACTCTTTTAATGATTGGCGAGCGTTCCTCCTAAACAAATACACTATGGTGGAACACACGTCAAATAATCTAGGTATTAATTTGGGTTTGATCATCGGAGTGGAGAGTGATTATATATTATAATGTACCATATTGAGTCATTCCATGAAGAAGCAGCATGCCATTGGCGAGTTGATTGTAGGAAACAACCCAATGACCATGCGGTCATAACTGACGCAATTGATATGGTTCCAACGCATCTCAACATCCATTAATGAGGGCATCAATCTAAGTCCTTTGTAAAAGTACTTTTAGATTGTTAAGGAGGTTGTAGGGGTGCAAAAGAATGAAAGGATGGCCAAGGTAGGCAGATGTAAAGCTCACCATCATGATATGGGAAATGATCTTCTCAAAAGTTGGTAAGAGGTCAATGAGGAAGATGGGATGTATCTAAGTGAAAAATGAGAGGTGTCAATGGGGGAGAAGAATTAGAAGATGGATGCATGTTGTCAACAATGATGAGAAAAGCCAAGGAGAAGGAAGATGTAGGAGGAAAAGATAAATTTGGTGGGGATTTTTAATGTAAAACTAGATTTCTTTTTTTAACTCTGTATCATCAACCTTAATAGAAGAATTGTGGGACTCACCGTTGTAAAAGTCCCGACTGGCACGACTAGTAGGTCCAACTAGTCTAGTCGGTGGGATGGCCAATCGAGTATTGACTAATTCCGACTAGGATGATTAGTCGATCGATTTTTTCTATGAGATACCATATTTTTCTATTTTTTTAGAGCAAACTTATTCTAATATGCTTAATATTTTATTTAAATTCAATTACTTCTTTTCTTTCATTATGATAATATAAAAAATGTACAAATCTTTCTAAATATATAAGAATATATGCATAAAAATGATTTATATATTTAAAATAATTAGAAGCTCAAAACTGATTAAAGCCCGACTAAATCCGATTGGTCGCCCGACTACCGATTAGTCCTTAGTCAGTGACCCAACCGACCGAGTACCGATTACTGGTTTTTGCAACCTTGGTGGGATTTAACATAAGCACGTGCTACGTAAATAGAGAAACTTTAACTGAGCATCTATGTACATCCTACTAACTGCCCTTGATTTGTAGTATCAACAAATAGGCATCCATGATTATCATCGAGTGGGGAAAATGATAGACTTAAAAAAAGTGGAGGGAGTTTTGATATTTGCAAGTAGAGACCGTTGGAGGAAATGGAGATGTCGGACGATGTGTGAAGGAGGCTTTGCAGGTGGAGTAAGAGAGAAGAGGGAGAAAGAAAAAATCACTTACATGAACCTTGATCGAAACAAGCTAACTACAAATTGGCATTTGTTTTTGAAAGGAATAAAACTGACATCCTTGAAGGTTTGTTCTTAAACAAACCGAAGCGAATCTTCATAAACCTTAATTGAATCGAGTCAAACTTAATTACATCTCAATCTTATGGAATTGAACCAAACATGAACCTTTGGAATATGTTCAACAAACCCAATAGAATCTAGGTAGGTTCACTCACTTAAAGTTCATGTACACGCTCAGACTGAACATTGTTAGCTTGCTCGAAATCTAGGGAAAGAGCATGAATAGATGGGGCAACTTTGTAAAAAGGTCAGCAAAACTACAAAAAAACGTGGGGGATTGCACGGTATATTAATTTTTTTAGTAAGCATCTACCAAAAACCCTTAAAATTATATTACATCAAGAATAACCTGATATATACAGAAACGATTTGTTCTCAAGCTTAGATACACATACCAGAGACATCAACAGGTCCCTTGATATCACGATTTTTCTTCGGATTCCATGGCATCGAGAACATTCCACCAAGACTTCCTAAAAGCTTCTCGCCCTGAAATATATGATTCAGGAACAGTTTACACAGTTGTTTTTCCAAGACAGATAATATACCACATCAAGGACGCACAAGCTCTCAAGCGATCCATTTTTTAAGAAAGAGACTCCCATACAATTATGGCAATCAAGGCAACCTCAATCTCGCAATTTTCAAATAGACTTTCGGTCTTATACCACATAGTTGACATCATTTAAGCATGTCAAGCTTCAATTTGCAAATTCTCGTGTTCTTTGTAAAGGGAAAGTACATCAGCAATATCATGACTCTAATTTAGTGAATAATCATTTTCAGGTTGAAAAAAAGGATTGGAGTTGCTCTCTGCGTTAAGAGACTTGTCGATATTCGATTAGTCCAAAAATTATCAGCAGCACAAAAGCAGCAGGATCGCATTCCAGACTCCTGAAGTGCTTTATCCTGAAAATACAGGACCTTTTGTATAACACTATCTACATGAGAGGATCCCCTAAATATTATAATCCATCTCCCCTTGGATGACCAAAAATAAAATCATAGATCTTGCATTCTCACACTCTGTTATGAATGACAGATTTTACGGAAGGATGCACCAGAAATATTCCCAAGAACTATAATGTATCTATTGACAGAAAGCCTGCAATCCCCCAAACCTCACAAACTTATTAATGAAAAAAGAACACGTAAAATTATTCACAACACTAAGTTCATCAGCAGTCTCACATCTTGAAAGTAGCACAAACAGGCCTTTTTGAAACACCGCCGCTGAAAGAAGAGCCACAGTACCCCTCTAGTTCAACAATATAACTGGTGGACAATAAAAAAACCTTAAAAGCCTTCTGTGACAGAATCCTCAACCCATTAGCCATTTAGTGCAGCCCATAGAGCGGTGATGTGTTTCCTATTATTTATGGGAAAGGCAGTACATATTTCATGTACAACATGATAGTTGTTGCTCGAGATAATATAAGATGACGTTAACAAAATGGATCCTGACCTATACCAATTCTCAATGCAAACCCTATATCTTATGATCCAAAAGCATAAACACTATATGACATTGGGAATTGATGTAGGTCAGTATCCATCTTGTTAACGTTATCTATATTTTCTCGAACAACATCTATGGTGTTCTACATGAAATATGCACTGCCTTTCCCATAAATAAACTTGCAAACAACTAAGAAGAGCAACAATCCATGGCTCCTAGGAATTTCTCCCCTTAAAAACTAGGAGCATTGACTTCACGAAAGAAGAATACTTTTTTCCTGCATCTCATCTTTTTACTTCATTTTTGAAGCAGATATGTGCAAAGAAATTGTGTACGTACCAAACTCATATCCAAGTTTTTAAAATCGGTAACAAAAATGTCTACATAAGATGCAGCACCTAAAGTTAATGTCAGACACTCACAAAAGATGTAATATTTGGTAAAATATAATTTGTCAATCGCTAAATCTTTTTCCAAATAAATTTTCAACAAGTTTACAACAGAAATTCCACAAGCAATATCAAAAATATATTGTAGAATCCCTACTTCTCAAACTTCATATATTATAGATGATACTAGAATAACAATCAAAATGAATAATGTTAGAGTTAATGTATTATTGGGTGTTTATCATTTACTTCATGCAACCCCTCAGGGGTATCTATGTAATTCCTCTTAGTTCCGCTCTCTAGGGTTTCACACTATAAGAAACCCTACACCTATGGAATAAACAAATAATTCACTCATCTCTCCTTTTTTTCAACATAGTATTAGAGCAACGGTACTAGATGGGTGCACATACCCTCTACCACCACCAGCCCCTTCTTCCACTCATTTCTTCCTACCGCTCACTGTCGAGCCTCGCATGGGGCCTCTAAGGTGTTGTTGCACCTCCTACGAGGTCCCAGGTGATCGTCGCCCCTTCACGCTAGGGCACAAGGGTGCCGCTAGCACCTCCTGCAGTGTTGCCAGGGCTCTCTTGTCCTCCTCACGTGGCAACAAGGGTGCCACCAAAACCCCCTGAAGTGCTGCCAGAGCACTGCTATACCCTCATTTGATCGGAAAAGTTGCTGCCAGCACCTCCTGAAGTGTTGCTAGGGCACCGCAACCCTCTCATCGGACTACTGAACTCGTCGATGGAGGTTTCATTGGAGGTGTCTACCCTTCCCACCAATGCCAGTTGAGACTTAGGTCATGATCGCTGTACCATATGCTTTTTGGAAGAGCCTACCCCTCCTAGGATTCTACCAAAGGTGTCTATCCCTCCGTGACTCTCACCATAGGTGTCTATCCCTTTATTATCTATACAGGAGGTGTCTATCCCTCTGTAAGTCTCATCTGAGATGTCTATCCCTCTGTAATATTTGACACCCATGGCATCCAACCCCAACAAGGCCAAGCATCTATATACCTCATCTTCCATGATGGTGCAAGGGACCACCATCAAACTAAAGGGCGTTGACAATTACATCCTTTGGTCTCATGCAGTCAAAGTTTCTGTTGGCGGCCAGCGCAAAATCTCCATTCTTACGAAGGGGCCTCTGAAGGAGACCGACAAGGATTATGACTCCTGCTAGGAGGTAATTACCGTGTTATGATGCGGACGATCAACATCGTGGAGTCTCATGTAGAAAATCTCTTATACAAAGAAACTGCAAAGGAGATGTATGAACTAGTCCAGACCTACTCTCAACAGACTACAAAGTCCCCGACTAGCTGATATCGATAAGCAGATTTGACCCACATCCCAAGGTGAATCAACTCTTATGGAATACCACTGCATACTCTCAAGACTTTATATTGCGCTTGCTATTTTTCAGCATGCCTGCTCCCCTAATCAGGTGACAGAACATAGTGGCAGGTCTACAGATTCCTTGATGGGTTACACCCTCATTATCAGAAGGTGAAGGATCGGCTCCTCACAACTGACATAGCCATCTCTCAAGGTAAATATTCGGACGTCTTTAGGAGATTGAGTCTTCTATCGGTCGAGCATCTTCTATGCACAATACAGAGAATTCTGCCTTTCTATCCTCTTCGAGATGAGGCAGTTGACATAGTTTTCATGGTGGACACGGTCGTGATTTAAGTTGTAGTCAAGACCGTGATTATGGATTGGTCATGGCCGTGATTTTAAGCAGGGTCGTTGTCGTGATAGTGGTCATTATGGTTATCCTCCTTTGATTCATTATCAGAAGACTAATCATTCCTATGATCGTTAATAGGCGAAATATGGCCCTCCTCGTGCATATTTTGTGTCTGCTGAATATAACTATAGGGACAGAGCCCACTCCTTATCATAACCATTATGGGCAAACAATTTAGCTTGTTATCGTTGATTACTCTCATATGATGCAACTACTGCAGAACTCCAATGCCACTTCCAGTGACAATACACCTACTGTATATTTGGCTATTGCTTCATGTATCATAACCAATTCAGTCACTCCTACAACACCTGCATGGATTATTCATTATAACGCTTCCACTCATCTGACTGGAGAAGGTAGTTTGTTGATCTCGTCCTAACCTTCTTCCACTGTGAACTCGATCCGCATTGCCAATGGTGCTCATTCCATTACCTCAATAGGGACCATGGAGTTCTCTTCCAAACTCCATCTCACTAGAGTTCATTGTACCCCTGATTTTCCTTTGAGTGTATTGTTTGTTCATAAGTTATGTGTCGAATTGAATTGTTGTGTGATTTTCTGTGAGCTCTACTATTGTTTCAAGACATCCAAACGATGCAGATTTTTGATGGGGGACATGAGAATAATGGACAATACTACCTTGATATTCCTACGGACTATTTCTATTGGTGTAGTATATATCTCCTCTAATCCATTCATATAGCATCTACATCTTGGGCATCCCTCTGCTAAAGCTCTCTCTCCATGATGTTCCCTGAACTCTCTTCATTGAAGCCATTTGAGTGTGAAGTGTGTCAATTCAAGAAAATATCATAGACTTCGTCCCCGCCTAGGGTTGAGCCACGTCGTTCTGTTCACTTTCATTGTGATATTTGGGGACTCTGTCAAGTCTGCATTGTTGGGGGTCACATACACTTTGTGGTTTTCATTGATGTTCAAAGCAGATATTCTCAGGTTTAGTTAATAAAGGAACAATTAGAGACTAATAAGATTGTTATTTTTTCCCAATTCATTAAAACCTCCTCTGTTTGTATTCAAATTACGCTAACTAATAATGCACTCGAATTACTCAGTTTAATTTGGTGTCATTTTTCTATTCTTAAGGGACTATTCATCATACCTTCTATCCATATATCTCTCAACAGAATGGGGTAGCTGAGAAGAAACTTCGTCACCTTCTTGACATCGCCCAATTTTTACTCACTCATATGAAGGTCCTCAAGGCCTACTGGGGGAATGACATCATCAATGTCATCTACCTTATAAACAAGGTATCATCATCTGTTCTTAAGTGTGTCACTCCTTTATTCCTTCTGTATCCAAATGAGACATGTGTGTCTTTGGATGCATTGCATTTATACATAATTTCCACATCAAAGATAAACTCTCTCCTCGTGACATCAAGTGTATTTTTCTTAGGTATTCTTGTGCCTAAAAGGAATACAAGCATTATGATCTGGTTGGTCACTGATACTACATTTCTGCTAATATCATATGTTTTAAACAGACCAACTATTTCACACGGTCTGTTAGTGACATATCCTTGGAGTTACCATCATCACCTATTGTCTACAAAAGAAAACATACTAGTCACTCTGATGTTGTTCCACTACATGTTACCTATTTGCAGATAGAGGTGCCTTCTTTAAGTGTCCCCACCATTATTAGTTCAGATGTCCCATCAGATCTCCATATAACACTACGAAGGACAAAGAGGCAATGTACTATACATCCAATCTCTTTTTCTTTCCACTGACAGTCTTTCTAGTTGTGACAGACGTTCTAAAGATGCCTTGATGGCGATCACCATACCTCATGATCATCATGTGCATTATAAGACTATGATTGGAAAAGGGTCAATGATGAGGAGATGGATGCTCTTACCTCTAAGGGGGACCGGAGATCTTGTGCCTTGTCTGTCTAGTGTGAAACCAGCTTCCTGTCGATGGGTCTTCACAACCAAACAATCTCCAGATGGTACAATTGATAGATTGAAGGTCAGACTTCTAGCCAAGGGTTTCATCCAAACCTATGGTGTAGATTACTTTGAGACATCTCATCTGTGTCAAGATTAGGTTCGATACTTAGGCTTGCACTATTCTTTCAGTTGCAGTCAACAAGAGTTGGCGCATATTCCAACTTGATGTGAGAAATACCTTCCTATATGGCAATCTTGAGGAAGAGGTTTACAGGATGTAGACTCCCGAGTTCTCTGTCGAGGGGAAGCATATATATCGACTATGTAAGTCCATCTATGGCCTAAAACAAAGTTCACAAGCTTAGTTTGACAAGTTCACCATTGAGTCCATGTATGACCTAAGCAGAGTCCACAAGCTTAGTCTGATAAGCTCACCATTGGGATTGGCTCCCTCGGATTTCACAAGATGACATCTAATTATTATGTTTTTGTCAGACAATGACCTACTTACATCATGGTACTGATTGTCTATATAGACGATATTGTGGTAACTGGTAATGACAAATCAGGTATTGTCGATACTAAGGCCTTCCTCTAGAAGATATTTGTTACCAAGAACCTTGGTCAGATCTGGTATTTTCTAGGCATAGAGTTGATACACACTACATAAGGGCTACACTTATCGTAGTGAAAGTATATTATGGACATTCTTACAAAGGCATGTCTGCTTGGATGTAAGCCATATGGCATACCAGCAGAGGCATGAAGGCATACCATCTCTACTAATCATGAGTTTGAGGATCCTACATGATACAGAAGCTTAGTATGTATACTAGTCTATCTTACTTTTACTAGGCCAGATGTATCACATGCTGACAATACAGACCATATTATAATCATTTGCAAGAGGTTCAACGGATACTTACCTATCTGAAGAGGTCCCCAGTGTGTGGCCTATTCTACAAGACCAATGGTCACACCAACGCCAATGCTTATGTGATGCAAATTATGCCAATTCTCCTGAAGACAAACGATCTACTACTTGCTATGCTATGTTTGTTGAAGGGAACCGTGTTACATGACATGACAAGAAGCGTACAGTTGTATCCAGGTCAAGTGCAAAAATAGAATATAGGGCAATGGTCAAGGCCACGCATGAGATTACCTGGCTAGTCTCCTTGGCAAAAATTGGTCTCTATCCTACTCCTCATGTTCCATTGTATTGTGACAACAAATCTGCCATATATATCGCCACAAATCCAGTTTTCCATGAATGAACCAAGCATATCGAAGTTGACTGTCGTTTTATCCGAGATGCTGTACAAGAAGGGAAGATCAGCACTCCACATAATTATAATGATCTTCTACTTGCGGATATACCCACAAAGGCACTACCTAAGAGACGCATTTTTCAGCTTATCTCCAAGTTGGGCATGATCGACAGACATGCTCCAACTTGAGGGGGGTGTTAGAGTTATATTATTATTGGGTCTTATCATTTATTTCTTGTAACCCCTCAGGGGTATATATGTAATTCCTCTTGGTTTCGATCTCTAGAGTTTCACGCTATATAAGAAATCCTATACCTATGAAATAAACAAACAATTCACTCGTCTCACTTTTCTTAATAAAAAGAACCACATTACATGTGCAAACTTAAACCAAAACAGAGCCTATACACCGAAAATAGCACCTTTAGATTGTCATTTTTTACTACTTGGTAAATCTTCCTAATACTGGCACGGTCAACCTCTAGCAATAGTATATGGATGACCACTAACCTCTATTGGTCATCCTTAGTTGTATACGGCTAGGTAATATTCTGGATATTTATCACATTTAACTTGGTGGAGGATCACTGAACCATCCCACTAACAAGAATGACCTAGCAACCTCATATGATATGATAGGTTCCTGAAGTTAAGAGATGGCAAGCTTGACAACTGAGCGCCCCTAATGGAATGCCTATCTTCAAGGAAGGCAAGGAGCTGATTTTTCTACCCAACCCTTCCTGCCAAAGTTGTTGCATTGTAGGTGCAATGGTGTTAGTATTGACGAGATGCCTTCTCTTGCAAAAAAATGCAACAAAGCAGATCACACCATTATTAAATATTTATTGTAACCCTCAAAGCAAGTGCTCCAAGGTTATTCATATAGTGTTCAATGTTGTTCACTCGAGTCTCAACTAGCAGATCCAAAAAAGAACAAGCAGGATCCTCTCAAGTCTCAACTAGTAGATTCAAAAAAGAACAAGCAGGATCCTGACCCTGCCGAAGTTTTAAATTTGCATAAAGGTCATTTGAGGGACTAAGTTAATTGATTCGCCATATTCATTCCCAGGAACCATGTGTAGGTGAGGGTAGGCGAAGGAAAAATAGCAAGTGAGTCCAGGGAGATAACAACTAGTTACCTCCTATTACCCCCAACTAAAATATTTGAACAAATGAGAAAGTCAAGCAATTTTGAAAGGACATTCCCAAGCTATACCCTTTTTCTTCACACCTCAATCCTTCCATGCAGAGGCCAACTGCCAGTCAGAGGACCCTACTTGAGAATTCAAAGGGTAGAGCTAAAAGAGAGGCATCTATCTATGCATTGAAAAAGAAAAACCCGCAGCGCTTCTTGAATCCCAATCTCCTTTTGATAAATAGGCACCTTCCTGCACTTATCTGGTGTTGGCTAATCCAATCTGGATGAACCTAATTTTATCTCGGTGTCTCCTTCTCTCCCTACCTCCTATGTTATGCTTGAGATCATCATGTTTTTCCTATCTCTTGCCTTGTCAATTAGGCAAGCTCTTGTGAAGAACTCAATTCAAATCCTCACTTGATCCTTGCTATATGTGCAGGAATGAGCATTTGGAGATAGTTGATGAGTCGATTCACCCTTCTTGGAGGCAGCATCCACATATACACAAGGAAATTTTCCAAATGAGTCAAAAAGTATAAATTACGATTGGCTCTCTCTAATATATTATAAATCACAATTTATAATATATATAAATACATACTTTGGATAATGTTATCTACAGTATTCTTATCCATAATAATTGAATCACGTTTAATTATAGTGGATCATCATTCTCATGCATCTAAATAATATGAATCAAATTCACATTATTCATGATAAATAAATCACATTTAATTATCTATTTCTCCATGCTTGGATATACTAAACAATAGAATTATTCTTGAACTCTTTCAAGAATAATATGCTTTCTCCGCAGTTGCGTTGATGAGTTGATTCACCCTTTTTGGAGGCAGCATCCACATATACACAAGGAAATTTTCCAAATAAGCTCTAAGTTCATTAAGATTGTGATGAGAACCCTCAATTTTACACGTGTTTACTATCATTTTGATGAAAATATTTATTATTTTAAAATTGTTATATTATATTCTTATTATAAATGGTCATTTTTCACAAAAACTAAATCTTATATAATATGAAATGATCATTTGTAAAAAAGACATCAATAATATAAATATGATATAATCATTCCATACTAATTTAAGATTTGCTTTTTGTAAAAATGATAATCTATAGTAAGAATATGACGTAACATTTGTAAAAAAATATTTTTCTCAAAATGATTGTAAACACATGTAAAAATGAGGATGCTCGTTACAATCCTAATGAGCTCAGAGCTTATTAAAAAGTTTGCTTATATATATATATATATATATATATATATATTAAATACAATTATCTTCAGTCTCATGGAAATAGCTTTTTGTGGGAAAGGTACAAGGAAAATCTGCACATAATAAACCTAAATTGGCTACCCCACAAGTGGGAGTTTATGCATCGAGTTGCCATTTTTTAAACTATCTTCTGCCTCCTTCCAAATCTTTGAATTATAGAAGGCCTTTAAATGACCAAATTACAGTACAATTTTAGAATTCCATGATGTAGTTAAGATTGCAAAAACTCATCAGTTAGCTCTTCCTCGTCATAAGATTTCCTTTAAAAAAGGGTAGGATGTTTGTTCTTTCATGTGTAGACAATATAGGACTAAATTCCTCCACGATAAATGATCAGTTTTGTGCAGTAACAACTCCATGCAAAAGAAACCAAATTAATAGCACTCAATGGGATTCGGGCCTGGATAAATGAAGCTGACATGTTATATTTATTTAATATATAATGCATATAGATAACAGTTAGAATAACACCCCTTCCCTATGACATAATGCATTAATGCATCTATCTTTTGCGATTGTTCGGGATAAAGACTAGAGAGAACTGAAAGGGTGTTTGACCCTTAATCATGAAAATATTTGTTAAGATATCAGTGCATGTTTCTCTTTTTTATGGCAGAAAGATTGTATAATATGAGTTAGCATTTAATGATGGATGTGATGGGGTATAAATAAAATGAAGGAGTATTTACATACCTACCTATCGCAACTTAGCTATGGAAGGGCTCAGTTTTGTCTTCAACATTTAACACAATATCAAGAAAGTAAGAAGGAGAAGCATACCCGACTAAGATCCTGTTCCATATTAACAACTGCAACATGTGTCCTCCCAATCTGCTCGCCCTGTTGATGTAATGTGACCAGAGTCCTTTCAGCCTCCCCTTTGATATCCTCAGCAATCCTCAAGCAGTTGTTCACTGTATCTGTGGTCTCCTCAGCTTTATATGCAGCATAATTCTGCAGTTCTTGCACACTCTGGTTCTCAAATCCCCCAGAGTCACGAAAGTCATTCTTGTATTTGTTTTTTACAGAGGACGAATAAGTTGCTGTCCAGTCATCATCATCGTCCGTCAATTTTCCCTTTATCGCAACAGGATCCGAAGTAGTTCTTCCATGCTTGGGTTTCACATCAGAATCAAACGGATTTGACCCTGGCAGACCAGGATCTGCTGAATTTTGCTTTTCGATCTTAGGTGGAGGTGGCTTACCACCTCCAAACAAAAACATGATTGCAACAAGTGATTTTCACAAAGAACGATATGGAGCTTCAGAACTGGACCCTAGAAGGCAAAACAAGTACAAATTATGAAGAAAAGTACCATTGACTGGACATGGAAGGAGGAGGAAATGATGTGAAGAAGCGCAAAAACCAAACAAAATAGCTCAACTTAGTTATGCAAGTGCATCAACAAAGCATAAGATTCCAATAAAGAGTCAACAATATTAGTAACATAAGAAAGGAGAAAAACGCTTAACTTACTAAATGGAAATAGATCCAAATGTAAAATGCATTAAAAGAAGAAGACTACTGACTCTGAGTATTGAACCTATAGGACAACCTTGGTGAAGGTCTACAGAGAAACCCTTTTCTTCAAGCTAGTTGTGAGAGATACTAAGAAAGATCTTCAGAAACATGGTGAAAAAGTGAATAAGATTAAATCTCAATGCTCTAGGAAGACTTCTTTCTTTTCCCATCCTTACAATTGTATGGATCCAAGTGCCAAAACAACAATCTTGACAGAACGTCAAAAACTAAACCAATGAATAACTCAGATTCCAAACTATGAGGTGGACTTCTAATTTCAGTTGGGTGAACACTTTGCTTTCAGTTTTTCAAGATCTTAAGCTTAAAAAGGTAGATTGAAAACAATATGAGAAAAAAATTGATAAAAGAGGTATGGCTCGATATTGGAGCCACGGATCCTTATTCGTTCACAAAACACAAAGTAAAACCTCGATAAATCCACAGCGTGCAGATCTGAGTTGAGCAGTATCTTTCCAACATGTCTAGATTTAAAAGTAAATTACTGCAGCGATCGTATTTACTCATCTAAATGCAACTACTTAATACAACTAGTAGATGCATGTTTTAGATGAAGCTAAAAACTTCTGAATTTTTGGTAGCACCCCCAAGTATTCAAGTTGTCACACCAAGAAGCAAGGTCAAGTTACCCGATTGTATGGGTGGCATGTTATCGTCTAAACACAATACTCTTAACATGCACATGTAGCAGGAAATAAAAAACGCATGTGGCAATCGATTTTAAAATCCCCCGGCCACATGTTGACATAGTCCACTCAGATTCTAATTATGGAATCATTTAATGACCATCAACCTTTCACGGTCATCCTTTGACTCTAAAAAATACGAAAAAGAATATGTTCTTTCTGAAACATGCAAAAAACCCAATTATGTGTAGTCTGTGTAAAGTAACTGTCCTTTATCTGCTCTTCCTCCTAGCCACGGGAAACCACTGAATTAACGTAACCATTTAAACTATAAATTGACTGTGTGGGAAATCTATTCTAGAGTTGCATTCACCGCAATAGAATACATCAAGACCTTCCAGTCCAAAGTTAAGCACTGATTAGATAAAGCAAACATGTGCAAAAAGAAATGCTGATGAATCAAAACAATAACGTTAAAACTACAAGTAACACTATGAACAGTAACCTCAATTGATTCTCAGATATAAGTTTCGGTTAGGGAACAAAAAAAAATTGATAAGAATTTGTTGGTAACAATGGATTCCTCGAAAAGAGGGGGATTTGAAGGGGGGGAAAGGCACAGGGGTAAGGACCCACCTGGGAATTAGGCTTAATTGAAGGACAACAAAACTGCCTCCATTTTTCCTTCTCTCGTTCTCTCGACTCCCAACGTCGGTTATGTATTAAGACCTCTCTCTTATGTCTCCCTCCACCCCTCTTCGTGCTCGTTTCTAGTTTTGCGAATGTGCAGGCAAATGGCACCTCCCATCTGGTTATGGGTATAATAGCGACAACTGCGCTCTCGATCCTCCGATCCTTCCCTCCTCGTCTCTCGGGGACCCGCCCTCTTTCTCCAATCCCTCCGCCAATCCCTCCCCACCTTTCTATCTTGAATAGCAGAGACAAGAAAGAGTGCAGAAAATAAGTCTCCGCTCTAAAAATAGCCGTAAGAAGGAGCACGCGGCATGGTCGCTTTTAAAAACCATGCCTAACCGGCTAGTTCAATCGCTTAAATCTAGATTTAAAATATTATTACATCGTTTATATTCGGTTGAATTAATTGAACCAAATTACTGATTTAATATCTATTTTTTGATTAAAAAATAATTTTCAAAATTTAATGAAATGCAAACTTTTAAAAAATAATCATAATCTATTACCATTCTAGCCCATAGTATTGTAATAGTAGTCATATATCTCTTCTCTTTATGCATATGGCAATGACTCATTATCGCCTCTCTCTTCCATATGCACACAATATTATCCTTATGTTGGTATAATAGAAGATTACAGGTGTGCTGATAAAAAGTCGTTATTGTGCATTTTGTAAAAATATGAGGACGCATATATAATTATGAAAAATAAATGTATAAGTGTTATTGAAAAAACTTGGAAGGGCGCGAGTGTACAAACCATCAAAAAATATGATCTAGCATATTTTGTATTTATTTGTATGATACATCAATCTAACTCGATCGACCCGGTTGAACTATACAAACCACAATCAATAATTCAAGAGTTCAATCTATTCTGATTTTTCTTAACAAATGATGTCATCACCGGTTCAATCGGTTAGTCCCATTGGTCCGATCGTTAAACAAAAATCGACACCTGTCTGATTTGATGTCCGATTCGACTTTTAAAACCTTGATGACACTCGCAAGACTTTGGTATCTATGTACAAAGAGTTAGAAAATTTTAATTTTCTATATTAATGTCAATGTTGATATATTTTTATTAAAATAATAACGAATACATTACCATACAATCGATGTAATAGGAGGATTTGATAAATAATGTTGCATTAGCAATATGTGATTATTATAGCTATGTTTATTATTAAGGAAGTGTCATATTTCTTAGATTCTGATGATGATAATAATAATGGTAATAAATATGGTGTATATTTAATTAAATAATATTTATCAAATTACTAGATTACATATTTCATATCAGTGAGATCAATATATTATTTTAACAAAGAAGTATAAGGTCGTCAAATGTTAGGCTCCAAATATAACATTTGTTATCATGGTCCATTTAAAAGAGCCTCTAATGTTGAGATCTCTCTGTAATTTATCTCATTTTTAGGCATGAACCTTGTATTCCTTCTACATAGACTCCATGTATTCCGTACTTTAACCATAATGTCCAACATTCTTTTTGCTTCATTTATTTTTTATTTGAAATATTAAAATTAGGAATGATCTCATAGTTAATTTTTATTTCTTGTCATAATTATTCCCAAACCTCCTCCATATCCCTCCATCACAAACTCCGGGATAATTTTGTATACCTTGTGTTCTATCTCTACATTCCTGGGTTGGAATTAGTTGTATGGACCGTATAATTTCTTTGTTATAATATTTTTAACCACATTCAAATAAAGAATTAATATAAAAAAATTATTATAATCATTAAAAAGCTAATATAACACATAATCAATGTCACATCATATCACATTTATCGTTCTAACCCTTCCAGCTATCCAAACAACTGCTATTCACATGAGGATACCCCAACCAAAGCCAACCCAGTTACCAAACCGACCCCAATTATGGTGGTGCATATAATAGGATAACATGACTTTATGTATTTTCAAAATCCTAAAGTGTAAAGTAGTTGTCAAACTTTTATGATACTATACTTTGATGGATGATGGATTAAAAGGTTTATTATTAATAATGGTATTTATTTATTAATCCTCCATTATATAAAGATGCACAAGAATAAGACATTAGAGTTGCTAGAGAGAGAGATGTGATATAAATGTTGATATAAATAAGATATTCACATGATTTAATAACAGAATAAGAAATTATCATGAATTAAGGATATGATTGTGCTATATTTTATTGTTGTATTAGTACCTTTTGTGGAAATCGATCACATGAAAGATATTTGTACAAGTATGGTCATGTTTACATAGAGGTGTTTAGTGTGTTCATGTTTAGGTGTTTGCACTAGATTGATGTGAATCATAAATCCGTTCATATGTGAATATTTGCATCGATTCATAGGATCATTTCCTATTGAAGTTTTACTTTGTCAAAGTTTTAAAATTAAAGGGAGCAGATAAGATTTGATTTTTTTTTCTCGAAGGATAATATGATTTTTTTGTTGATTAACTTTTTTATTGTTGTTTGGGTAATGTGATCAAGTATATTGAGATTCAATATCGTGTACAAGATTGAAAATGAGATTCCCTTTAAGGATGAATTATCAATCAAACATTAATAGTGATTGGTCGTATTGGGAATAAAAATTGGTGGGTAACAAAAAGGAGGATTCATCGATCAATTTTAGTTTGTGATTGAACCATAGATGGTGTGGATTGAATAGTTGACCAAAGTATCTATCAAACATCAAAGTCTCTGGTCAATTAATCTAGATCAATTGATCAATCAAACTTTAATAATTAATCGATCAAGGAATTGTAAACTAATTTATCGCCATTGGAATCTATGTATTTTCTTCTCAATATCATAGAGCTTGATCACATATTATTTATGGATACCCACAACTATCATTGAGACTAGCTGGGGAAGAGAGATTCTTTTTGAATCATGGTAGAGGTTCAACCATATTGAACTTGAAGATGACTGCCATGATGGAGAATTTGAAGCCACTAATGCCCAAAACAAATGATGTTAATTAATGAATCATATATTTATCTACTTAATAGCTTCATATTAAGCTAAAATCCTTAGCAAATACATATATATTCAACTTGATATCACCTTCCCATAAAAATATTTGCATGAATAACAATGCCTTATTAACACAAAATCCCATAAAAGGACCAAACTCAAAAAATCAAAAAAAAAGAAGAAGCATGTACTTGTTTGTATAGAATGTTAAATAAAGAATATATAAATGGTAGGAAGATACAATTCATTTTATCTAACCTCAAAGACTTGGACAGTTTGGCTATGTCAACAAATAAAAACTAAGAAAACTCAAAAAAAAATCCAAAAAGAATGATCACACACGTAAATGCCAACACGTATATAAAATATACAAACTTCATAAATTTCTAATAAATGCATATCAACTTAAATTGATGTGAAATTGGCGGCAACTTGTAGATAAAATTAACCTAAATCAATTAAAAATACTATAAAAATACTAACAAGTGTATATGAGGAATAAACGCAAATCCTAGTATAGTTATGCTTACACTAAAAGCTAAAATACCTTAGCATGCAGACATCTATGTAACTCTAGTCACTTATACAATGATAAACACCTAAATATATATGCAACGAGACCTCTTTGAAATAAGTCAATGTTCATATATGCAACTTAGGCTTTTGAGCTTTTATGCATATTAAATAATTTACACATACAAGATCTTACTATTTTATGCATATATTTTTCTCCTTTATTTCCATATTTTTGGTATTTTTGTAAATATGTTTTATGATATACTAACTACTAAAATTTAAAAATCTATAAAAGGATGGAATACAAAAAATGGACAAAATATAATTACACGTAAGGTAGATAACATCGTTTGTAAATATCATTTTAATTAGTTTACAAAATCATTAACATTAACCTATAAAATTCTAAAAAAATACGTTTAAATAGGTTGAAGATATTATGTTATTTTATATTAAAATATGATAGGTAGATAATGTAAACAATTAAAAACAAAATAAAGAATTTTAAAAATAGATGTTTTTACCTAAAAGATCTAAAAAACAAAAACTATGAGCCATTTGTAGTTGAACCTTGACGAAAAAACGTAGATCTTAATGAGATCTGCAAAAATCGTAAAGGAAGTTTTTACTATTGAATCATCTATTATTTTGTTTTTATTTTTCTTTCATTTTACATTTTCGTGGTTGTTCTCCCCTCGACATGTGGCTCAGACAACCTTTTCAATTGAACCCCTCTATAGTTGCGAATTACATGTAGAACTCTAAACAGTTACTATGTCTTACACATTAAACTCTGTTGTAACTCTGGTTACTAGCTCAACCACCTCCTCAGGTTAATCTAACTCACGGAAATACTATGGTTTATATTTTTTAATTATAGTATTCACCATCCCCCTCCCTTCGGTTACTAGTTCACATTATAGTATTCACATAGATACGCCAATTTGATGAATTATTTGATCAAATTTAGTATTATTATAAGTGATATTTTTATAGTTAATATCTTTGAATTGACTCATAGTATCAAACAATTAACTCTCTAGTAAAAAATTCAAGCTTATAAGACTTGTTTTATTGATATGTTTAGAAGATTGTGTTGGAAATTCCTATCAACACTTCATGTTCAGGACTAATAATAAGTAATAAAATATGATTTTGATTTTTTATTTAACCCATGCATCTTAAATTTCGTTAGAATTAGAAAACTTGATGAGCTATCTCATCTTACAAAATTTGATGTATCCACTCACTAACGTCAATGTTTATTTTTGGGATATTTACACGTGTGCCATTCTGAGTTTTTGCAATAACACGTGTGCCTCTACTTTCACGATTGTGCCCTTCCATTAGGTAGATGTTAGTTAGATAAATCAAATAATGATTTATTCAAATCAAAGTTTAGTCAAGAAGTTTATTATATTTATGGATTTTCACCCAGCAGACCTTATAAACTTTGCCAATTACCTCGTCGACCTTTGAAACAATATATTTCCTCCCTCGCCCCCGTAAACTTACTATGTCTTACCTCATAGACCATGTCGTCAGTTTTAACTTTATTTGAGTCAATTGCTTGGGTTAGTATTGAGTTAATCTAACCCATGGAAATCCAACGGTGGATATCCTCTCTCCCTTCTTCTCCAAGCACGTGATGACGGATGGTGGGGATGAAGGAGGTGGAGCCACCTAGGGATCTGACAACAACGTGTCCGTCGAGGAAGAGGATGTAGAGTGGGGGCAAAGGACGAGTCTCCTAGAGGAGGAGGTGAGAAAACAGCCTGGAGGAGGTGGTGAATTTTGAGGAAGAAGCGGAGGTTGGGGAGATCCAGGAGGTCGAGGGGTCCGGTCGAGGAGGGGTGGAGGTTGGGGAGGTTAGGTGGGCGGAGGTTAGATGGGTGAAGGTCGCGGAGGGGCAAAGGTTGGGGAGGTCAGGGAGGGGTGGAGGTTGGGGAGGTCAGGGTGGGCGGAGGTTGGGTGGGTGATGAATCCACATTTCATCATCTTTATTCTATCATTTTGGCATCAAAAACCCTAGCAAATGCCTGTAAGTAACATTAAAATCATCATCTTAGCATTCATGCATGTGCATCTAGTTAGTGTATAAAATACTGTAATTAAAGCCAAAATTATAGAATAAATAAAGAAAAGAAAAAGAATAAAATATTGTAAATATTTTATGACCCAAAACCCTCGAGACCTAGGCATCTTGATGAATAGGTCGACAAGGAATAAAGTAGGGGGAGATAAGGTCAGAAATACAGCTAAAATACCTGTACATTCTATTCATTCTTTATTCAGTTTGAGACCTATTTTTGGTTCCACTTTTTATACATCAAATAAAGAAACTTTGTACACGAAAGTTGTAGATAATTTCATATAGAAAAATACAAAATTTATTTCACTGAAAAATAATGTACAGATAAAAAGTTATGGTCTAAATAAAAATCCAGAACTCCAACTTCTCAGACCCGTATCTTGCAAATAAAAACTCCAAATGCAGCATACTCACCTTTAATTGTATATAGCATAAAATAATCTATTTAATGGCGGTGGTTTCGCATTTGGCGGAGCTACGGTTTGAAAGTTGAGTTTTGGACCCTCATTGTATACTTGTACAGATTAAAATATTCAATTTATTCTTTGTTTATTATTTTTATAATTTTATATTTTTATAATGTTGTAAATCTTACTTATAATAAATGTGAATATTAAAATCAGAATAAAAATGTAAATAAAAATCAAAATAAAAATACTTATATACACAAAACAAAGATACAATACCTATATACATACCTATATAACATCCTCTTCTAATTTATTCAATATACAAAATAAATCAGAAAAATAAAATAAAAATATATTTATGTATATAAAAGTATTTTATAATTTTAGAAAATAATAAACAAAAATAAATAAATTAAAAATACAAAAATAAAAATAAATACTCAAATATGTAGATAATATACCTATATAGGGGTATAAAAGTAACTTGTAAAAATATACTTCATAAAATAAATTAAAAATCATAATAAAATACTACATACAATTTTAAACTTTTTTTATTCTTTAACCAAAAATTAATTCGGCCTTTTTCTATTTTTAAACGAAATAATAAAATAATTTTTCAATCTTTTCCCTGGTTGGTCCACGTGGACCAACCAGGTGCGGTTTAGAGTTGACCTCGGTCAACTACCTGACCAAGGCCTGCCACTTCTGACGCCCTGATTTTTCCCCCGTTTTCAAGAAATTATGGCGCCCGATCCTTCCAATTTCTCGCCTCGAATCCTTCTTGGAACTTCTTCCCTGATCATCACTCTCCCACGACGCGCCTTCAGATCACGCAAAATCCTCATGATGCGCGCATGGATCTCGCTTGAAGGAGACGCCACCATCTTCTACTTAAACAAACCGCCGCCTTCGAGCCCAAGTTTGAACCCTCCTTAGCCACTAATCCTCCTCCCTGTTGAGCTCTTCGTGTTGCTGGAGGTGACAGCTCCGCATCTACACCCTCAGGCGACTCGAGGAGGCTCTGTAGCGGCTCCGCCACCTCCGCCGACCACCGGCGTCGAGGTCCTTCCACCTCAGGTCTTCCACCTTCGAGGTATCCCTTTTTCCCCTTCCTTTTCGCTTCATTTTATTCCCTGTAGCTTCAGTATCAAAAATCCCTAAAAAAATCCGCTTCCCGTCGATTGATCCATCTCCCATAGCTCATCGCCGGAGCGCACCTCCGGCTGTCGTCCCTACGCCGTCCACCATCCATTTTCGACTTCCATTGCGCCTCCGTGGGATCCAGGCAGTTTGCCCTGGACCCTCTCACCCCTTTTTGCAGGTACCTGGAGCAGTACATCGCCTGGGGGCTCGGATTCGACCTCCGCCGGAGATACCTGGAGCTTCGAGCTCCGCCGCTTCTACAGCAGCGCCTCAGAGCTTCTCCGGCGATTTTGAGAGCCCTTGACGCCAGAGCATCATCGTAGGAGTCTCCCGGACCTTCTTGTTGCGGCCCAGACCACCGGAGGCACGTCAGCTCGCCGGAGGAACTTCGTCTCGGCGAAGTTCTTCCCTGTTCTTCCTCCGGGTTCCTCCACCGTCCGATCCCAGGTCCGCCCCAGAGCACACCTCAGCCGTCAGATCTTGGCCACCTTCTGTCGTCGATCTCTTCGCCAGATCTGATCTCCACCGCTGATCGCCGAACCGTCATCGCGCGTTGTGCGCGCGCCACGTGGATAAGTGAGCGGCCCTTGGCCGTTCGATCGCGCACGAGGAGATAAGGCGTGGGTATTTTGCACTTTTCCCCTCGCCAAATTTTGTATTTCATTTCAGTCCATAAACTTTAAGCTGTAGTTTAAATATTTCTGTAATATTTGCAATTAGAACCCCGTAGTTTTCTTATTTGCACTTAGGTCCAATCCACGTCACCTCACGTGCCCGGTGCGCGTGAGGGGGCTGCGTATTTTGCAATACCCCCTGGGGTTTGTTTATTTTGCTTAGGTCCATGAACTTTTTAATTAAGTTGTAATGTTTTGGAGAAATTGCATCTGACCCCCTGGAACTTTGTAATATTGCAAGAATACCCCTGCCAGGTCACGTGCCCAGTGCGCGTGAGTTGGACATTTTGCAACGAACCCCCTCCGGGTTTGGGTATTTGTTTTTAGTCCAGAAACTTGTATTTAACGTTATATATTTTTGTGGAAATTGCATATGTGCCCCTGGAAGTTCTGATAATTGCAAGAATACCCCTGCCAGGCTTGTTTAACTTCTGGATGCTTGTTGTAATTATTTATATTATCATTTTAAGTCCAAAAATTCCACAAAATAGGCTTAAGCTCCTGTTAACTTGTACTTGCACGGCATATTTTTGCATTGCATTTTTATTGCATTTTCATATTTATTAAAAATTAAAAACATGCATTTATTTCACTGTTTGCATTAGAAAACCCATCAAAATTGTTAAAACACTTCGAAAAATTCCAAAAAAAAATTACCGAGTGTCTATTTTAACCTATTCTAGTGTCAGTCCAAAAATCACTAAAAATCTCAAAAGAAAAACACTAAAAATTTAAAAACACTCTAAAACTTCAAAAAATATATATAAAATCAAAGAAAACTCCAAAAAATACAAACTCAGTTTCTGTTTGTTCCATATTTTGTTATCTTTATTTGAGAAATAGTGTGAAAAATTTTGATTGTTGTTTGCTAATTTTAATTCCTATTTTACTTACAACCAGCACATTTTCCACTGTTTTCCCTCATTTCAGTATTTAAAAATACCAAAAACATTTGAAAAATCCTCAAAAATCACAAAAACATTAAAAAAATCCTAAAAATACAAAAATACTTTATTTCTGAATTTTTGGATATTTTTGCACATTTTTATAAATATTTCATCTTGTCTTTTATTATATTGCTTTTAAATTCCAATATTGAAAAAAAGTATAAAAAAATAAAAAAATCAGAAAATTAAAAATCAAAAAACAAAATTAAAAATTAAAAAAAATTAAAAATTAAAAACCCACAAAAACATCCTTGCTTGCTTGCTGCCTGCTTAGTGTGGACACTGGACATCACAGACATTCACTCACGCACATTTGTTTGAATTACCCTGTTTGCTCCCTGTGTTCGAACTCTCTGCATACTTGTCACTATACACATTTGTGCGGAGTTAAAAATAAATTTTAACTCCACATTATTTCTAATTTATTGATCTTTAGTGTGGGTTGATTGTTGATTAAATACACTTTATTGTGGGTCGCCGCATCGACATCGGTTGTCTGCACCTTGTGTGAGACATACTCTTTAGACCTACGATAATTTGTGTTTATCAAATGGCACCGTTGCCAGGGAGCAACAGCGAGTAGTTTACATTTTTGTTTGCTTGTGATTGTTGCCTACCATAGCTTCAGCTTATCTCTCTAGCATTGTTGATACATTTATTAATTGAGCTATTCTGACCATCCTTTCTTATCTTCTTGCGAGGGACCGCGGAGCGAGGCGGATCGCTTAGGTGACCCGGAGCATCCTTGGGAAGCGGAGCCGGCTATTCTTTAGCCAAGCCGGCAGGAGAGAGAAGGAGAAGTGAGAGAGTGATTAGTTTAGCTTGCACTTTATTTCTGTGAGAGAGTGACCTATTAATTTGTAATAATACAGGTACATTGGACTCTTGGACACTTGGACACTACCGGGCCTAATTTCCAAGTGTTTGTTCACTTGGGGGCTCACCGCGGTTTTGTGTTTTTCGCGGTTTTCTCGCCTTCATTTCTATTTGTTTCACGAGGATTTAGCCCCTAGACATAGGAATTTTTGTTGACTGTAACGAACTAAGAAGCTAAGGCCCAATCCCTAATATCTTGCCTGCACCTATAGAACGCAATTGGACTTGGCTAAAAATCAATTGAAAAAGCTATTTGACTTGGACTAGAGGCCACGTGCCGCGAGCCCACCCTGTTAAGCGCTACTCCTGAACTCGATGTGTCGAGAAGAGGAGGGGTGAGCCTAGATCGGACTCCGGACTCTTTTCTTTGTCATAGCTACTTGTTCTTCACGTTAATAGAAGTTGCTCATCTTAGGACGATTTCCTCGTGCATGCATATAGGTAGTTTAAATTATTGTCTTTAAATTATGCGCGGATCACTTTGCATGTAGAATGCTGGCGACAAGGTACGCACTTCTATCCCTGCATGCGTCATAGATTTTGACCGCGCATCGGCTTTTCCGCTTTCCTCCTCCAATTTTTTGGACTTTTTAATAACAAGGAAATTGGAAAATTCGTTAGACGATGTTTGCTCATAAAAATACATAAAAAGTGAAAACAATAAAAATTGGGACTGCTAATGCAAACTTGACCTTAAAACTCATCCCACCAAAAATTTTGTCTTGGGAGAGTAACCCCCTCCTTGTTTGATTTATCTGCTGCGAGAGAGTGACTCGACACTAGGATAGAACCACATCTGAAATTTTGGTTGACTACTAGTTGTGGTTAGTCGTTCTCCAGTGAGGATCTCTCCGGTAACCGGTAAAGCGGACCGTGATGTCCTTAACAGATTGAATTAGCGGGAACAACCGGGTTACGATCCGCAATTCATACTGGCTGGGAAAGATCTGACGTGGATTGGGACAGTCGGCTAGGAAAGTAGGATACCTAACAGCTCGCTCTAACGCTCTGATAGATTGACTGATCACCTAATAAAAATTGACAAGATAACAGACCGAACTCTCACGGTCATCAGCTCAAGAGTTGTGTAGGTGAATTTGGGGGTTTTGATTTATCATCCTGTTTGCATTCCAGATCTCATCCGCCTTTCTCTAGATCAAGATGATGGGACGGAGATCTCTTAGGCCGACCCTGTCGGCACCGCTATCCAGCACTCCTCCTCATTCATCTAGGAATACCTCGGAGAGTCCGCTCTCCGAGCCTGAGTTCACATCCACCCTGTTCCCCCTCGACCACCCTTCCCATTCTCCTTCTCTCAGTCCAATAGTGTCAGAATTTACTGCATCACAGAGCTCAGATCATTCGACAACACCTGAGATGGCCTCTTTTGCTTTTTCAGAAAATCCAGTGATGGCAGACAGAGGCGAGCACCTAGATGACCATGATCACCCCCCGTTCATATTCGATCAGGCAGCCATCAACAACTCCTTGTTAGAGTCCCTGGAAACAATGCAGAGACAGATCCGTGACCAGGGAACATTCATGGGTGATCGGATGAGAGAGATAGCGCAAATGAGAGAGAATCGACCTGGGGGCGGTGGAGGTGGAGGAGGACCTGATGCAGGAGGAGGCGATCCAGACGCTGAGAGACCACCACAGACCATCATGAGGGAATTGCACAACCCAGCTGCATCCCTCACTCATCGTTGGATCCGACTCCCGCCCATTCACGGAGATTTCGAGCTTCGGCCCCACACAATCCAGCTTCTACCCAAGTTCCATGGGTTGCCGACCGAAGAGCCGCACCTCCACCTCCAGGAATTCGAGATGATTTGCAGCACCATCCATGATCGGTTGATGACCGAGGACACCATAAAGATGATCGCCTTCCCATTCTCTTTGGTTGACAGAGCCGCATATTGGCTCAAACACCTTGGGAGATTCGTCGACACATGGGCAGATCTCCGGACCGCATACCTGAAGAAGTATTACCCTCTCGGCCGGACCAACGCAGCTAGAGCCATGATCAGTAACTTCGTCATGATCCCAAATGAACAATTCCATGAAGCCTGGGATCGATTCAGAGAGCTCACAGACCGGTGTCCACATCATGACATTTCCAAGCCCAATCTCGTGCAGAGTTTCTTCTGTGGGCTAACACCAGAGCTGCAGGGGCTAGTGAACGCCTCTTGCGGTGGATCTTATTTCTCCAAGTGAGAAGACGACGTCTGGGTCATCTACGAAGTCATGGCAGAAAACTCTACTGTGATGACCCAGGCCCGAGTCTACACACAGCAGAAGCCCCCGCAAGGAGCGAGATCATTCCAGAGGATCGCCCGCATCGATGCCGATCCCAATACAGTGTCAGCTGCCGCAGCCCAAGCTGAATCAGCCGCAGCCGACATGGGCATAATCAGTGAGAAGCTGGACCGCCTCGAGATCCTCGAGAAGAAGCAGATGCAAGGCATGGCCCAGATGGACCAGATTGCCAAGACCATGAGTGATATGAAGACGCAGATCTTGTGCGTCCAGGAGGCACAAACTCAGTCACAACAGCCTCCCAGATCATGTGCATATCCGAGCAGTAGCAATGCCAGCCACCCATCTACCTCGTACCATCAGGTAAACCATGTGCAGGCAGTGCAGGTTCCATTGTTACCGTACTACCCATCGCAGCCTCCATCTACAGATACTCAGATGGTGGTGTATCAGCCGGAGCAGCCACTGGCTATTCTTCCTCCACCATCCTTTGAGCAGGAACCATTGATGGAAGTCAATGGGATTTGGTACGATCGGTGCCCTCAACCCGGGATTCGTCGTGATCACCCCGGATTCCGTTGGGGCAACGGTGGCTCCTCCTCCCAGCAGCAGAACTCTGCTCAAGGACATCAGAACAGCCAGCAACAGCAACACCAGCAGCCCCAGTATGCCCAGTAGCAGCAATATCAGAGTGGCCCTCGTCCTGCCTATCAGGGACAGCAGTGGAGGCAGCGACAGCAGCCTCAGCAGTCTTATTCCCATCACTCCCAGTATCAACCACAACAGCAGCAACAGCCCCATTTCCAGCAGGGACAACCATCCGGTTCTCAGGGTCCCGCTTTTGAGAACCCAGCTCTCAATGATCTTGCCCGCTTGCTCTCCGAACAGCGAGCATCCTTCAGGCAAGAAATGGATGAATTCCGGTAGGAGATGAGGGAGATTATCAAAGGGAAAGCCGCCATACTCGCTCAGATTGAACCTAACCCGAACAATCTAAAAAGAAAGTTTGAGCAGGTAGATTTTACAGAGGATACTTCTCCTAGTGACAATTTGAATGATATGTCTTATTCTTTGAATGATGCTGATTTTGTGACTACTAGGAGCGGTAGGATGCCAGCCGGCGGCGCCTCTTCTGAGCGACAACCGCCAGCTGAACCAGGAGCGCCAGAGGAGCAGAATAGCGGTGCTGATACCGCTAATGATGATGTTGAAGACGGTGGTGCTGAAGCCACCATTTTGGATGATGAACCAGAGCGCGGTGCTGATGCCGCAAAGACCGGTGCTAGTGGTGGTGCTGAGCCCACCATATCTACTTTTGTTGATCCACCATCTGTGATGTTACCACATTTTGTACCTATGGACTGTGGGAACAAAAAGAAAAACAAAAATATGAATAAAGGAAAGGTTTCTGTTCAAATTGCGGATCCATATGAGTTGCACGATGATGTTTGTATGGATTCTCCGTCTTCACAGGCACAAGGACCGATTCCTAGTCCTCCATCTGAGGAGACCCCTACCATTCCCTTCCCTGAGGCACTCCGCCGAGCGAAGGGGAATAAACGAGAAAATCCCAAAAAAAACAACAGGTAGAGTTCGACAATCAGATGATAGACAGATTCCATATTCAGCTGACTCTACAAGAAGCACTTGAGCACATCCCCCTCTTCAAGAAGAACCTGAAAGAGAAGACTACCGTCCGCAGGAAGAGGAGGAACCACAGAGATCAAATCCATGTGCTCACTCATTCCACTTGCTGTACCATCCAGAACAAGCTGCCAGCTAAGCGACCAGATGCAAGAGCTCCCTATGTCAGATGCAAGATTCAGGAGCAGCAATTTGATCGTACTCTATTAGACAGCGGCTCTTCAATAACCTTCTTCCGGCAGCCTTACTCGACCGACTCGAGTTTGGTCCTCTTCTTCGGAGCAGGACAGTCCTTCAGTTTGCTGATAGGTCGACTAAGAGGTCGAAGGGGTTATTGAAAGACGTGGTCGTTACCATTCAGGGCCTGAAATTCCCCGTGGACTTTGTTGTGTTGGACATGGAGATCCCTGAGTCGGTAACTGATGCCCCCATCATTCTCGGACGTCCATTCTTGGCCACAGCCAAGGCGGTGACCGACCATGATTGTGGGAAGGTATGCTTTCGCGTAGAGGGCGAAACCATACAAATAGAGACGATCGAGGAAACCAGAGCCAGAGAGTTAGAATGCTCGGAGCAGTCCAATGAAGCAGCGCATTTGACAGAGGAAGAGCTAGACACCCACCAGGTGTGTGATTTTGTGATGACTGATGATGAATCCAACTGGGTAGATCCTGTAGCACTGACCCTCGCCTTGCCTACAGATTCACTGTATCTACAGCTCATGGCAGTCGAGAGCCGGGAGAGCACACCCCTGGATGAGGATATACCTGAGGCTGACAGTGTTGTGATGAGTGGTGCTGATAAGTTTCAATCATGTTCATCTTCTTCTGATCCCTCAGATTCAGACATTAATTGGGATGATTTTGATGATTATGTGCCTTGTCTGATTCCTTCTGAGCCAACAGCCATGACAGAGTGCGAGCCAGTGCAGTTCATTGATGATTCCGCAAACCGCCCTTTGTCAGAGATTCACGCAGAGCGAGAGTTCTCCCATGCAGACCTGGTTGCCTTCACACAGACATATCAGAAGCCAGATCTGCCGCCTCCCAGTTGTCCAGAACTGAAGCCTCTGCCGCAATCGTTGAAGTACAGATTCCTTGCGGGTGAGCCAGATATGCACCCAGTCATTATCTCAGCGGGTTTGACTGGAGAACAAGAATCTCGTCTGATGGAGGTTCTTGAGAGAAACCGCAAGGCGATAGGGTGGAGTATCGCTGATCTCCAGGGGATTAGTTCGGCTCTGTGCTCTCACCACATTTATCTTGAGGATGACGCTCGGCCGTCACGTGAGTTCCAACGACGGCTGAACCCGAATCTTCGAGACGTAGTCATGAAAGAAATTTCCAAGTGGTGGAGCGCCGATTTTATCTACCCCATCTCCGACTCCAAATGGGTTAGTCCACTACATGTGGTACCCAAGAAGACGGGTATCACTACAGTTGTCAACGAGTCTGGAGAGGAGATCGCTGCCAGAGTACCAACTTCTTGGAGGGTCTGTGTGGACTACAGACGATTGAATGAGGCCACCAAGAAGGATCACTTCCCGTTACCCTTCATTGATCAGATTATCGAGCGGCTAGCCGGGAAGAGTCATTATTGTTTTCTTGATGGGTACTCTGGATACAATCAGGTGGCCATTGCGCTCGAAGACCAGGAGAAAACGACATTCACCTGTCCGTTTGGGACGTATGCTTTCAGATGGATGCCCTTTGGTCTATGTAACGCTCCGGCGACATTCCAGAGGTGCATGTTGTCCATCTTCTCGGACATGGTGGGTGACTGTTTAGAGGTCTTCATGGATGACTTTTCGGTCTACGGCGACGGGTTCGATGCTTGTCTTGACTGCCTAGACCGTGTGCTTCAGCGCTGCATAGAGGTCAACCTTGTTTTATCTTGGGAGAAGAGCCACTTTATGGTGACTCAGGGATGGTCCTTGGTCATATCGTCTCCAACAGGGGCATGGAGGTCGATCCGGCTAAGGTGGATATCATCAGAAAACTCAATCCACCGTCCAACTTGCGTCAGTTGCGGTCTTTTCTGGGGCATGTCGGTTTCTACCGATGGTTCATTCAGGACTTCAGTCGTATTGCCCGACCGCTCACTGACTTGCTGACGAAAGAAACCGAGTTTATTGTCAATAATAAGTGTCTTGAGTCGTTTGAGACTCTCAAAGAAATGGTTGTTTCAGCTTCTGTCCTTCAGCCACCCGATTGGTCTCTCCCATTCGAGATCATGACGGATGCTTCAGATTTTGCCGTTGGGGCTGTGCTTGGACAGAGGAGGGATGGATTACCCTTTGCTATTCACTACGCCAGCCGGACCTTGGATGCCACTTAACGGAATTACACTGTGACTGAGAAAGAGATGCTGGCCGTAGTCTTTGCTCTTGATAAGTACCGATCGTATATTCTCGGATCTAGAGTGACAATCTACACTGATCACACCGCCATCCGGTACTTAATGGCTAAGAAGGATGCCAAAGCACGTCTTACCAGATGGATCCTTCTACTCCAGGAATTTGATATTGAGATTAAGGATAAGCATGGAGTCAAGAATGTGGTGGCGGATCATCTCTCCAGATTGGAGAATCTTGAGGAATCTGAGCCCAGCGCACCTATCACTGAGACGTTTCCAGATGAGGCGATCTTGGCTGTCACCTCACTCCCGTGGTATGCTGACTTTGTAAACTATCTTGTTGCCAAGACAGTCCCTCAGGGTTGGCCCAGGCAGAAACTTGAGACCTTCCTAGCTAAGGCCAAGTTTTACCATTGGGAGGATCCCATCCTTTATCATGAAGGAGGGGATAGTATTTGGAGGAGGTGCATTCCTCAAGAAGAGCAGCAGAGCGTCCTCACATACTGCCACAAGCTTGAGGCAGGAGGACATCATTCAGGAAAAAGGACAGCACAGAAGGTGCTTCAATCCGGCCTATGGTGGCCTACTCTCTTCAAGGATTCTGATGAGTTCGTGAAGAGATGTACTGACTGTCAGAAAATGGGAACCTGCGGGCAGAGAGACATGATGCCCATGCAACCCATTCACTTCTGTGAGGTTTTTGATGCATGGGGATTGATTTCATGGGCCCATTTCCTAAGAGTCAGGGATTCGAGCATATTTTGCTCGTTGTGGATTATGTCAGCCGATGGGTTGAGGCCATCCCCGCCCGAGCCGCAGATGCGAAAACCATGTGCAAATTCTTGAGGAAAAATATCATCTCACGGTTCGGGGTACCTAGAGTCTTGATTTCAGACGGGGGGTCTCATTTCATCAATGATAAGGTTAGGGCCCTTGCAGACGAGTTCGGCATTGACCGTCGGGTTGCCACTCCATATCACCCTCAGACTAATGGTCTTGCCGAAGTATCGAATCGGGAGATAAAGACCATCTTGCAGAAAGTTGTCCGCCCAGACCGAAAGGATTGGTCACAGCTTTTGGACTCGGTCTTGTGGGCTTATCGGACGTCTTTCAAGAATCCATTGGGGACATCTCCCTTTCGTCTCGTCTATGGCAAGCTGTGCCATTTGCCAGTGGAGATCAAGCACAAATCTTTTTGGGCAGTCACTGAGTTGCTTATAGATCCCGAAAGTATAGGAGAACAGAGAAGAGCAGAATTGGCAGCCCTGGAAGAACTGAGAGATACAGCCTTTTCCAACAGCCTACAGTACAAAGAGAAAGTGAAGACATGACACGATTCGCATATCAGCCATAAACAGTTTGAGCCAGATCAGAGAGTATGGTTGTTTGATTCCAGGCTGAAATTATTCCCAGGAAAGTTGCAGAGCAAGTGGAAAGGTCCGTTTGTGGTCAGGAAGGTACATGACAATGGCAGCATCGACATATCCGAACCGTCATCCTCCTCTACCTTCCGCGTCAATGGTCAACGCCTGAAGTTATATCTAGATCATGACCCGCCGACCATTGACGTTGCCCCCATTCTTCTGGTATGAGATGTATCCTTTGACTCTAATCATCTGCATCTCATATATGGTGATCAATTCCATCTTCCGTTGTACAAATCCATCTGTTCATATCACTTTCATCTATTGATTTATTTTCTTCTTTTCTTCTTTTCTTCTTTTCCTGTCCTATTTTCTTCATCTATCAAAAAGGTGTCGCCCCTTACAGACAGTTTTCTATACTTAGGACGTACTTTGTCCTAAGTATAGGGGGGTTGGCACCCCGAATTTCTCTATTCTTTTCGATCCTCTCCATTGTCTCCTCTTCTTGTCTATACTTAGGGATATTTTACCCTAAGTATAGGGGGAGACAATCTGAGTACGATCTGTTCATTCCCACCCTTGACCCTCCCTGCGTTGTGTACAGTCTGCTATACTTAGGATTATTTGATCCTAAGTATAGGGGGGACGGTCAACTGCTTATTTGTTCATTCATTCCTTCATTTATTCATTTATTCTTTAGACTTGTCTATACTTAGTACGAGTTATGTCTTCTCTTTCCTCTCCGATCTATGAGGACATAGCTCAAGCTAAGTATAGGGGGTCGTCTATACTGCGTATATACTTTAGCCATAACTCGTACTTTCGTATTTTCTTAATAATATGGCTAATCATTCATTAAAATTCATTAAAAATCTTAATAAAAAGGTGTTTTGTTCCTCAAATTCTTTTTGATTAATAAATCAGGTGCTTTGAAAAATAGTTTGACAGTCTCTTTGAAAAACCTTTTGAAAACTATTTTGAAAAACACTTTGTACATGTTTTCAAAAATGTTTGAAAAATGATTTGCAAATGGTTTGAAAAATGGTTGCAAAAATATGTGAAAAATCTATATATACTGTTTGGAAAACCGATTGCAAAATGATTTTCAAATGTGTGTACATGTTTGCAAAAAGGTTTGTAAAAATTATTTTGGACTATAGTTTTAAAAAATTGTTTGAAAAACTTATGTCAAATAAGTTTGAGGAACGCATACATCTCACCAAAATTCACTACCTATATATGTATAAAACTGACCACTTACCCTGTAAATTCTTAAAATCCATTTCTTGTAGAAGCACTCCCGTGTACATATTTTCACCTAGTGTTTAGCCAAAATCTTTTTGTTTTCAAAAAAAAATCCAAAAACATTTGCAAAATTAAAATGCAAAAACATTTGAAAAATTTCTTTCTAAAAAAAATGCATGCATCATCTTTTCAAAAATCCATAAAAAGTTCAAAAAAATCTTGAAAATTGCATCACAAAAATATTTTCTACATTGCATAGCATTCGCACTTTTCGGATTGAGTTTGATAGTTGAACAAGTCTAAGTAAAATCCGGAGATTGGAGCTTGATTGGACCTTAAAATCTACCTAATAACAGGAACCTTATAGGAACTGGGTTTGAGGTACTTCAGGTCTAGTTGACTTAATTCTTTGAGGATCATGGGACTTGGTTCAATGGATTCTTGACTGCCTAAGTAGAGTATTTCGGAGCACACGCACGACTCTTGTTGATAATGACCTAACTTGGACACATGCACCTTTCACATAGCTCTCCACGGATGAGGTGGTGAGGAGGCAGTTTCCTTTAGCTTGGGGTAGCATATGAGGGTAGTACTTCTAGGCGGAACCTCTCTTCTTCTTCTAGTGAAGGAAGTGCACCTCAACTTGGTCTAGTGATGATGAAGGCTAAAGACAGAAGCCGTGGGTTGCAATAAAGCTTCAAAAGAGGGATAGTCTACTGGCTTAAGAGGAAAATTTCTTGTATATATGTTGCACCATGTAGATATGTTGTACAGATGCAATTTAAAATAATAATAATAATAATAATAATAAAGAGAGCAAAAAGAACTCAAAAAAAGTGGTGGGTCGGATTGAAAATTTAATAACCCCACCGGAGTGTATATAGTCCAATAAAGCAAAAGCTTATGGTATCCATGTTACATCTCATGAAACTTGCAGCGGGAGACTTGGCTACACTGGCTGAGCTTCCAAAAGTCTATACCTCTTCCCCCTCTTCTTGAGCTGGTTGCACTTGAACTTAGAAGAGAATACCCCGCTTCTCGAGGAAAGAGTTGCTAGACCGAGGCATTAGAGTTACCAGGTTGGGGGAGGTTGTTTATTTGTTACTTCTGAGGTGGGGAGCTACATATCACTTACACTGTACAAGTCAGATTCATAGTCGTAAGAGTTTGCGTATGAATTGAGATATTTCTGACCTGGCTATTGAGGAGACTTGGACAGAGTTTTGGGATTCTCAAGGACTGTTGGACTTCAAATTTAGTTCTCATTAAGGTTCCGACCGCACTAAAATTCCAAAGGACCGACTTAAGCTCCAAACTTTGATTTTGTGAAGACAAGTTTAATAATCAAATCAAATCCAAGTTCTTCTTTTTCTTTTCTTTCTTTTTCTTTTGCACTTATTGCATAAGTGTTTGCTAGGGACTAGCAAAGGTAAAGTATAGGGGGATGATGAATCCACATTTCATCATCTTTATTCTATCATTTTGGCATCAAAAACCCTAACAAATGCCTGTAAGTAACATTAAAATCATCATCTTAGCATTCATGCATGTGCATCTAGTTAGTGTATAAAATACTGTAATTAAAGCCAAAATTATAGAATAAATAAAGAAAAGAAAAAGAATAAAATATTGTAAATATTTTATGACCCAAAACCTCCGAGATCTAGGCATCTTGATGAATAGGTCGACAAGGAATAAAGTAGGGGGAGATAAGGTCAGAAATACAGATAAAATACCTGTACATTCTATTCATTCTTTATTCAGTTTGAGACCTATTTTTGGTTCCACTTTTTATACATCAAATAAAGAAACTTTGTACATGAAAGTTGTAGATAATTTCATATAGAAAAATACAAAATTTATTTCACTGAAAAATAATGTACAGATAAAAAGTTATGGTCTAAATAAAAATCCAGAACTCCAACTTCTCAGACCCGTATCTTGCAAATAAAAACTCCAAATGCAGCATACTCATCTTTAATTGTATATATAATAAAATAATCTATTTAATGGCGGTGGTTTCGCATTTGGCGGAGCTACGGTTTGAAAGTTGAGTTTTGGACCCTCATTGTATACTTGTACAGATTAAAATATTCAATTTATTCTTTATTTATTATTTTTATTTATATTTTTATAATGTTGTAAATCTTACTTATAATAAATGTGAATATTAAAATCAGAATAAAAATGTAAATAAAAATCAAAATAAAAATACTTATATACACAAAACAAAGATACAATACCTATGTACATACCTATATAACATCCTCTTCTAATTTATTCAATATACAAAATAAATCAGAAAAATAAAATAAAAATATATTTATGTATATAAAAGTATTTTATAATTTTAGAAAATAATAAACAAAAATAAATAAATTAAAAATGCAAAAATAAAAATAAATACTCAAATATGTAGATAATATACCTATATAGGGGTATAAAAGTAACTTGTAAAAATATACTTCATAAAATAAATTAAAAATCATAATAAAATACTACATACAATTTTAAACTTTTTTTATTCTTTAACCAAAAATTAATTCGGCCTTTTTCTATTTTTAAACGAATTAATAAAATAATTTTTCAATCTTTTCCCTGGTTGGTCCACGTGGACCAACCAGGTGCGGTCTAGAGTTGACCTCGGTCAACTCCCTGACCGAGGCCTGCCACTTCTGACGCCCTGATTTTCCCCCTGTTTTCAAGAAATTATGGCGCCCGATCCTTCCATTTTCTCGCCTCAAATCCTTCTTGGAACTTCTTCCCTGATCATCACTCTCCCACGACGCGCCTTCAGATCACGCAAAATCCTCATGATGCGCGCGTGGATCTCGCTTGAAGGAGACGCCACCATCTTCTACTTAAACAAATCGCCGCCTTCGAGCCCAAGTTTGAACCATCCTTAGCCACTAATCCTCCTCCCTGTTGAGCTCTTCGTGTTGCTGGAGGTGACAGCTCCGCATCTACACCCTCAGGCGAGTCGAGGAGGCTCTGTAGCAGCTCCGCCACCTCCGCCGACCACCGGTGTCGAGGTCCTTCCACCTCAGGTCTTCCACCTTCGAGGTATCCCTTTTTCCCCTTCCTTTTCACTTCATTTTATTCCCTGTAGCTTCAGTATCAAAAATCCCTAAAAAATATGCTTCCCGTCGATTAATCCATCTCCCATAGCTCATCGCCGGAGCGCACCTCCGGCTGTCGTCCCTTCGTCGTCCACCGTCCATTTCCGACTTCCATTGCGCCTCCGCGGGGTCCAGGCAGTTTGCCCTGGACCCTCTCACCCCTTTTTGCAGGTACCTGGAGCAGTACATCGCCTGGGGGCTCGGATTCGACCTCCGCCGGAGATACCTGGAGCTTCGAGCTCCGCCGCTTCTGCAGCAGCGCCTCAGAGCTTCTCCGGCGATTTTGAGAGCCCTTGACGCCAGAGCATCATCGTAGGAGTCTCCCGGACCTTCTTGTTGCGGCCCAGACCACCGGAGACGCGTCAGCTCGCCGGAGGAACTTCGTCTCGGCGAAGTTCTTCCCTGTTCTTCCTCCGGGTTCCTCCACCGTCCGATCCCAGGTCCGCCCCAGAGCACACCTCAGCCGTCAGATCTTGTCCACCTTCTGCCGTCGATCTCTTCGCCAGATCTGATCTCCACCGCTGATCGCCGAACTGTCATCGCGCGTTGTGCGCGCGCCACATGGATTAGTGAGCGGCCCTTGGTCGTTCGATCGCGCACGAGGAGATAAGGCGTGGGTATTTTTCACTTTTCCCCTCGCCAAATTTTGTATTTCATTTCAGTCCATAAACTTTAAGCTGTAGTTTAAATATTTCTGTAATATTTGTAATTAGAACCCCGTAGTTTTCTTATTTGCACTTAGGTCCAATCCATGTCACCTCACGTGCCCGGTGCGCGTGAGGGGGCTGGGTATTTTGCAAGGACCCCCCTGGGGTTTGTTTATTTCGCTTAGGTCCATGAACTCTTTAATTAAGTTGTAATGTTTTGGAGAAATTGCATCTGAGCCCCTGGAACTTTGTAATATTGCAAGAATACCCCTGCCAGGTCACGTGCCCAGTGCGCGTGAGTTGGACATTTTGGAACGAACCCCCTCCGGGTTTAGGTATTTGTTTTTAGTCCAGAAACTTGTATTTAACGTTATATATTTTTGTGGAAATTGCATATGTGCCCTAGGAAGTTCTGATAATTGCAAGAATACCCCTGCCAGGCTTGTTTATCTTCTGGATGCTTGTTGTAATTATTTATATTATCATTTTAAGTCCAAAAATTCCACAAAAATAGGCTTAAGCTCCTGTTAACTTGTACTTGCACGGCATATTTTTGCATTGCATTTTTATTGCATTTTCATATTTATTAAAAATTTAAAACATGCATTTATTTCACTGTTTGCATTAGAAAACCCATAAAAATTGTTAAAACACTTCGAAAAATTCCAAAAAAATTACCGAGTGTCTATTTTAACCTATTCTAGTGTCAGTCCAAAAATCACTAAAAATCTCAAAAGAAAAACACTAAAAATTTAAAAACACTCTAAAACTTCAAAAAAAATATAAAATCAAAGAAAACTCCAAAAAATACAAACTCAGTTTCTGTTTGTTCCATATTTTGTTATCTTTATTTGAGAAATAGTGTGAAAAATTTTGATTGCTGTTTGCTAATTTTAATTCCTATTTTACTTACAACCATCACATTTTCCACTGTTTTCCCTCATTTCAGTATTTTAAAATACCGAAAACATTTGAAAAATCCTCAAATCACAAAAACAGTAAAAAAATCCTAAAAATACAAAAATACTTTATTTCTGAATTTTTGGATATTTTTACACATTTTTATAAATATTTCATCTTGTCTTTTATTATATTGCTTTTAAATTCCAATATTGAAAAAAAAGTATAAAATATAAAATAAAAAATCAGAAAATTAAAAATCAAAATACAAAATTAAAAATTAAAAAAAATAAAAATTAAAAACCCACAAAAACATCCTTGCTTGCTTGCTGCCTGCTTAGTGTAGACACTGGACATCACACACATTCACTCACGCACATTTGTTTGAATTACCCTGTTTGCTCCCTGTGTTCGAACTCTCTGCATACTTGTCACTATACACCATTTGTGCAGAGTTAAAAATAAATTTTAACTCCACATTATTTCTAATTTATTGATCTTTAGTGTGGGTTGATTGTTAATTAAATACACTTTATTGTGGGTCGCCGCATCGACATCGGTTGTCTGCGCCTTGTGTGAGACATACTCTTTAGACCTACGATAATTTTTGTTTATCAGTGGGTTGATGGCTTCGACAAGCTCTACTCCAAGCTCAAGTCTGGTTTTTGTTGTTTTGGGCCTTGCTCTGAAAGGAAAAGAGTTCTAGGAGATGGAGAGGTATGTCTCCATAGCCTCCAAGCTTTTATCGGACATGGAGGAGCTCGAGGAGTTCGAAGCCATTGAGAGGAAGATGAAGAGGTGCACAACCTACGATTAGGCGGATATGCTAAAGCTAAGGCAGAGGCTGACGCCCCTCAGGCATGTGGTAAGGAAGCTCCAAGAGGGGTCCATATGGAGCGAGCCCCGCGGGAAGGTGGTGGGTCTCATGGCTCGCATGGTGATCTTCATCTTCGCGAGGCTCTGCACCATTGTTTCCACTGTCACCCTCGAGCTTTCCCTTATTGTCCCATGCAAGAAGGGAGGCCATGTGTTATCCTCCACCGAACGCCTCTGGTACCATTTCTCAGGGAGAACTATGAAGGTTTGTGTCACGCAGTGGACATCGGAGTTCCTCGAAGCCCCGAGGAGCACACTTGGAGGGACGAGGTTGAAACGAGGTAAGCGGAGGTACTATGTAGGGCCAAGAAGATGATGTTGGATGGGGATGAGTGGAGGAGGGAGGAGCTTTATGGGTTGTTGCCGAATGGGATAAGGGGAGGTTGAGGAGGAAGCTGAGGATTACGGTGGTGGGGGAGGGGGAGGAAGGGGAGGGGTGGAGAGGGATGGCCAAGAGGATGATGGAGTGGTTGGGACCAGTGGGCAGGACACGAAGAGGTGGCACGAGGAGAGGAGTTGCGAGAGGAGGAGAGGGGACGGGATGGAGGAGGAGAGGAGGTGGATGTGGTTGTTGCCAACGTTGGTGTTTGCTGACAGGGAGAAGGCGAAGGCAGCGGTGGTGGAGGTACTTTGTGGCTCTCAGTGTAACGTACCGAGCAATCCAAGTTGTCAAGTAGTAATCTCCACCACTTACAACTCACTCTCACACTTTGTGATTTTTAGATGTGGGACTATCTCTGAGGGTATGGATGTTACAACCTCCCCTACTTATATTCGCAACGTCCTCATTGCGACATGTCCCATCACTTATTCCCAGTAATAGTGGTGGTTGCACGCTCTCTGCTTAGGTCCCTTCGGGTAGTCCTTTCCACTATTAGAGGGAATTCACTCTTATATCATTTGTAACATCTCGAGCTCAGGTCTCCGGTTTGTTATCAAGGAAAACTTACCCTGATAACTTGTTGTATTTGTACCCAATGGATCCGTTGACAATAACCCAAAATGATTAAGCCCAAGTTGTCAAGTAGTAATCTCCAACACTTATAACACACTCTCACACTTTGTGAGTTTTAAATGTGGGACTAACTTTGGGGGTGTGGGTCTTACACTCAGCTGGGCTTGGGGGTGCGAGCAGAGTAGCATTGCTAGTGGCAGCAGCAGGATGCCTTCGGAATTGGGTTTCTGTTGACTTTTTCCTTCCTTATCATGTAAGGAGGAGGGTTAGGGAAGAAGAGGGATGCTATCTTTTGTAATTTTTCTAAAGAAAGGGAGTAATATGCATTTCTTTTTAACAGAATCCGGTTAAATTTAACAGGCAAATGGATGTGGGTTAATCACAAGGTTTGTAAGAGTTAGTGAGTTTATTGGATCAAGGGAGAAAATACGTTATTTCAAAGATCGAGGAGGTAATTGGCAAAGTTTATAAGGTTTGTTGGGGTAAAAATCCCTTATATTTATGTCCTTTCATACCTCTTCTTTTCAAGAGACTCGCCTAACCTTACGCAGCAGCAACTCATCCTCCCCCTTCGTTGCTTTGAAGTTCACGATGTCTTATTTTTCACATGCTTTCATTGTAGTGGCTAAATGCACATCCACGCTTTGAGGAGCATTACAAACAACTGGTATCAAAGTGAGGAAATACGGGTTTGACCTTCCCTATCAGTTATTTCCATGTTATATTCAAGAAAAAAACATGAAACTATCCCTAACCAAAAAAAACTCAACTTGACTTTTTTTAAAAGTTTATTATAATTAGTTGACAACATTGATGTTCTTAGAAAAAAGTTTAAATTATACAATATACATCATTATTTTAACATTAGATCGACCACAAAATTATTTACTTGTCCGAAAAAACACTTCTCCGAAAGAAAAACGAAAATAGGTCCTTTTAAAAAAGAATTTGTTATTTTATTGTTTTAAAATTCCCGTTTGTGAAAATATAGCAATTTCCATGTCAATTCAACAATTTTTTCTCACCCAAAATAAATACGTCTGTGTTGTCGATTACCGGTGCATATACAAAAGTCTCAATTTGTTTGTATCTTTTTCATGCAAAAGATAGATTCTCTGCTATTTACCTTTATACACTTCCAGAGCTGCTCAATATCATTAGGGTGTGTTTGATAGGTGGGTTTAGGCGGGTTAAACTGGTAGCAGGTAACTAATTTTTGAGTTTTGGTGTTTGGATAGAGGGTTAAACTGGGGTGGGTTAGAAGTGGGTTTATTGTAATATGATTGTATTGAAGTTTGAAAAAGTGAGTAGTTATTGTGATGTGATTGTATTGAAGTTTGAAAAAGTGAGTAAAAGTGTAGTAGTTTATAATTTTTATATGATATGATGGTATAATATATTACTTTTTGATGGAATTGATGATGGGGAATCGGTTTATTTAATTTTTTAAAAAGACCCACGTAGGAGTGAGGAAAAATGGGGTGGGGATAAACTCTACAAAGGGGAGGTTACCCCTTGTGCTGACCGACATCTTAGAGTTCGTCTTTGCTCTTTTAGTATCAGAGACTTCCTGTCACTCCAAACTAAAAAAACTACTATGGTAAAATTAAAAAAAGAGTTCTAACTATATGTTGATTCTCAATTAAAAGTAACATTTTTCAAAGGTAACAAAGACGAGAGTAATTTTTTATCTCAAATACATGCTTCCATAAACTTTTTCGGCCATTTTATGCAACGTTAAACCCTAAAGTCTAAAGTTCAAGATTCTTTTTTGTTATGTTTGAAAAATAACCCTTAATTGAGAACAGACGCAAAGTTGAGAACCTATATTGTAATTTACCCATCTTATGATTTTATTGAGATTTGGAAAAAAAAGCTCTCGTTTCATATACATCATACTTTTGCCTCCGTTCACATGATATTATGAAGCCTAGTACTTTTTTTCTCTCGTCGTGAAATCAGCTCTTTTTATTTCAGTGGCATATGTACGATTAGGATAATACAATCACGGTACTCGAACTTTACATCTAATCGGAAGGACAACATTTGGAAGATGGGGGAGAAAAGCTATGCGTCAATCTCATGTCTAGATGGCAAGCGGGTTTGTTCTCTTGTTTGTGGCTATACTTGAGAAACGAAATTTGCAGGCTTAATAATGCAGAGTAGAACGATAAACGTAAAACGACGATGCCTTCAAAGTTGGGTTTCTCGTAAAAGCTGCATGAGGCAAACCATTCATTCTTTCCTGTCGAGAGGATCATGGAATTGCCCCCTGTAAAATGCCATCTTGTTCCAGCAAATTTACGTAACTGCCACTGGGGCCGGCGTCGTTCAATTAAATTGTGGTGCCATCATGTCGATCCCATGTGCTTCACCTGGAAATCATGGGCAAAGGCTTACTTTTTCGGATCAGCAAACAGCAAAGGCGAATATCTTATTAATTTTATGTAACACCGTAATCATCGGTTTAAGTAGGGGTATTCATGAAGCGGATATTTAACTTTGAATTATATCTCAGCTGACCATGATAATACAGGATCATGGATTAACTCGACCTATTTCAATGGGTATCCAATTCACGGGTATCTGGTAGGGCATCCATGTAGATTATTAATTACATTAGAAAGAGATTAATTACATGTAATTTACGTTTAATGATTGATAATAAAAAGATCGCATACCCTTAAAAATATTTTGAAGCGAAATCTAGGGAATATTGCGTATTTGAAATTAAATTGGTGATATCTAGGTAGTATTATTTTTATCAAGAGAGACATTACTTTCCTGAAGTTGTTAATAGTTTTATCACATAATTGAGTCATTTGAGATTTCTAAATTTAGTCAACTCATGGAGGTATGATCAAGCACAGAAGAATGCATGATAGATTGGGTCTCGCAAATATATTGTGGACTTAGTCTCGCATGCAAAATGCATGGCTGATGTCGAACCAATTAATTAAGATGTAAGTAAAATTAAGTTACCAAAATCTTATTTCTGGGATAATGTCAAACTGTAATCTAAAAAAATGAACCTAAATAATAGAAAGCATACTATTTTGGTTCAATTCAGTTATTATTCGAAAAATCTATTCATTTGTTATATTATTTCGATTACTTATTATTGTAGAATTTGAATTCATAATTTCTTTGAGTTAGTTTATTGCTAGGGATGCAAATGGACAAATACGAATATAGGTATTACCGTATATTTATCTGTTATTGAATTCGAATACGGATTCAGATACGGATATTGACGGATATTAAAATTATCTTACCATATCTTTTAAAAACGGATACGGATGTAAAACGGATATTGATTGCATATGAGTAATGTTAGAAATACTCTATAGAACCGACTTAAATATATACGAATTGAATGGAAAACACATGATATAAATTTACTAAATGCATGTATCATAAAAAGTATACAAATATGGAAAACGAATGTATAGAGTTATATTATATAGGGTTAAAAATAAATCTATGACTATATTTATATACGAAAACGGATATACAAATACAGATACAGATACAGATGTTTACAGATATCAAAATGATATCTTTATCCGTATTCGTTTTAAAACAGATATGAATATTGATGTTAACATCTGTATAAAACGGATACGGTGACAGATTGAATACGGATATATCCGTAACCGTTTGCATACCTATCTATTGGCATGTTGCCTTGCATATATAAATGAAGGAGACCACGGGAAGGTATCATGTGAACAATGGATTTCCGAGGGGATTAATTTAGGGCCCCAAGCCAAACTAAGTAGATTTACGCTGGATTCCTGATCCATGCTAGTGGAATGATTATCCACATAGTTATGGTCCAGAACAGTGGATCGGAGTGGGTATTTGATGGCTACATCTATTTTGCACAAGCATGGGTTTAGGGATATAGAAAAAACTTATTTGAGGTAAGATAGGTATGAAAGGATGAAGAAAAGAGGACCATCAAGGATGGGTTTGAACTTTTTAGGGAGTTGTGAGGTAGAGAGTCTTACCTGATGATGGGAAGAGATTGAGGAGATGGTAAGGCGGATGCATGGGAAGAGAGTTGGGTGAGGGTAGGCTTTCTAATAAGGAAAAGGCTATAGGAAGAAATTGGTGATATATGGGAAGATGTTTTTTGACCTATGAGGGACAATTGTGGAGTTATAGAGGCAAGAGGATAGTTGATGAGGTGAAGTGGTATATTACGAAAACTAGTATGATATTCCACTTCCTTTGGTAAAAAAAAAGCTTTAACATGGCAAAATAATGATTCTCTCGCAACCAAGAATGCATACAAGGTGCAACTTTGTAAAGTATATTTCTATGCGAATAGAGTAGTTGGATGTACTTAATATAAGTAATTCTAGAAGATGTTATATGTAAGACCTCTAAGTATAGGTATCAATAATTTTAAGTTTCGAACCTTCCGCAGAGTTCAAATGAGACGAAACGACCACTCTATCTTGTAGACTCATTGAGACCTTTCCAACGAACCCAAAACATTGAAATTGGAGTCTATATGAGGAAGTTACGAGAACAATTGGAATGGTTTACGGCTTTCGACTAGATCCAATTAGGCCAGAGCCTATAAATGTAGGTTTGTCCTAGCTCTGGTTAACCATACTAGTTAGCCTCATTGGAGAGCCATCCTATTCTCTAGAGCTCCATCACCGGAGAGAAATTTCGACGGTTGACCAAAGATCTCAAGGCACCGAAGCGAAGGCCTCGGTGCGTGGAGTCATGCGGTAGGCATAGAAATATGCTAAACATCACGAAACAACCGTTCTGGGCGAGAGAGTGTCGAGGAGGATGAGCTCAAGGTATGATTTTCTCCCTCCATTTTTTATCAGATTTGCGATGTTTTTATACCATTGGATTACGAAGATTACGAGCTACTATTGTCGGGGTTTTATCGTAATTCATCGCAATCTGGGCATAGTAACTTATTGCATCACATTTTTGGATTTTCCGGCCAATCTGTGGCTTGCATGTGTAGTTCGTGTGCATATTCTTGATGTAGATGTTAGTAAGAACACAATGGTATAGTCCGATCACCGATCAAAGCGATTTTGCGAGATGTCACCGCAGTGGTTTCAATTATTGTTTAGGTATGATCAATCATAATTTTTAGATGATCGACAATGCATGATCGATCGTGCCTTAAGCTTGGTCGATCATTTCGCCCAACAAGTTGGATCATGGTTGGATTTATGATCGACCACTATTAATTTATTATTAAAGTTGGATGATCGATAATTCTGGGACTGTGTATCTATCTGGACATGGATTTTGATCCTGAAAATGATATAGTCATTATAGGAAATTAATATATATGTTGAATATTTTGATTATATAAATTAATGGATAATCAAGTGAAATAGACTATGTTTAATCTTAAATTGAAAATAAATATCTTAATTGATTCGGTAAGGTCCGATGAGGATGAGGATGAGCTTGAGCATCACACGTACACCATTAGATTCGAGTTTTGACTCTTAGGACCATAGCGGTGCCAAGTATTTATGGTTTGTTATCCGTGCTTCACTTCTTTCACTTAAGGTCAATAATTAAGTACTAGTTGTTGTAGGCCACATTGACTAGTATCTGAGTGTTAGTCTCAAGAGGGGAGTTTCGTGTGTTGTGGTTTATCTGAAGGAGAAGGTTCATTACAGTTTTCAAGACTAGACTTCCAAGGGTCGGTTAAAGACCAGTGGTGAGGGTTGGCAAAGGTAACGTCTGGAGTTTTACTTGGCATATAATAAAGTATGGGGATTGGTTTAGAGCATGGTAAATTGTGGTATTACATAATTTTGATCAAGGGTGGTATCACAAGTATAAGAATAAGGATAGTGATCAAGGATCTAGATTTTCCAGTCATTTTAAATATGACATGGGTCTACAAATTTATCTAGTTTTGTACACTTTATAGCTTTTAGTAGGGATGGGCATGGGCCGGCCTGGGTGGGGACCTGAAGGACCTAGGCCCAATCCCATTTAAATATTTCCGGCTTTGGACCATGCCTAGGCCCGTAAATCCTATTGTTGTTCGGCCCCAACCACATGCCCGACCCATTTTATTTGGGTCAGGCTTGGGCCGGGACGACCCAAGCCTCGACATGCGTACGTATAAATAAGAAGTGGCAATGTTCTGACATCCTCAATAACTATGTTTTCCCCAAACTATAAAATCAACAAAGCTCAAATCATCGACATCCAAGCAAGGAAGATGAAAATGTAAAAACATACGTGTTACCGTGGAAGCATGGTGTGATTGATCAGTCATTGTTGCACGATCAGTCATTGTTGCACAACCTACACACGAGGTATGTATTTATAATATGAAAAATGAATACAGATTGCTTTAGTTATTGCTTCGACTGGATGACTGTTGGATATCATATCATTTATTGATCGCTGAAGAGAGAAAAGGACCATGGTTCAATATTACATGGAGGGAGTACCGAGTACCATACTAGAGCTTTCCTACAGTAGCATTCCTTTTTTTAATACAATTTGTATATATTCTGGATAAACAAATAGATTACATGATGCACCCTTTGTAATACCCAGTTCTACTTTTCAGATTTTCCATACAAGCATCATTTGAAAAAAGGCATCTTCCTTGCTAAAACTCATCAGACACATCATGTCACAAAATAATGGTCAGTGCATTTGTCAATATAAGCTAATCAGGAAAATCCAAATTGCTATGTCATAAAATATCTTACTTATATTTGATCTCTAAGTGTTTAAGAGACTATTCCTTAAGAGGGAAAAATTCAGACTACACGTTCAAAAAACTTTCAAGGACATCTCTAATTGGGCATAAGTATTTCTTACTTATCAAATGTCTACAAGCCCGTGAGAGGCTATCCCTTTTGTTGAGATATTGCTAGATCACGCAGGGAGAGGTTTGATAACATTTGCAAGGTTGTCCCTTGATGTATCATAAGCTACAACCTACCCTTGTAGCTATAAAAATAATTTCATTAGACTGTCCTTTAGGAGGAACACTGCTAAAAACCTTTCAACTTGAAACCAAAGTTAGCATAGAAAGAGAAGAGACATCTAGCGTTCACAGAGGCAAAAAATCAAATAAAATCACCCCAAATATTCTAGTTCCTCCCACAAAAATGTCGCTAACAAATGTAGAAACAAATGATTAAAGAAACAAATAAATTGAAAGATAAAATACGATGAAAAAGGCTAATTAAAAATAATAACAATAAGGTGAACCTGAGATGTTGAGAGTTACCCGATACAAGCTACTCTAGTTAGATTTTTGAGACATCTCGCAAGCGTGGGAAGCCTGGGCTTGATTCTAAAAGCGGTCGCATCGCTGCAACTAGTAAGGTGGGAGGGGTGTGTGCGTGCGGGCAGGATAGACAGGTATGGAGGAGGGGAAGGACCGAAGGCGTGGCTGTCGTGGGTAGGTTGGCGAGGGGCGGAGCCTTGGAAGAGCACAGGGGATGTCATCGAGTCACCGACGACGCTTTGAGGAACTTAGGGCGAATGGGGAGCGCGGAAGGAGTCTGGGAGGGATCGCAATTGAGGAACGTTGAAGGAGGGTTAGTCGGTTAGGGCAAAAGGAGGAATTTGCGTAAGGGGAAGGGGTCTTGAGATCCACTCCTCGGGCCTACTTTGGGCCATTTCTTGGGCTCCCGAATGAATCGGGCCATGGGCCGGACCACGGGCCGAGTCGGGTTGGGCTGAGCCATGCCTGAGCCTGGCCCAAAGTAATTTTGGACAAAAATTTTGGGCCCAAGCCCGGTCCAATACCCTATTGGGCTTGGACCAGGCCGAGTTTTTTGGGCCAGGCTTCGGGCTGGGATAGACTGACCCAGACCAATGCCCATCCCTAGCTTTTAGTTCCTCTTGGTTAGTTGTTTAGCATCATACCGTGCAACTTTGCTCATGACATCCTTACTTTCGTAAATCTGACAGGTCACCAAGAACAACAATGACGGTGAGCGGTTTGATTGTTCAATTCTTTTATTGATGTTGTTACTTTTGTATATGTACACATTTATTTAGTTTTTGCTACTATCTTTACTTTTACTGTTTTGGGAGATGTATATCCTATATGTGTGAACATTTCAGTGATACATGTATGTGGCAATTTTACGGACAAGGTTGCTTGTTGAATGTAAATGGAAAAGTTTCACTGCTTTTTTTACTATCTTTTCATGATATGCTTCTATTGTGGTTCTATACTTCGAACGTGGGATTGCTTTGCATGGATTGTATTTCCGAGTATCCGGATCCTAGGGGATGTACGTCATAGTTTGGTATCTGAGCAATGATACTCCATTTCATTCTATGTATGCAACTCCTCGGTGATATTTGAAGTACAAGATTGTGATTGAGAGTCTTTGACCCGACACGAATAGCATAAAAATAGTAGTGTACATGTCCATGTGTCACTCATAAGTAAAGGCGAGCATTAATGATGTGATTCTTTATACAGAACCATGTTGCCGTATGGATCCTAACATGGCACGACAGTTGGACTTCCTTGTCTAGGCCACATAGGACATGTAGCATCGCTAGGAGGCGACTGAGCATAGGCCAAAGTAGGAGGATGACTCGTCCTACCACCCTTCTCGAGAGAAGGAGGATAGTGTACGGAGGCCAATATCATTGGAACAAGAGTTATTTGGGGATGCGGATGGATTACATGTGCATCATACCACATACATCACATTCCAACGATCACATGTGCAACAGTTCGTTGGTACTAGCATAATAGAAGAGGCAAAGCTATGGATCAAGCATGTATCCAAAGATCTGAGAATGATTCATGCACTAATGTAGGAGCGGGTGACATTTGTCGAGTTCCCTTTGGATGTATATGTAGAGAGATGGTAGCATGCTATCCATGAGAATCTAACAGAGCCCATTAATTGGGATCTCATTGTGCCAGAGTTTCACAGTGAGCTCTACCCCGAGCACTGGGTAGAGGAGCAGAGGCAACAGTTTACTTATTTGACACATTGGTCGATGACGGTCTAAGAGTACTTTGTACGATACATCGAGTTGTTGCACCATTCTCCATCCACTACAGCTTATCCACGGGAGAATTTACAGAAATTCATTCGTGGTATGCGCTGGGAGGTACATGACATGATATCTACTTTGGATCTTACCTCCATCAAGGAGGTGAGTACCAAGGTGACGAGATGGGAGACTACATAAAGATGGATGCCAAGAGGACAAGCACAATTACCACTTTTGCCTCCTAACTGAGCAGTACGCCAAGACTACTATCGTTTATGTTGAGAGCATCGCTACCAGCACACAATTGTGATACATCCAGTTGGTGGATCTACTTCTTCTCCCACCTTGTGACAAGCATTATCTAGTCATGGTGCAAGACCCTCTCACTCCACGACACTTGTTCAGAGCTGCATATCTGGGGAAGGTAGCTTGGTTTTGGGAGGTACACATTCTCAGACAGGCATGGCTTGTTTCTATTGTAGATAGTTGGGCCACTTCAGGGCCTAATGTCCTTACCATGCTAGTGTTTCGGGTACCCAATAATAGAGTGGGAGATTAGTACGACTATCTAGGTAGTCCCAGGGATTGGGATTCCGTCGTGGAGATTGAGAGTCACAGGGTTTACTGCAACAGTCATTTAGCACTACATAATCCACTGCGCCACCCTCAACGATCAACCAAACGTCATGACCCAGGAGCTGGAACATGCCTCCAGTTCAATTGTATGATGTATGATTTCAGTACTTGAAGTTCCTTTACATGCATCATCTGATTCAGGGGCTACATGCCTTCTTCTTGCATGTTGCATGGTGCCCACTTTGGGCAATCATGTAGCGAGTGCAAGGATCCAAGGGGCTAACTGTTCATCATCCGACAAGCAGTTAAGGATGTAGTCGTACAGATCGATGGGCATGAGATGCTTGCATTCCTACCGTTTTATATAGTTAGATGACTTCAACATCATCTTAGGCATGGACCAACTTGAGAGGCATCCTGCATGTCTGGACTGCTTTGAAAAGACACCCATATCCCACTTACTAGGAGTACCGACCTTTCAGTTCAATGGATGCATACGTTATAGTTGAGTACATATCTGCCTTGTGAGCACATGAGTACCTTAATCAGGGATGTACAAGATACAGTGCATACATTATTGACACATCCACCTAGGACAGGATGATCAATGATGTTCGGGCATTATGTGAGTTTCCTCGTGTGTTCCTAATGATTTACTGATGAATACCCATTCATCACTCTTTATTCTTATATTTTAGCTACAAAAACCTTTGCAAATGCATGTATATTCAGTAAATATAAATAATTATCAAAAGCATGCATTGTATAAAGTTTAATAATTAGCATGTTTTTGTGCAAAAATAAAAGAATAAAGAGTAAAAAGAAAAAGAGGGAAATATTTAGAATACATATTGAGCAACCTAACCCAAGGGAGGGCTCAGCATGGGCCTGACCGCATAAAAGCCAAAGTAGAGGGAGATAGGGACTCATGTGTGTGGATATTTATGTAAATAAAATAAAAATATTTTCCTCTCAAAAATAGATTAAAAGAGGTTTGTAAATATTTGTATATATTTAAATATGAGAACAAGATAAAAATAGAAAAATTAAAAAGAAAACAAAAACATCACTCATGTACATAGTCACCTTGTATATAGTCCACTCATCCCTATTTATTTAGCTTTACAAATAAATAAAATTAATTTCCAAAAATTTTATAAATATTCTATATGATATGATGTAAATAAATAAAATAAAAACAATTAAAACAAAAACAAAATAAAAATAATAAAAATCAAAAATCAAAAATACTATTGTAAATATACCATGTATATAAATGTACATATGTAATTATTTCACCTATGTATATAAATAGTAAAAATAAAATAAAAATATCTTTTTATTCCTTATTTTATGATATAAATAAATAAAATATAAAATGGGAATAAAATTGTATAAAAATAACAAATTAAAAATCAAAATTAAAATCCTATATATTGTATATAAACCTATATATAACCCTACTATGTACATACCTTATTTTTACTTTGAAAAATTAATTAAAAATTACAAAAAAATAGAAAAAATTAAAACAAAAATATTTCATGTTTTGACTTTTCCATAATTCGGCCATTTGTTATTTTTAATTGAATTTTTAATCTTTCCACGTGGCTTGTTCCTATTGGCCCAGGGGAGTGTTGACCGCCCGGTCAACTCCCCCCAGGACCACCCGTCCCGGATCCGTGCCCGCAATCCGATTTCTCGCCATTTCGCACACTTGATCCGACTCCTGAATCCGTTAACCCCGGGCTCTAATCCGAGCTTGATCATCCCTGATCCACGCCCGGGGTGGATTTTGGGGATCCGCGCACTGAGCTCCTTGCCCGACCTCCCGATAGACGGACCCCTAGACATATAAAGTCCCAGCTCCGCCACCTTCATTCTCATCTTTGGCTTGTCATTCCCCCTTCCAGTGACCTCCACCTTCATCGCGAGAGTGACAGCTTGCCCCGGAGGTGTTGCAGCGAGGCTAAGGACGCTCAGACCATTGATCCGGCGAGTCTCCATCGCCGTGCTCCGCCCAGAGCAGGAGCTCGAGCCTCGGACGTCGACGCTCCTTGAGGCGAGGACCCAGAGCTTCGCAAGCTCAGCCACAGTCGATCCCTCCACCCAGGTAGACCCAGTTCCCTTTCCTTTTCGCTAATTTCCGATTTCCCCCAAATTTCGTCGTCGTCGTCTCTCGCTGATTCCGACCATCTCCCACTTCGCCTCGATCATCGGAATCCATCATCGCCTTTGCCCTTCCCTCGCGCACCTTCTTCGCACTTCCACTCAACCCAGCTCGCACAGGAGGTGGGGTTCGAGCTCCTCCGTCCACACCCTCGCCGGAGCTCGCCCATACCGACCCCCGACCACCTTCACTTCGCCTAACCGGGTCGAGGCAGTTTGCCCTCGACCCGCGAGTCTTCTGGACCCATTTTGCAGGTACATCGAGGGCCATCTGAGGTCCTTTGACTCAGGTCCAGCAGTTACGCCTCCGCCAACCTCGCCGTAGCTCTCCAGAGCTCGGTTGGGTCATCGGAGGGTACCACTCGACGCGGAGGCGCCCGGCGATTCTTCCCCGATCACTAGAGCCCCACGAGGAGGCTCGGAGCGAGCGTACTGGGTCGGCGAAGTTCGTCGGCCACCTATTCTTCGAAGACCTCCAGCAGCCGTCCGATCGCCTTCAACCTCCAGTTCTCATCTCGACCGCCCATCTGAGGAGGTCCCGCCACCGTCAGATCCAGAGAGAGGCGATCTGGACCGCCCGATGCGCAAGGCTTAGCCACTGATACCCTCACCTGTTCGATCCTCCACGTGGCGAAGCCCCAGCCGTCCGATCATCGCGAGGAGCCCAGCTTTGGAGCGCCACCCGCATCCTGACCGTTGATCCACCACGTGGCGCTCATCCATCGGCTCGACTTAATAAAGGGTAATTTACTCTTAGGCCCTGTCTTTTCTTCTATTTAGCGTTTAGTCTTGTAAATATTTAGTGTAGTTCTTTAGTTTCTGGAACATTTGCATAGAGGACCCTGCACTTGATTTCTTTCGCATTTATGCCCCTGTGTATGGTGTAGCACGTGCTTCGACACGTGGTTTTTTGGGCTTTTTCCACTTTATACCTTGTAGTTCTGAGATGTTATGGATTGAATGAAAACTTTTGGATTGTTGCATTTATACCACTGTGCATAATTTAATAGTGCATGTGCGTTTATTTTTGGGTTATTTGCAGACTAGCCCTTGGACTTTTGGTACCTATTACCAAATAGTCCTAGGACTTGGTTTTTATTACATTTAGGTCCCTGAGTGCCCCAGGCACGCGTCGCGCGCGTGTTTACCTGGGTATTTTGCACCGGACCCCTCAGGACTCTTGGTATTTGCACTTAGGTCCCCGTGCACAGTACCTTCTTTTTATTTTTGAATAAAATAGCAAACATACTCCAAATCCAATGAAAATTGGATACATGGCTCCTGCCATTGTGTAAAATTTTCTGAGATTTTTGGAGACATTTTTATGTTGATTTGATATTTTTAAAAATTCAAAAACATGTACTTTTTTTACTGTTTAACTTTGAAAATCACAAAAAATATTAAAACTCATCTAAAAATTACAAAAAAATTAGCTACTGTTTATTTTGGCTTGCTTGATTTTCTAGCCAATTTTGGCTATTTTTCATATCTAAAACTCATAAAAATTGCAAAACCCCTAAAACATTATAAAAATTCTAATAAATAATTTAAAAATCTAAAAATCATAAATTCAGTGCTCTAATTTTCCTTAAACTTTCTAGTTTATAGGAATATTACCCTCAGGAGCTGGGAGGCCCTTTTTACATTTTAAATTGGCCTTTTTCTCCTGACTGGACAGCACCTCCTGTTTCTGTCATTGTTTCATTTTTAGAAAATTCAATAAAAATCAGAAAAATCTCAAAAATTCACCAAAAACAGTAAAAAACATAAAATACACAAAAACATTTTTTCTGGAATTTTTGCTTGACTTCTGATACATTAAATAAATAGTTGAATTGCCTTGTGTACTTGTTTTCCTTAGTTTCTTAATTAATTAAAAATCCAAAAAAAATATAAAAACCCTAAAAACCACCAAAAATACTCTTTTCTTCTCTTTCATTCTATTTTTGACTACTTCGTAGGCCGCAAGGCCATTACGTGCTCTTTGAGTTCGACCCTGGTCGCTATGCCAGGTTAAAATAATAGCGAGACCGCTATTGATTTTTGAGTTGATTTTTTTATATTGGTGGTCTTTTCTCTTGACTGATCGAGCCAGATTGCTTGGGTCGCAACGACCATTTAACACCTTATACCCTAGTGGTCAGGACCGGTCATTAGAATGACGCCGTTGCCGGGGAGCACGGCTTAGTAGTCGGTTTTCGATTTTTCCCACGGTTTTCTTTTCCGCGGCTTTTTGTGCATATTTTGTATTGATCATTTAATTGCATAATTGTTTAAATAATCTGGTCTGACGTTCTGTTTGTTTTCTTGCGAGGGCCCGAGGATCGAGGCGGCTTCTTCAGAAGCCGACGCAACCGCGAGAGTCGAAGGCGGCTCTTTTCTTTACAAGAGCCACAGGAGAGCGCGAGGAACGAGCAGGAGTGCGGGAGCCGCGGGATAGCCGCGGAGTAGCATAGTTTAGATTAGGTTTTATTTCTGCAATAATTGAACTGTTTTTGTAATAATACAGGGACAGACAGAGACTTGAACTTTCGGGGTCTGTTTCGCCGAGCATCGGTGTGCTCGGGGGACCCCTTAACTAGTTCGGTTTTTCGCGGTTTTACGTGGTTTTCCTTTACTGCCTTTTCCGGTTTCACGCGGATTTTCGAGCCCCTAACAGTAGGATTTTCTGCTTGATTGTGATGTAATTCATAGGATCCAAACACCCTAATATAATTACCTGTTCCTATAGTACGGTAATTGAACGTATAATAAAAAAATAATAAAATAGTCGTTCCATCACCTCCGAGCCTACGCGCCGCGAGCCCACCCCGTCAAGCGCTACTCCTGAACTCGACCTGTCGAGAAGAGGACGGGTGGGTCTAGACCGGACTCTTTGGATTAGAGGTTGGTGGTCGGCTAGCCGTTCTTTCGAGTAGCACTGCTGTTTAGGGATTCAGTTTTCCGCCTGCACCATTTAGGTAGTTTATTTCCTGTCTTTTAAATTCTGCGCGGATCATATTGCATGTAGAGTGCTAGAGCCAGGTACGCATTTCTGACTTTGCATGCATCATTGATTTCTCGCGCATCGGCTTTTTCGTCTTCTCCCCCCTGTTTTGGACTTAATAATCAGGAGAACCGAAAAAATTCGTTAGGCCTTTTGTTTGTATTAAAAAATCTAAAAAAGAAAAAAACCATAAAATTGGGACTGCTAAAACTATCGACCCTAAAAGACACCACACCTAAAATCTGTCTTGGGGAGAGCAACCCCCTCATTGTTTGGTTTGATTGTGCGAGAGAGTGACCCGTACACTAGGTAAAGCCCTCCGGTGCTCATATCGACTGATTACCGACTCTTCTGTGCGGGACAGACGGTTGAGAGAGTATCGGGTATCCCAGCAGGTCACGTAATCGCTCTAATATTTTGATTGTTCATCAAAATAAAAATATGCAAGATAATTTGACCGAGCCTTTACGGTCTTCAGCTCGCGTTGCGTTGGTGAACTGGGGGTTTGCTTTCGATCACAGTTTTTCCAGATCTCATCCGCCTTACTCGCCAGATCACGATGATGGGCAGGAGGTCTCTTAGGCAGCCTCTGGCTGCACCGCTTTTCAGCACTCCTGACCATGCATCTAGGTCGGTTCGTGGGAGCTCAGACCCGCTCTCCGAACCCGAATATGACTCCACCCTTTTCCCCCTCGACCACCCTTCTTCTTCTGATTCAGAGATACCAGTGCCAGAGAAGAGACAGACAGATGATTTATCGGCACCTGAGTTTGGTTGTTTTGGTTTTTCAGAGACGATGGCCGGCAGTTCTGATGATCGCACCAGAGGTCCACAGGGAGAGCAGCATTTCGTTCTGGACCAGGGTTCGATCAACTCCACCCTGATCGCCTCCCTCGAGTCAGTCCAGCAGCAGTTGAGAGATCAGGGGGCATTCATGATGGACATGAGGAGAGAGCTCGAGGAGTTGAGAGCCAACCGCGAGAACCAAGAGGAGGAGCAGAAGGAGGACCCGACGATGCGGCAGCTGCCGCCGCAGCCGCTGCCGCAGCAGCAGCAGGAGGAGCACCACCACCACTTAGATCGATGCGGGAGAACCACAATCCTGGGTCGACCTTGACACACCGCTGGGTGGTACTTCCAGCCATCGTGGGGGACTTCAAGTTCCCCCCGAACACTTTGCAGCTTCTTCCCCGATTCCACGGTTTGGCCACAGAGGAGCTTCATCTCCACCTGCAGGAGTTTGAGATGATATGCAGCACTGTCCACGATCGTCAGGTGGACCAGGATACTATCAGGATGATTGCCTTCCCCTTTTCCTTAGCAGACAGAGCAGCCACCTGGCTGAAGCACCTGGGGAAGTTTGTCTACACTTGGGAGCATCTCCGCACCGAGTACTTGAACAAGTACTATCCACTCTGGTGGACCAATGCAGCGAGAGCCCTCATCAGCAACTTCTCCATTCTCCCCAACGAGCAATTCCATGAGGCATGGGAGAGGTTTCGTGAGCTGACTAACCGATGCCCGCACCATGATATTTCGAAGCCCAACCTTGTGCAGAGCTTCTTCAGCGGGATGACACCAGAACTCCAGGGCTTGGTGAATGCTTCTTGTGGCGGGTCTTACTTCGCCAAGGATCACGACCAGGTCTGGGCCATCTACGAGGAGATGGCCGAGAACTACATGGTGATGTCCCAGACCAGGTTGTACACTCAGGGCAGACCCCAGCAGCAGCCTGGACCCATGCAGTACCAGAGGATAGCACGGGTCGATGCCGGTCCATCCAGTTCATCCGCAGTAGCAGCAACACAGGCAGAGTCATCCGCTGCGGATATGGGTATCATCAGTGAGAAGTTAGATCGGATGGAGCTGATCGAGAAGAAACAGTGCCAGGGCATCACTCAGATGGAGCAGATGGCACAGACTCTGAGCGACATGAAGACCCAGCTCATGTGTCTCCAGGAGGCACAGACGGCTCCACTGCCCCGTCTTCAGTCGCGAGGCGATACCGGCGGCAGCAGCAGCTCGTTCCAGCGCTCCAGCTCACACCAGCAGCTTAGACATGTTCACCTTGTACAGGCGGAGCCGTACCAGCAGCAACAACCCTCCTACCAGTCACCACCATCTCCAGACATGCAGATGGTGGTATACCAGCCGGATCAGCCTCTGGTAGTGCTCCCGCCAGCCCAGTACGATGCAGAGCCGTTGATGGATGTCAACGGGATTTGGTATGACCGTCCTCAGCCTGGGATCCGACGAGACCATCCCGGATTCAGGTGGGGGAGTGGAGGTACCCAGCCCCAGCAGCAGCCATCTGGCCAGGGAGGCCAGTACAGCCAGCAGAGGGATCACCAGCAACAGCAGCCCCCAGTTTACCAGTCACAATAGCAGTCATCCTTTGTTCCTCGTCCCTATCAGCAGGGACAGTCTTGGAGGCGAGTGCAGCCTCACCAGCCACACCAGCAGCAGTACCCTCCTACCTACCCCTCTCTGCAGCAGCAGCACCAGTTCCAGCAGCCTCATTACCGGAGAGGCTACCCGTCGGACTCTCATGGTCCACCATACGAGAGCCCCGCCTTGGACGACATAGCCCGCCTCCTCACGAACCAGCAGGCTACTTTCAAACGGGAGATGGACGAGTTCCGCCAGGAGATGCGGGACATCGTGAGAGGGAAGGCCGCCATACCTTCCCAGATAGAGCCGAATCCCAACATCCTGAAGCGGAAATCTGAGCAGGTAGTTTGTACTGAGTATACCACTCCTAGTGATACATTTGGGGATATGACTGGATATCTGTTTGATATTGATTTTGTCACACTTAAGAGCGGTAGGATGCCAGCAGGCGGCGCCTCGTCTGAGCTACATCATGAGGATCCACCTAGAGAGCCCGACGAGGAGGATGATGACGGTGGTACTGATGCCACCAAGGATGCTGATTCCACTGACGGTACTGAGGCCGCCGTTTCACCAGTTCGAGGAGGTGGTACTGAAGCCACTCCTGATGCCGAGCCAGAGCGCGGTACTGAGGCCGCAAGTCTTCCAGCTGAGCCAGTCGATGGTGGTACTGAGGTCACCAGAGTTCATGTAGAGAGATCTGTTGTTTTTCCTTCACCTGATGTATCTCCGAACAGTTCTGTGAATACAGGAAAGGGTTTATTTTCTTCTGGTCCCACTGTGGTGCATGATGTATGTGTGGATCCGGTCGTCGAACCGCCTAGACCCTTTTCTAGTCCTTCATCTGAGAAGGACCTTGTGATCCCCTTCCCTTGAGCCCTTCAGATGGGGAAGGGGAAGAAAAAAAGAAAAAGATCCAAAAAAGAGAGAGCAGGAGGAGTTCAGCCAGAGCATGATCGACAGATTCCATATACAGCTGACCCTTCAGGAGGCTTTGCAGCACATCTTCCTTCTTCAGCGATCGTTGAGAGATAGGACCACAGTCAGGAGGAGGAGGAGGAACCGCCATTCAGAGATTCATGTGCTGACGAAAGCCACGTGCTTCGCGATCCAGAACCGTCTGCCGGCCAAGAGGCCAGATTCAGGAGCCCCATATGTCAGATGTCATATCAGAGAGCAGAGGTTCGACCAGACTCTATTGGATAGCAGATCGCCCATCAACCTCCTTCCGGCAGCCCTTCTCGACCGCTTCGAGTTGGGCACTCTTAGACAGAGCAGGACAGTCCTTCAGTTTGCTGATCGATCTGTCAAGAGGCCGAAGGGGTTGTTGCGAGACGTCATCGTCACTATTCAGGGCCTGCATTTCCCCGTGGACTTCGTAGTGTTGGATATGGAGATCCCTGATTCAGTGGCCGATACCCCCATCATTCTCGGTCGTCCATTATTGGCCACAGCCAAGGCGGTGACTGATCATGATAACGGGAAGGTATACTTTTGCGTCGAGGGCGAGAGTGTACAAATAGAGACGGTCGAGGACTACAGAGCCAGAGACAGAGCATGCTCAGAGACCAGCACAGAGACAGAGCAGCTGACAGATGCCGGGTTAGACATCCACCAGGACTGCGATTTTGTAATCACAGACGACGAGGCAGCATGGGCAGACCCTGCAGCACAGGCCATCCTCTCATTTTCAGACACAGCTGATGCCGAGATGACAGCAGAGGAGAGCTTGGAGAGCACAGCCCTGGTTCAGGATACTACAGAGGCAGTAGAGCCGGTTCTCGACCGCGACACAGAGTTCAGTGACGATGGTACTGAGGCCACCTTGTGTGACGGTGGTACTGATGCCACCTTGTTTGATGCAGATCCCTCGGATTCAGAGTCTAATTGGGCAGATTGCGATGATCAGATGCCAGACCTGAGTCCCACAGAGCCTACAGCTGAGGAGAAGCTAGATGCAGAGCAGATCAGAGACAGTACAGTTGAGCAGCCTTCTCCAGATCCGGTTTGCGAGAGTTCGTTGTCTTTCTCCCAGGCAGATCTGGCAGCATACACGCATCTTCTTTCGAAGCCAGATTTGCCAGCACCTAGTTGTCCAGAGCTGAAGCCACTTCCTTCGTCGTTGAAGTATAGATTCCTTGCAGGTGAGCATGAGATGTACCCAGTCATTATCTCAGCCGATTTGACTGGAGAGCAGGAACCCCGTCTGATGGGGATTCTTGAAAAGAACCGCAAGGCAATAGGATGGAGCGTAGCAGATCTCCATGGGATTAGTCTGGCCCTGTGCTCCCACCATATCTATCTCGAGGATGAGGCAAAGCCGTCGCGTGAGTTCCAGCGGCGGCTGAACCCAAATCTGAGAGAGGTTGTCATGAAGGAAAATTCGAAATGGTGGAGCGCCGATTTTATCTATCCCAACTCTGACTCCAAGTGGGTCAGCCCTTTGCATGTGGTGCCCAAGAAGATGGGCATCACTACAGTGATTAGCGAGTCTGGAGAGGAGATTGCTACACGAGTACCCACTTCTTGGCGGGTTTGTGTTGACTACAGGAGACTCAACCAGGCCACCAAGAAGGATCATTTCCCCATACCCTTTATTGATCAGATTATTGAGAGACTAGCAGGGAAGAGCCATTATTGTTTTCTGGATGGGTACTCGGGCTACAACCAGGCGGCCATCGCTCCTGAGGATCAGGAGAAGACCACCTTTACCTGTCCCTTCGGCACATACGCCTTCCGACGAATGCCATTTGGGCTATGCAATGCCCCTGCGACTTTTCAAAGATGCATGTTGTCGATCTTTTCGGACATGGTAGGGGAGTGCTTAGAGGTCTTCATGGATGATTTCTCGGTTTACGGCGACGGATTCGACTCCTGTCTTGATTGCCTAGACTGAGTACTTCAGCGATGTATTAAGGTCCGCTTGGTTCTTTCTTGGGAGAAGAGTCACTTTATGGTGACTCAAGGGACGGTGCTTGGCCACATCATCTCCAACAGGGGCATGGAGGTTGATCCGGCCAAGGTTGATGTCATTAGAAAACTCACACCACCGTCCAATTTGCGGCAGTTACGGTCTTTCCTGGGGCACGTCGGTTTCTATCGGCTATTCATCCGTGATTTCAGTAGGGTTGCCCGACCGTTGACTGACCTGCTGACGAAAGACACCGAGTTCCTTGTCGATGACAAGTGTCTTTCGTCCTTTGATACTCTCAAGCAGTGTATTGTTGAGGCTCCTGTCCTCCAGCCACCAGATTGGTCTCTCCCATTCGAGATCATGACGGACGCCTCCGATTTTGCCGTGGGGGCTGTGCTGGGACAGAGGAGGGATGGAGTCCCATTTGCTATCCACTATGCTAGCCGCACCTTGGATTCCGCCCAGCGGAATTATACAATCACAGAGAAGGAGATGCGAGCAGTAGTGTTCGCCCTAGATAAGTTCAGATCGTACATCATTGGATCTAGAGTGACTTTGTACACAGATCATACCGCCATCCGATACCTCATGGCAAAGAAGGATGCCAAGGCTAGACTGACTAGATGGATCCTTCTACTCCAGGAGTTCGATATTGAGATTAAGGATAAGCCTGGAGTCAAGAATGTGGTGGCGGATCATCTCTCCCGTTTAGAGCAGCCTGAGGAGTCTGAGCAGATTGATCCCATTTGTGAGACCTTCCCAGATGAGGCGATCCTTGCTATCGCCTCACTCCCGTGGTATGCCGATATTGTGAACTTTCTTGTTGCTAAGAAAGTCCCACAAGGTTGGCCCAGACAGAGGCTTGAGACCTTCCTCGCGAAGGCCAAGTCTTACCACTGGGAGGATCCCATCCTTTACCACGAAGGAGGGGATAGTGTCTGGCGTAGGTGCATCCCTCAGGATGAGCACCATAGCGTCCTCACTTACTGCCACAAGCTTGAGGCAGGAGGACATCACTCTGGGAGGAGAACGACACAGAAAGTGCTCCAATCCGGCTTGTGGTGGCCTACCCTCTTCAAGGACTCTGATGAGTTCGTGAAGAGGTGTACTTACTGTCAGAGGATGGGCACTTGTGGACAGCGTGATATGATGCCGATGCAGCCCATTCACTTCTGTGAGGTTTTTGACGCATGGGGCATCGATTTCATAGGTCCATTCCCTAAGAGTCAGGGATTTGAGTACATTCTGTTGGCCGTTGACTATGTTAGTCGTTGGGTTGAGGCTATCCCCGCCCGAGCCGCTGATGCGAGGACTGTTTGCAGATTTTTGAGGAAGCACATCATCACGCGGTTCAGGGTACCTCGAGTTTTGATTTCAGATGGGGGTCTCATTTCATCACCGACCAGGTGAAGGCACTTGCTAGTGAGTTTGGCATAGACCATCGAGTTGCCACTCCATGCCATCCACAGACGAATGGTCTAGCCGAGGTTTCGAACAGGGAGATGAAGACTATTTTGCAGAAAGTCGTCCGCCCTGACCGAAAGGATTGGTCCCAGCTTTTGGACTCGGTCTTGTGGGCATATAGGACGTCTTTCAAGACATCATTGGGCACATCTCCCTTTCGCCTAGTTTATGGAAAGCCGTGCCATTTACCTGTTGAGCTGAGGCATAAGTCACTTTGGGCAGTCACAGATATTCTTTTAGATCCAGATAGTGTAGGAGACCAGAGGAGGGCAGAGTTAGCAGCCTTGGAGGAGCTTAGAGATACAGCCTTCTCAAACAACCTACAATATAAGGAGAGAGTGAAAGAGTGGCATGATTCTCATATCAGTCACAAGCATTTTGAGCCTGGACAGAGAGTATGGTTGTTTGATGCTAGGCTTTGTCTATTTCCAGGGAAGCTACAGAGCAAATGGAAGGGACCTTATCTTGTGAGAAAGGTACATGACAACGGTAGCATTGATATATCCGAGTTGTCTTCTGAGAGTACCTTTCGAGTGAACGGCCAACGGCTCAAGCCATTTCTAGATCATGAGCTGCGGGTCGTTGATGTTGCCCCTATTCACTTTGCGTGAGATGTGGTCTCTTGATACACATCTATTGCATCTCACGCCTGATTATCACTGTTCTTCTGACTTGTATAGATCCAGTTGTCTATATCACACTATTCTTTAGTCCCACATCCTTTTTCTCATCTTATGATTATGCTATACTTAGGGTGTACTTTACCCTAAGTATAGGGGGGATGTAGGACCTGCGGGTATTCTTTTCATTCGTTCTGCCCCTGTTTTGCTGCCTATACTTAGGGATATTCTACCCTAAGTATAGGGGGGCAGACTCTGTTCATTCTTCACTCGGATTTCCATTCATGTACAACTTGCTATACTTAGGATTATTTAATCCTAAGTATAGGGGGAAACCACCGAGTTCTCCTCATTCTATTCATTCATTTCTGTACATAGCCATTCCTTTCACTTCCCTTTTACTAAGCACGAGTTATGTCTTCTTCATCGCTCTTGATCACTCTGAGGACATCGTTCGAGCTAAGTATAGGGGGGGTGTATATATTTCATATATACTTTAGCCATAACTCGTACTTTGTGAGTGTGTTAATAAATAAAATGGCTAAAAACCCCAAAAATCACAAAAATTAAAAATTTTTCCTGTAAATAATCATTCTTTTATTTGCACATACATAGCTAGTGTACAAAATTATTTTTGTAAAAATGCTTTCAAAAAGTTTTTGTGTAAAGTTTGTGTAAATAATTTCTTATCAAAATTATGTATATAGTACAAAATTTTTCCAAAATGTTTTGAAAATCAAAAGTTTGCAAAAATCTTGTGTAAATGTTTGTAAATACTTTTGCAAAACTTGCACTTCATGCATCCATCCATTCATGATTTCAAAACATTTTTCAAAAAATTTGCACGATTGTAAATATTTGTAAATAGCATTTTTTTGTATATATGTATATAATTTTCCTGGATGATAGTTGACATTTAAACTAAGCCTGGAATTAAATTGGGAAATGGAGCTTGATTAAGACCTTAATCCACCTAATTCTAAGAGGAACCTTATAGGGCTTAGGGTTAAGGCTTTTCAGGTCCATAAGGACTTAATTCTTTGAGTCCACTAGGCTATGAGCATATGTCATCTTGATGAGCCTAAGTAGAACACTTAACAACACACGCATGACTCTTAGAGACAATGGCTTGACTTGCACCAGCACTTTACACATAGCTCTCCACGGATGAGGTGGTGAGGAGGCAGTTTCCTTTGGCTTGGGGTAGCATATGAGGGTAGTAATTCTAGACGGAACCTCTCTTCTTCTTCTAGTGAAGGAAGTGCGTCTCAACTTGGTCTAGTGGTGATGAAGGCTAAAGACAGAAGCCATGGGTTGCAATAAAGCTTCAAAAGAGGGATAGTCTACTGGCTCAAGAGGAAAATTTCTTGTATATATGCTGCACCATGTAGATATGTTGTACAGAGGCACTTGAAAAAAAATGCAAAAATGCAAAAAGAACTCTAAAAAAGTGGTGGGTCGGATTGAAAATTTAATAACCCCACCGGAGTGTATATAGTCAAATAAAGCAAAAGCTTATGGTATCCATGTTACATCTCATGAATCTTGCAGCAGGAGACTTAGCTACACTGGATGAGCTCCCAAAAGTCTATACTTCTTCCCCCTCTTCTTGAGCCGGTTGCACTTGAACTTAGAAGGGAATACCCCGCTTCTCAAGGAAAGAGTTGCTAGACCGAGGCATTAGAGTTACCAGGTTAGGGGAGGTTGTTTCTTTGTTACTTCTGAGGTGGGGAGCTACATATCACTTACACTGCATGGAAAGATTCATGGTCATTAGAGTTTGTGTATGTAGACTTGTTCTGATCTGGTTTATTGAGGAATCTTGTCCATAGATTGGTGGAACTTAGAGGCTGTTGAGTTTTAAGCTTAAGTCTAAATAAGGTTCCGACACATTAATAATCCAAAGATCTGATCGAGCTCCATAATTCAATTTAATGAAGGAAAGTTTAATATTCAACCTTGATCCATGTATATTCCTCCCTTTTTCTTTTTCTTTCTTTCTTTTTCACTTCTTTTTCAAATAAGTGTTTGCTAAGGGAGTAGCAAAAGTTAAGTATAGGTGGGTGATGAATACCCATTCATCACTCTTTATTCTTATATTTTAGCTACAAAAACCTTTGCAAATGCATGTATATTCATGTAAATACAAATAATTATCAAAAGCATGCATTGTATAAAGTTTAATAATTAGCATGTTTTTGTGCAAAAATAAAAGAATAAAGAGTAAAAAGAAAAAGAGGGAAATATTTAGAATAAATATTGAGCAACCTAACCCAAGGGAGGGCTCAGCATGGGCCTGACCGCATAAAAGCCAAAGTAGAGGGAGATAGGGACTCATGTGTGTAGATATTTATGTAAATAAAATAAAAATATTTTCCTCCCAAAAATAGATTAAAAGAGGTTTGTAAATATTTGTATATATTTAAATATGAAAACAAGATAAAAATAGAACAATTAAAAAGAAAACAAAAGCATCACTCATGTACATAGTCACCTTGTATATAGTCCACTCATCCCTATTTATTTAGCTTTATAAATAAATAAAATTAATTTCCAAAAATTTTATAAATATTATATATGATATTGTGTAAATAAATAAAATAAAAACAATTAAAACAAAAACAAAATAAAAATAACAAAAATTAAAAATAAAAAATACTATTGTAAATATACCATGTATATAAATGTACACATGTAATTATTTCACCTATGTATATAAATAGTAAAAATAAAATAAAAATATCTTTTTATTCCTTATTTTATGATATAAATAAATAAAATATAAAATGGGAATAAAATTGTATAAAAATAACAAATTAAAAATCAAAATTAAAATCCTATATATTGTATATAAACCTATATATAACCCTACTATGTACATACCTTATTTTTACTTTGAAAAATTAATTAAAAATTACTAAAAAATAGAAAAAATTAAAACAAAAATATTTCATGTTTTGACTTTTCCATAATTCGGCCATTTGTTATTTTTAATTGAATTTTTAATCTTTTCCACGTGGCCTGTTCCTATTGGCCCAGGGGAGTGTTGACCGCCCGGTCAACTCCCCCCCAGGACCACCCCGTCCCGGATCCGTGCCCGCAACCCGATTTCTCGCCATTTCGCACACTTGATCCGACTCCTGAATCCGTTAACCCCGGGCTCTAATCCGAGCTTGATCATCCCTGATCCACGCCCGGGGTGGATTTTGGGGATCCGCGCTCTGAGCTCCTTGCCCGACCTCCCGATAGCCGGACCCCTAGACATATAAAGTCCCACCTCCGCCACCTTCATTCTCATCTTTGGCTTGTCGTTCCCCCTTCCAGTGACCTCCACCTTCATCGCGAGAGTGACAGCTTGCCCCGGAGGTGTTGCAGCGAGGCTGAGGACGCTCAGACCATTGATCCGGCGAGTCTCCACCGCCGTGCTCCGCCCAGAGCAAGAGCTCGAGCCTCGGACGTCGACGCTCCTTGAGGCGAGGACCCAGAGCTTCGCAAGCTCAGCCACAGTCGATCCCTCCATCCAGGTAGACCCAGTTCCCTTTCCTTTTCGCTAATTTCTGATTTCCCCCAAATTTCGCCGTCGCCGTCTCTCGCTGATTCCGACCATCTCCCACTTCGCCTCGATCATCGGAATCCATCATCGCCTTCGCCCTTCCCTCGCGCACCTTCTTCGCACTTCCACTCAACCCAGCTCGCACAGGAGCTGGGGTTCGAGCTCCTCCATCCACACCCTCGCCGGAGCTCGCCCATACCGACCCCCCGACCACCTTCACTTCGCCTAACCGGGTCGAGGCAGTTTGCCCTCGACCCGCGAGTCTTCTGGACCCATTTTGCAGGTACATCGAGGGCCATCTGAGGTCCTTTGACTCAGGTCCAGCAGCTACGCCTCCGCCAACCTCGTCGTAGCTCTCCAGAGCTCGGTTGGGTCATCGGAGGGTACCACTCGACGCGGAGGCGCCCGACGATTCTTCCCCGATCACTAGAGCCCCACGAGGAGGCTCGGAGCGAGCGTACTGGGCCGGCGAAGTTTGTCGGCCACCTTTTCTTCGAAGACCTCCAGCAGCCGTCCGATCGCCTTCAATCTCCAGTTTTCATCTCGACCGCCCATCTGAGGAGGTCCCGCTACCGTCAGATCCAGGGAGAGGCAATCTGGACCGCCCGATGCGCAAGGCTTAGCCACCGATACCCTCAACTGTTCGATCCTCCACGTGGCGAAGCCCCAGCCGTCCGATCATCGCGAGGAGCCCAGCTTTGGAGCGCCACCCGCATCCTGACCGTCGATCCACCACGTGGCGCTCATCCATCGGCTCGACTTAATAAAGGGTAATTTACCCTTAGGCCCCGTCTTTTCTTCTATTTAGCGTTTAGTCTTGTAAATATTTAGTGTAGTTCTTTAGTTTCTGGAACATTTGTGTAGAGGACCCTGCACTTGATTTCTTTCGCATTTATGCCGCTGTGTATGGTGTAGCACGTGCTTTGACACGTTGTTTTTTTGGGCTTTTTGCACTTTATACCTTGTAGTTCTGAGATGTTATGGATTGAATGAAAACTTTTGGATTATTGCGTTTATACCCCTGTGCGTAATTTAATAGTGCATGTGCGTTTATTTTTGGGTTATTTGCAGACTAGCCCTTGGACTTTTGGTACCTGTTACCAAATAGTCCTAGGACTTGGTTTTTATTACATTTAGGTCCTTGAGTGACCCAGGCACGCGCCGCATGCGTGTTTATTGGGTATTTTGCACCGGACCCCTCAGGACTTCTGGTATTTGCACTTAGGTCCCTATGCACAGTACCTTCTTTTTATTTTTGAATAAAATAGCAAACATACTCCAAATCCAATGAAAATTGGAAATATGGCTCCTGCCATTGTGTAAAATTTTCTGGGATTTTTGGAGACATTTTTATGTTGATTTGATATTTTTAAAAATTCAAAAACACGTATTTTCTTTACTGTTTAACTTTTAAAATCACAAAAAAATATTAAAACTCATCTAAAAATTACAAAAAAATTAGCTACTGTTTATTTTGGCTTGCTTGATTTTCTAGCCAATTTTGGCTATTTTTCATGATCTAAAACTCATAAAAATTGCAAAACCCCTAAAACCTTATAAAAATTCTAATAAATAATTTAAAAATCTAAAAATCATAAATCCAGTGTTCTAATTTTTCTTAAACTTTCTAGTTTATAGGAAAATTACCCTCAGGAGCTGGGAGGCCCCTTTTACATTTTAAATTGGCCTTTTTCTCCTGACTGGACAGCACCTCTTGTTTCTGTCATTGTTTCATTTTTAGAAAAATTCAATAAAAATCAGAAAAATCTCAAAAAATCATCAAAAACAGTAAAAAAGATAAAATACACAAAAACATTTTTTCTGGAATTTTTGCTTGACTTTTGATACATTAAATAAATAGTTGAATTGCCTTGTGTACTTGTTTTCCTTAGTTTCTTAATTAATTAAAAATCCAAAAAAAATATAAAAACCCTAAAAACCACCAAAAATACTCTTTTCTTCTCTTTCATTCTATTTTTGACTACTTCGTAGGCCGCAAGGCCATTACGTGCTCCTTGAGTTCGACCCTGGTCGCTATACCAGGTTAAAATAATAGCAAGACCGCTATTGATTTTCGAGTTGATTTTTTATATTGGTGGTCTATTTTTCTTGACTGATGAGCCTGATTGCTTGGGTCGCAACGACCATTTAGCACCTTATACCTTAGTGGTCAGGATCAGTGATCATTTACCTGGACTACTGATAAACCCGAAAGTCGAGCGGTCGTGTATTCCACACAAGGCGGGAATACAGTCGGTGTATTGACCACTCAGAAATCCGGATTTAATCAACAATGAACCCACAACAAATAAATCAAGCAACGAAGAATCAAATGTGGAGTCAAATTTATTTTATCTCTACAAATAGGTGTATAGTGCAAGTATGTGTAGAGTGTCGAACTCAGAGAGCAAACAAGATAGATCAAACAATTTGTGCAAAATGTGATGTGATTAAATGTCAACAATTGTGCAAATTTTTGTGGGTTTTTTATTTTTAATTTTTTTATTTTATTTTTAATTTTAATTTTGTATTTTGGTTTTTGATTTTCTGATTTTATATTTTGTTTTTATATTTTATATTTTTGTATTTTCTTTTTCTATAAGAGAATATATATACAATATAAGGAAGAGAGGGGTAGAGTATTTATAAAAACAAGGAAAAATGCTTTAAAATCAGGGAATAAAATGTATTTTTGTCTTTTTATATTTTTATAATGTTTTTGTGATTTTTGGGGATTTTTCAGATGTTTTTGATATTTTTAAAAGTGGAAATACAAGGAAACAGTGAATAACAATGCCGGCCGAAATTAAAATGGGAAGGAAAAATACTAAACAGTAACAAAATTTTCCCAAATTAATTTTAAAATAAAGACAATAAAATAGATAAACTATAGAAACTGAGTTTATATTTTTAGGATTTTTCTATGGTTTTTTAGATTTTTATGAAGTTTTTAGGGGTTTTCAAATTTTTAAGGTTTTTGTTTTGAATTTTTTAATGATTTTTGGACTGACACTAAAATATAATGAAACAAGCAAAATATATTTTTTTTGTAATTTTTCAAAACTTTTTTATAATTTTTATGGATTTTCTAATGCAAACAGTGCTGAAAATGCATGTTTTTTATTTTTAATAATAATGAAAATGCAATAAAAATGCAAAGCAAAACTATGGCGTAATGCAACAGGAGCCTATAATATTTTTTTGGTAATTTTTAGCAATTTATAGATGCATGAAATTAATAGAGACAACATCAAGAAACTACACTACTGGCAAGGATATTTTAGGAATATGCAGAAAGTCCAGGGGCTAGAACATAAATTTCCCACAAAATTTATAACTGAAATATAAACTTTTTGGGTCAAGCACCAATAGCAAAAACTGTGAGGGACTTTTGGCAAAAAAGCCCACTCACGCGCGTGCTTCGCACGTGCCTGGGAAGGACTGATTTGCAATATTTAAAAAATGCGAAGCTGATATGCAAAAAATCAGAAATATATAACTGCAAGTAAAATTTCAGATATTAAAACTAAATATGCAAAAGTTGCTGGGAGGCCCTTGCAAAATCGCCAAGTCACGTGCGCAACGCACGTGACCTGGCGAGGACCTATATGTAATACGATAAAAAGCTGGGGGGGCTACTCGCAAATATTACAAAAAGTTTTAACTGCAGATGAACGTTTAGGTCTTAATTAATAAATACACAAAAACGCTGGTGGAAAATGCGCAAAATACCCTCAGCTGGCGCTGGCGAACGACGGATCGGATGCCACTTAAACACGTGTCGCTACCAGATGCCTCGATGCCCCTTCGCATCCCAACGGTCAGGATTAGATGATGCTTCGAAGATCGGACGGCTGGAACGAACAGAATCTGACGACCACTGCGAGATCTGGATCTCCTCTTAGATCGGACGACGGGAACCTCCCCTGCAAGAATAGGGAAGAACTCCTCCCCTCGCGAACTTCGATCGGCTCACAGGCGTCGCTCCGGCCTTCTCCTCCGGTACTGCAGGGTCCTGACGATGCCTGGAAGATTCCCCGACCTCATGGCAGGGCCAAAATGGCTCTCTGAGCCCAGGTGCGCCACGGTAAGGTCGGAGAGGCGATGGGGGTCCAGGTATCACGTTCCCTTCAAAATCGAACCCCAAGGAGGTTCTCTTGGCACCTGGAACCTGCAAGTAGAGTACAACAAGCAACAGTAGAAGGTCCAGGGCCTTAGTGGTGACGGTGTGCGGTGAATGAATGGGTGGAGGTGGTGGCCGGAGCTCGAGAGCTCCGGCAGGGTGTTTGAGGATGGGATCTAAGCGAATTAATCGGTGAAACCACGAAATTAATGTACGAAATAAGTCCTATGGCTAACAGCTAACTAAACAACTAAAAAATAGAAAAGCACAACCTCGAGCGACTGTTCATCGCGAGATAGAACCTCACGGCTAGTTGGCCGGGGATGGGGTGGAAGCCGACTTTACAAGCCTCGCCGCACCTCAACGGGGTGCTAGGGTCAATCCCCTGTCACCGGAGACCCATTAGCAACAACCTGGAGGTCTGAAGCTCGCAATAGACGGTTCAAAAATCAAAGGAAAGATGGGCTGGTTGTTTTGAAGGATGGATGAGTGGCGAGAAGAACGAGGCGTCAACGGGTAGAGGAGTGATGCTCTCCCCGAAAAAATCCTTGGGCGAGTAGGACGGATGATAGAGGAACATGTTTGCAGAAGGAAGCGACACCAAAAAGATGAAAGGAGCGGCCTCGATAAATCCGCAAAGGAGGGTCAAAAACGAGGACTGACAGAGTCTACAGGACCTAGGGTCCGAGAGTTGACCCGAGGTCAACTCTCTAGACCGCCTGGTTGGTCCACGTGGACCAACCAGGAAAATCCTGGGAAAAATACCTTGTAAAATTATTTAAAAATAGAAAATGAATGAATTAATTTTAGGTTATTTAATAAAAAATGTTTATTATTTTATATATTATTTTATGGTGATTTTTAATTATTTTTATGAGGTATATTTTACATGTCCCCTTTTATACCCTTTATAGGTACATATACCTATATTTTTAATTAATTTATTTTTATTTTGTGTTTTTAATTTATTTAATTTTGTTTATTATTTTAAAAATTTATAAAATACTTTTATACACTTAAATATATTTTTATTTTAATTTTCTGATGTATTTTGTATATTTAATAAAATACAAGTATAAATTATGCAAGTATAAGTATAGGTAGTATACCTATGTATTATATTACAAGTATTTTATTTGTGTTTTTATTCTGATTTTAATACACAAATATATTACAAGTAATATTTACATAATTGAATATTTTAATCTGTACAAGTATACAATAGGGGTCCAAAACTCAACTTTTAAACCGTAACTCGGAAAAATAGAAAAAACCACTGCCATTAAATACCTTATTTTAAACTATATACAATTAAAGGTGAGTTCGGTAGATTTCGAGTTTTTATTTGCAAGATACAGGTCTGGGAAGTTGGAGTTCTGGAATCTTATTCAGACTATAACTTTTTATCTGTACATTATTTTTGAGTGAAATCAATTTTGTATTTTTCTATATGAAGTTATCTATAAGTTTCATGTAGAAAGTTTCTTTATTTGAGGTATAAAAAGTTGAACCAAAAATAGGTCCCAAAATGAATAAAGAATGAATAAAATAAAAGGAATTTGTATTGTATTTTGACCCTTATCTCCCCCTACTTTATTCCTTGTCGACCTATTCATCAACATGCTTAGGTCTCAGGGTTTCAGGTCATAAAATATCTACAATATTTTATTCTTTTTCTTTTCTTTTATTTATTCTATAATTTTGGCCTTAATTACAGTATTTTATACACTATTTACATGCACATGCATGAATGCTACGATGCTCTAATTAAGGGTATTTACACGCATTTGCTAGGATTTTTGATACCAAAATGATAGAATAAAGATGATGAAATGTGGATTCATCAACTACCCCCAATGAGAGATATAGAGTCTGAGCTCACACTATTACTAGATACACATCCTATATCCATCCCTCCACACAAGATGACACTCGCCAAGCTGAGAGAGCTCAAGGTGAAGTTGTAGGAGCTGCTAGAGAAGGGATTCGTATGCTCCAATACATCACTATGGGGAGCACCAATTCTCTTCCTCAAGAAGAAGGATGGATCCATGAGACGTTGCATTGATTACAAGTAGTTGAACAAGCATACAATCATGAATTGTTATCCTCTCATACGGATTGATGGTCCTTTTGACCAACTATAGGAATCATCCCTTAAATTAATTGACCTCATTTATAATAATATACGGTGCCAGTGGATAGATAACTAATTTGGAGATTTCCATGGAGGTATAGGAGAAGATGCAATTTTGTTTTTTGTGTTTTACGGTAAGATAACGTTAATACGGAATGGGTTGCAATTCCACAAAGCAAAAAAATCTTCAATAAGAAGTGATATGTAATGTATTGCATGTCATTAACTATGGTTAGAGAAGCAAGGATAACATGAGAACTTGTTGGAGATTCTATTCATATTAAATCACAATATGAAAATCATTATCTATTCAGCAATAAGAATATATAACATATGAAGATTGGTTTCACAATGTAGAGCATACTATATTGTTGATACATACCTTTCTTGCATGCATCAAAAGTCCATATTCAATGGGAGATGCGTAGGACATGAATAATAGCGTGTAAAGGATATTAGTGCAAGTTGTGGGTTATGGAAAATGTATATCTATATTATAATATTAGCAACATGTCATATATGGTAATAGCAATCCCGATGTAAGTGTTGTAATGATAAGTAATAGCAAACATATCGTTATATGTAATTTGAATGTATTTGTTTCTTTAATTTAAACAAATGAGCCAAAATATCATCTGCACGATCATACAAGTGGGATAACTAAATAACAACAAACCCTTCTTTTATATGAACTGAAAGCGTCATGCCAACTCAGTGTTTATTATCATGTACAAGATTATTGCCGAAGAGATACAAAAGTAAAGTGTAGTGACGTTAATTATTTTACCATAAAATATCAGGATTATTATGATCTTATAAAAAAATCAGATATATTATAACAGATTTATAATAGAGGATAGGGAGTATGCACCCGGGTGCATGTAATTCTACATGCACCCGGGCTTATAACTCCCACATTTTTTACTTTTCCGAAAAATACCGCCATGTATATTCATCTATATATCCCCCCTAGATGTCATTCCAATTTCATCAGAAACAGAGACCCCTACGTCCTCCATCCAGAACAGGTCGATTACAACAATTCTAAGACCGTTAAAATAATATGTTCTAGATGTAGGACGTATGGGTCTCTGTTTCTGATGAAATTGGAATGACATCTAGGGGGGATATATAGATGAATATACATGGTGGTATTTTTCGGAAAAGTAAAAAAATGTGGGAGTTATAAGCCCGGGTGTATGTAGAATTACATGCACCCGGGTGCATACTCCCTATCCTTTGTCCTATTAGAAAAATCGAGCATTACGTGTAAATGGAATTCCAGCCGAAATCGATTATAATATATCAACGTATTAATTATTGTTATAATAAACCAACATTTACCTTGAAAACGTGTATACGCAATTATTCAGATGTATCATAACACACCATGTCACTATATTGGTGGCATTTGCAAGTGTATAATTAGTTGTTAAAACAATTCTACAAATATGTGATTAGCTGTTAGGACATTCCTACGACTATCATCTGATATGTTAGGCAATAGAGAAAATTTGGCGGGGGAAGGGGGAGGGGGGAGTACAACATCACCGTTGATTGCGCTTGGATCGGACGATGAAGGATCTTCTCGTGTAATTCATGATTATCGAAATGTACATAAACATGAAACTATTCAAGGTTATGCGGGTAAATATCCTTAATCATATACCTTATTCGATATTGTCATTATCTACAAGAATGAATGATAAACATCGCACTCGACCCAAATATCATACCGACTCAACTCCGAATTGAAGAAAAATATAGATCTGTGGATTATTTAATTATTTGTTATGTAAATTATTTAATTTAGCATATTATTTTATTTCTTTTTTATTTTGTATTTGTTATTTATGTGATTTTGATTTAATAAATTATTAATTTCAATTTACAAAAATGTTTCTTCTGAATACCCTACTTTCCAAGTTGCAAATATCAAAATTATTTTCTCTGCAAGGACGGATTTAAGGGGGGGCAAGGAGGGGCAAGTGCCCCTCTTAAATTTTGGGATTATATAATATATATTTATGTAATTTTTTTCCTATGAATTTTAAGGTAAAAATAATCATAATATTTCAAAATTTCAATGCATCATTTGGTTTTTCAGGGTAAAACTCGTACATGCCCCATAATTTCTTTTGAAAAATTTTTATAATTTTTACCAATAGATAATATATCTCTTAAAATAAAATCCTACCAAAAAACAATAGATTTTACCTCAAATCAACGTATACTGGATAATTTCTTCAATCGGTCAACTTATAATAGATCACTACCCTAATCTTATCAGTTATCCATTTTTTAGAATCGAACTATAGAATGAATCGATCTTTCATTCAATCTCATTATTACTAATACAGATACGTGGTCTAATTCGCAATCTAAAAAAATATTTTTTTAAAATCCATTTATTGTCAAGTCTCATATATTATTCATTGGTCCTATTTAGTATCAAGTAAAGTGGTCAATTGCACATATATTCTTGTTATTGATAAAAAAAGTATAGTATTAGTATTTTATATTTTTGATTTGATACAGATTCAAAAGTGTAGCTCATATTGCAACTAATCAAAATCCATATACTGAATTTAAAATAATTAAAATACTTAAATATGACTTACTTTTAAAAAATATATAAATATCATTCACAAAAAATCCCGATATTGTGGAACATATATGATACCAACATATGTAAAATTGAATAAAAAGATATAGTTGATTAAAAAATAAGTTCAAAATTTGCTATTGTTATATAATGAATAAGATCAAAATTGATGAAAATATACGTGAAAGCTATAAATATAATTTATCCATAACAACTATTGTTATATAATGAATATGATTGTATTGTTATTGATAGACATGATTTTTTAAATCCTTGTGCTCCCTCTTCAAAAATATCCTGGCTCCGTCCCTGTGTATAACCGATGTGAGATCCAAGGCAAGTCAAATTCTTGTATGCGTTGACATTTAAGTCTCGTCTCGTCAACCTTTTGATCTTTACAACATATGGTATGTGTACTCGTCTTCTTTATTGCACGCTTGAGTTTAACCCATGTAAGGAAGCATCCCTTCTTATAGGTGGCTTGCAATAAAATGATAATGATGATGATAATAATAATAATAATAATAATTTTTATTGCAGATATTACTTGGCTCTGTCGTGAGTTTAGCCCATGTAAAGAAGGCACCCCTTCTTATCGGTGGCTTGCAATCAATTTTTTATTGCAAACATTACCTGGCTTTGTCAATTTTAGGAAACTCACAGCCTGCATTGGTTTGAAATTGAAATTATGCAATAAATAGATATTTACATAGTAATTTTGCATGTTTCGCTTAAAAAAGCCGTGTGGTGGCCTTTCCTGCGCAGCCGTTCGTATATCCCGAAGTCCATTTTTGCTTATTATTAAATAAGCCTGACACGTGTACCGCTTTCACGGGCATGTTTATGGTTCAAACACCAACGGTGAGCTATTTGAAATTCTTAAAAAACAGTCGGATCCGTTTGTCTCCTGATAACACTTTCCTTATTTTACTAAAAAGGCTTAGAGGTATATCCTTTTCCATCCGGTAGAGTCACGTTTCAAAAACAATTAAATTATGGACTGGCTTCTCATACATAACATTTATTTGTTATTTTTCAAAGCCCTTTCCCATCAAAAAAAAGATGCGAAATATTTCTCTTTTCTCAGTAAGTCAATCCCATATGTCGAATGAACCGACACCTTCAGATTTTTGAAAGAAGACTGATTTGATAAAATTGTTCGCATATGTTATAACTACAAGTACCTCTTTAAATTACTGCCATATAATCATATCAGATAAATTCGATCGCTTGTACTAAATGTAAAGTTTAAATCCATGTATGCAGAATCAAATCAGATTCTCGCTTCAAATAATGGACTATATTTAGCATCAAGCATCGAATTCTAATTTATATAGAAAAAGAATTCCGTATAATCACTATTCCACGGCAGAATTTTAAGAATCAAGGGCTTAATCAAAACCCGCTACATAGTCGAGGGGCCATCACGTTATTTACCCTTCAATGATTCCAACACGTTTCATGCGGCCACAGACACAGAGGCATCGAGGACACGCCTGTCATTTCAACACAAGCTTCCCGCGTACGAGAAGCCAAACGAGCGCCTAAACCGGGGGCAATAAGCTAACTCCACCCTACCACAACGTCCGAAACAGCAACAACGACCCATTTTCCATCACTTCCTCACCTTTTTTAATTCCACACCAAAAGAAGTTTTTTTACCTAATTACCCCAGAAATCTTGTCTAATTACACCGTAGCTGTAGGATCTTTGTTATGACGCCATGCCCAAATAAATTACACGACCCATGTAATTTTACCAACTCTTACACCACAACAGCGCCATATGTATATAAAATATAAAGACGACATGGGCTGTTGCGTAAATACGAAGATAATAGGGGCTGCGACGTATCTAATTAAGATTTCAGGGGTCATAACGTAAAGAGTCCTCCAAAAAAATAAAAGGAAAAAAGAGACAATGGACTGTTACGGTCACCCCAGGGCTGTCCTATGGTCACTCGGTAAGCGGCGTTCTCAAGCGACTGTTGGGTCTGGTCACCTCCCTCTTCCTCCCTGACCCACTGCCGGAAGCAAGAAGGGTAGACATACCCACATAGAGAGAGAGAAGCAAAACACAAAAGTACCATACTCTAGAGAGAGAGAGAGAGAGGAGAGCTCGGCGGTATTCGAAAAGCTCAATACCCCATTCTCTTCGAAAAAATAGGGTGCGAGAGAAAGAGAGAGCGAGAGATTTATATATTGAGAGAGAGAGGGAGAGGGGCTCGAATCTCCAACGCCCTCCGATCTGCTCGCGAGCTCGAATCTCGGAGCCTTGCCGGATGACACATGGTGCGTGCCCCTATCCTGCTCCCGGATCGCCCCTCCGATCGATTCCGACCCGTTTCGATGCGCTGCTGCATGTGGATTTGCGGCGTGTGCGGTCGATTTTTCGCGTTTGGAGTCCAATTCGTGGGAACAGAGATGGCTTGTGTGTCTGGGTGTTTGATTCCGTGATTTTAGGTGTCTGGATAATGGGAAATGTGGATATTGGACTTGTGTCACTGTTTCCCTCTATTTTTAGAAAAGAGAAAGTGTTTTGACTGATGCGGAGCTTGCTGTGTTGCTTTCGTGTGCATTTGTCTACTAAAGGATTGGTGTAGGCCACAACATCTGAATCCCATCGCCTGATTCGGTCATATTCTGACGTGTAACGCTCGAGCTGGATGTTGTCCTTGTGGTGGCAATTTAGAGTTTGATTTTGTCATTGATGTTACATTACGAAGCTTTTCTTGGCAGGCTCGTCCGGACAACATTGTTGTGGGTTCTCATGTGTGGGTCGAGGATCCGGTGGTAGCTTGGATCGACGGAGAGGTATTCAAGATCAATGGTGGAGACGTCCATGTGCATTTGACTAATGGGAAAACAGTACGTGGAACCGATTCGTTTCTTTTCCATTTCTTTTCTTGTAATTTCCGAACATTAGCATGTTGCTTGAGGTTGTTTGTTTATGATTTGAGAGGCCTCTTCATGAATTATGAAAAATAAGCGCTCAAATGGCATTTATGATGAAGTAGTATTTCTGTAGAGGAAATTAACTGCCAGATGTTGGGTTTTGTGCTTGACAAATTCTCTCTATTATAATTTGACATCCTACAATTCAAGGCATTAATCCGGTAATGATTGGATTCTAAAAAACTGCCATTTAGAATAAAACATGCCAAGAAGGTCAGACTATTAACACTCATCATTGGTGTGCAAAATGTGTCATTAACGTGGTTGCATCTAAAGTTCTAAACCACAAAGTAGATGCCCACATCATCATATCTAGTTTGGTCATGTCTCGAGACTTGACATAAGGAAGGCACAAGTTTTCATGTCGGCCCATGTAGCTTCCTCCACAAGAAACGTTCACCAACTCCTGTATTTCAGGGTTTAGACCACTGGCAAGACTTTGGACCAACATCATCTTATCAATGCCATGCCATGGGCATTTTTGAATTAAGTCTTTAAACCTCTCCCAAGTTTCATGAAATGGTTTACTGGGAAACTTGGTGAACTCATTTGATTAATTCTACTTAATGGGTAGAATTTCTTTAAAAACAGAATCTTGAAAACAACCCAGGTTGTGACCACCTCCCCTAAGTTTTGGCAAAGTGAGCGACTCTCAACCGAATGTAGTCTTGACTAACCCATGGATGTGATAGGTTGTCACCGACTAACTCAAAATCCCGAAGAAAAGAATAGGGTTATTCAAGAAATATGTTTTCACAGAATTCTCGACATTCTTATTATACTCATAATGCATTATATGGGTCAGAGTTGTAGGAGACTTCTTTGGAGATGGTTCTTACTTAGAAAAATATTTTTCTTTAGCCAAATCATATTAGCCACTTCATTAGGGTCATCTAAGATGGCGGTTTGAGTTGGTGGGTTCAGTTTATTTGGATTGACCTCCATAAATTCACAAATATCGATCCACTTCGACTTCACATGAAGGTTGAACAAGTCCCATTAGTAAATGGGTTTTGGAGCTCACTTGAGGTCAAATTCGGTCCATCTTCTCTAATACTTTCGAGTAATAAAGAGGTCATCGAACATTAGAGGTTATTATGGGCGGGTATAGATTCGATTTTATGCATGCAACATAAACACAGAATCCAGGTGGGTAATTGGATCTCTCAAGATCCAATTACACTACTCTTTGCTTTTGTCTCATATTGCCTACTGATGTTGGTGGAGCTATATATAGAGCTCCACCTCATTGTAATCCCTGAGAGAGCTCAATATAAGTACTAGTTTTTTGTGACTTTCTCCCGTGATTCATCTCACTCCTTAGGGAGAGATTCTACGTAAATCCAAGTTTTCTAGTGTTTTTGATTTCGCTTGCTTTATTTTATATTTTCACATGGTATGAAAATGACTCGATTTTGGATTTGTCTTAGGGATTCAATTGAGTTTTTGTTCTTCAAATTTGTTTGGTGAAGATTGACATGGTTGCAAGCACTACAAGGTCACTAGATGAGACGACATGGTTGCAACTACCAGAAGAAGATGAACATGTGTCATATTATTTGGAAAATCCACATCGGTGGACACTCTACACAACAACCAACCTCCTGGAGTGACAGAGATCGAGAGGGAAGTCTCTACAATGAGACACTACATAGCATCACCGCAAGAAGGCAATGGTGCCTACGAATGAGATGAGTTCCCACCCCTGGAACGCCATTACAAGAAGAAGACAGAAGACCTTAGTGGGGGTGGGTTCCCCATTGTTGAATTCTAGAGCAATATGCAATCATTGACGAGGTAGCGGTCTTCAACTGGAAGAAGAAGCAACAATGGTGCCAGCTTAGGACAAATTCTATGCTCCTTAAGGCTACATCGTGATCAAGATGCGAGAGGCTTGCGATGCATCCACAATGCATGATCAAGATGAAGCTAATGGCATCAATGGTTGACAAACCCTAACCCTCACTTGCTGCCGTGCATGATGCGCGAAGAACAGTCAACGATGCCAGCTTTGTCAAGGGTTCTTTTGAACCCCTAGAAGAGTGGAAGAGATGTCCCTGGTGGGATTTTGATTCCATGGAGATTGTTGGGGCCCAAGTTGCAGAATACACAAATGAAAGAGATTGGGCAAAAAGCAGAGGCGAAAAAAGTACCACTGGATAGAAAAAAGGAGAGAAAAAAGGAGAGTGATGTGACCGCAAAAAGGTATGACGTTTTTCTGAAGCCCCATAGGCTTTGTTAGAAACGGGGTACATAGGCTTTGTTAGAAATGGGGTACATATGAATGGGTCTTATTCTGGGCCTAAGATATAAAAAAATATCCAACAAGCAAAGATCCCTCAAGAAAAGAAAATCGAAGAGAGGCCCATATCAATCATTGTTCCGTTTTATTTGGGCCAGTGGCCACTAGGCTAGTTACACGGAGAAAAAAAGAGGAAAAATGACTACAACAAAAATTGAATGGTCGAACAACAAAGAAAGCAAAATGGAATCTTTTGAAAAAAAGAGAAAAAGGGAGAAAGAAAGAAAAAAATGAAAAAAAAGAAGAAAGAAGTTTTATTGTACCCCACTTATTTGTTAAGAACACAACCCACCGATTTCGTCTCCTCTCGGAATACATGATGAAAATGAAAATTTGCAACGGTGAATGATAAATTTTGATGGTGGAATTATCGGTAGAGAAGAGATTAGAGGATGGGAGAGGAGAATAACACGCTGAATGCGCGGGATTTTGTGATGAGAATCATGAAGATCACACTGAGAGAGAGGGAAATAGAGAGACAAAGATAAACTCCATTTTTCATATAATCTGACCTTAACTATCTTTTACAATAGACTACCAACCCCTTTATATAGGAGGGGTGGAATAACAAAAATAGAAAGTGAATCAAATTAAAATTAAAATTAAAATCCCACTCGATCTTAATTTGACTCTAAATGATTTGAATTGAAACTCAAATCTACCTTATCCTAATTGATTCTAATTTTAATTCAAATTTAAAATCGACCAACTATTTGGAGATCACACACGATCTCTTTTATTTACATAAAAATTGCGACAACTCAATTATTCATAAATAAAATTAGACTCTAATTAATAATAAAAACGGAGGCCCTATTTATCAATTTCATGCTGCATCAATTCTCCTCCGCTTGAAGAATTCGTCTTCTGACGAATGGCTCGATCTGCGAACCGTTGGTGGCGCGAAGGGCTCTGCCTGGATTCACCACTGGCTGAGAAGTTGCGTCGCCAGGAATGGGGAAGAGCTACCATGGGCGGGTCGCGAGGGAGCGCTGCCTCGCCTGCGAGCTGGAGAAGGAGATTGCGCGCCTGGAAGGAGGTGCGCGCAAGGACTGGGTGGCGGCGTGAGGAGGTTCTGCCTGGGCTTGCGCGTCGCCGAGTCCATCTGGGCTGCATGCTCTGGGGGTACGCGCCTTTGCGAGGATATCTCTCATGCTGTTGTTTCTTCCACTCGAGCCTGGGTGATTGGAGATGTGTGTGGTGGATTGATGCTGCCTTTGCTGGTGGTGCGACATGCGTGGAGATGCGCTTGCATGATGTGCAACCATGCCGCTGATATTTACAAATCGTGTCTGAACGTTGATGCTGCTTCTGATTTAGGATTCCAGAGGGTCGCCTGCGCTGGATCACCGGTAGCGGAGAGGCTCCACCAGGAGCAGGAGCATCACCGCCATCGTCGTTGCTGGGTGCGGTACTCCTGCGGCCTGGAGTCACAATTTGATGAAGATGCTGTTCTGGGAACAGGATTTGTGTGCGCCAACAATTTTATTTCATCTCGAGATGCTTCAATCTATCTCTAGACTCCAGGAATGAACATCTACATATTGAAAAACTGAGAACTTGCCAAAAACTAGGGTTTTAAGAAACCTTAAATCCGAATCATGTATTTGACCGATATATAATAATCTCGAAAGAATAAATCTCCCAATCAAAATTGAATCTCGAATAAATAATGAAGAATAACTCCACGAGAATCGTACCTGCTCTGATACCATGTTAGAAAATAGAGAACGCGGAAGCGAAATGATAAACAGAGCATAATCTAGAAATATGAAACTTGTAGGCCTATGATCTGGGTGCTCGTTTACGTGCCATTCACGATACTACATTCATTAAATATCGCATTGGTATATGAAATTGTGGGGAAATTTTTCGCGCCGCTGTTGCTTTCGCATATGACATTCACATTCAGTACATATTGTATCAACTGCAGACAAAATGCCAACGAGTGCCACCAACCTTTCTTTTATTAATTTTCATAAGTATATACAACATGTACATGAGAGATGACATTTATATTCATACATGTGTCACAATATATATACACGGAAGAGAATTGATTGAATGCTAATAAGCTTGCTACATTATTGTTTTCACTTTTCAATAATAAGCAAGCACAAAGAAAAACTCACAGAAATAAATGATACAGTTTTGAGTCAAATTTATTGAGATGATCTGAGAGCAGGCTGCAATACCATCATCTTCTCATCAAGAATAAGATCAATTTTTTTTAATCATGAACTTGAGACTGAGCTATAGCTAGGGAGTAGATATGATTTTTGTTTATGATAGACATGCAGAAACAACTATAGGAAAAGGTGGAATTTCACCTGCATGGCAGCAAGAGAATGGCTAGGAATTGTACCTTAAAGTCCCAAAATAAATCTGAGATTAATAGCTTGCATGCAGTAAGGAAAAAGAGGGCTGCAATGTGATGTCTTCCAAGAGGAGGAAGAGGAGCTCCTGCAGCTTTGGCTACTGGAAACTGCAACAGCAGTGGGCTGGAGATGCTCTTTACGACTGAATTGGAGAGGCTTTTGGGTGAAAGAGAGAGAAAAGTGATGTGGGAAAGAAGAGGTCCCAACGTTGGGACTTATAGGAAGAAGAGAGGAAGCGGGGAAGGTTCCTGGAACCTTCCTCTAGTCCCTTTTTTTTATTTTATTAATGACATTTATATAGACATCTCATGATGACATCATCTATGATGTCATCATAATTCTTATATTGCATATAAAATTTTCAATTATTTTTATTTTTTTCAGAACATAATGTAGCACAGGAAAAACTTATTTTTATTTATTATTGTTTTTTACCCAAAAAATTTACTTTATTTGTCATATTTGAAGTTGACCGTATTCGCGCCTCGAATGCCCGTTTTTGATGCACAATATCTCGATTTGACCGCTCTAAACGATGATCAATATGGGTATAATATTGGTATACTTTTGATCAAGTTTGGATGTCTGAGATTTTCGAGATACGGTTTCGGTTTGGAGGTTAAATTTCGCGAATTAAAAATATCAAACGATATCCGATTGGCGAACAGTCAATTCAATTGGTCTTATTTCATCGAATCGGATTTTTAGGTGGTCTTGATTCATTTCGTGGTTTCCGATTTTGCGTCGTGGCTTTTTCGTGGCATGCTTTATGATGCGACCGATTTTTGGTTGATTTTTGCCCGAACGACTTTTGATTCACGATCAATTAATCGATTTAGATTGTTTAGCATTGACCAACAACTTTATTGGGTTAATCGAACCCAAATCGGTTCGGGTTCGGATTTGATTGGAAACTGGATGTTACAAAACTGGAAGAACACAAAGATTTACGTGGAACCCTACTCCTTAAGGAGCGGGATGAAACCACGGAGAAGCCCTCAAGGGGCATATGCTTCATTGCTTTTTCTCAATGGTTACAGGAGGTCTGGACTCCTTATATAGCATCCACAGAGCCTCCAAGTCCCACCACTGGTAGATGTGGGACTAAACATGTGGATGGGGGTAAATGGATCCCTCCAGGATCCATTTAGCCTCCTACAACTCATATGACGCACAACCAATACTCCAACACTCTTTTCATAAAAAAACTACTTTCGTCCTGAGTTGAAGTCTGTCTTGGAGTATTAAAAGAAGATTTCTATTTCGTTTTCTATTACTTGCTCCAGAGAGCAGAATTTAATGCAAATATCTTTTATTTATTCCAGATTTTCCTGTCTTTTCCAGGTTGTTGCAAAATCTCCAAGGTTTTTCCTAAAGATACCGAGGCTCCGCCCGGAGGAGTGGATGACATGACGAAGTTATCATATCTTCATGAACCTGGAGTTCTCCAAAATCTAGCTGCCAGATATGAGCTCAATGAAATATATGTATGCTGTTTTCTCATTTTAGTTACAAATTGAACAGTATTTTCTGCACCATTTTTACACTTACAAAATTACTGTGTAATTTCAGACATACACTGGTAATATTTTGATTGCCATAAACCCATTCCAAAGATTGCCTCATCTCTATGATACACATATGATGGAGCAATACAAAGGGGCAGGTTTTGGAGAGTTGAGTCCTCATGTTTTGCAGTTGCAGACGTTGCATACAGGTGCTTTGGTATTTCTTCACATAATAAGTGTATTTTGTTGTTTCAAAATTTTGATCAGTAGACACTTTTGGGGTGGAATATGTAGATTTTTTTTGAAAGAAAAAGAGGGTGTAGCCCTGAGATGGGACCCACCACAAATCTATTAAAGAGAGGGTGGAGCTCCGAGGTGGAATATGCATAAATCTTTTTTGGCAGTATATCTGAAACAGAAGTATTAACAAGTTCACAATCATTTCAATGAGGAATTTTAACAGCAGCTTTTGATATTAACAGGGCAATGATAAACGAGGGAAAGAGCAATTCCATTTTAGTCAGTGGAGAAGTGGGGCTGGTAAGACTGAAACAACAAAGATGCTCATGAGATATCTTGCCTATGTGGGCGGTCGTTCAGGAACTGAAGGAAGAACAGTTGAACAACAAGTCTTAGAAGTGAGCTAAATTTCTCTGCTCATCTTTCTCAATTTTATGGTCATGTCACCCCCTTCTCTTACGTTTTAGGTGCATATAACTAGTTTTGCTTTTCAAATTGCAGTCAAATCCCGTTCTGGAAGCATTTGGCAATGCCAAGACTGTTAGAAATAACAACTCTAGTAAGCATATCGATATAGAAATTTAAGTGGAAAATGTAAGTACCATCTTAAGGGCCAGTATTTGGTTCCCATGCAAGTTATATCTACTTCTACCCGTGCTCGGTTGCCATGATTTGATTTTCATCAAGATATCCCTAGTATATCTTAATTAGGGATAGTGGAGATTTTGCATAGTTATTCCAATAAAAAGCAAAAAAGGGCGGGAGATATTTAAATTGCACTGTTGCACATAAGCTAACATCACATGAAGCAGGAGTGTACATTCCAATGTTGGAGTAAGCTAGTTATCATGTTGGAGTAAACAACTTCTACACAATAGCGCAAGTAACAATTCTTTTAATAATCATGTCCTGCAATGACTCAATCATGTGCAGTAAGCTAGGTTATCATCGTGCCACTTACAAGGTGAGAGGATTATGGTGTAATTCTGAACCTGTGGCTAACCATTCCTCGGTTGGTCGATACATATGTCAACGTGGCCCGAGATAAACTCACCGAGTTCATTCTTGTGGGATGTGTTTGAAATCCGATGATCATCTTTGGGCAATTGATTTATATGCTCTTGTGTCAGGGATCTTATGCAGATACCAAAGTCGACGTTTGCATGCGAGATCTGGCATTGCCCAACATCCTCAATTCTTGTCGAGTTACAAAGAGGGCGAGTACACTAGGATGCTTTTGCGACAAACATTGTTCATTGGTGATTAGTGTTTGAAGCCACAACGTCATGTTTTCTAGGTTGAGGGTGTCCCATTTCTATGCACATATATCCCTTCATTATCGGCATCGTTATCTCCAGCTTGCAAGGTCATAAAGGTCCTTGCGAATGGTCATGCGAAGGGTTCCTTAATGCATGTGGTGGTCGGAATCAAGCGTCTTCGTCATACTCTGCCATTCTAGATTATTTGTGTTGTGATGTAGGCAGTTTTCCACTTTTGTGCGTCAGAGGAGACATCACCATGAATGGGTGAGGGATGTTGCGAAGCTTGGCGATATTAGTGTTACAATATCATGCACTAAAGACTTGGGAGATTGAGGATAGGTGGTTTTGTGAAATTTGTCATGGAGTTTGTGCTACTAAGAGGGAAAAGCATCAGGTTTAGGGCAGTATCCTAGGGTATAACTGTCGTTTTGATGGTTGGAGAGGAGATCGTTTTGATAGGGTGATAAACAAGCATTGTTTTTAATGAGCGAATTCTCTTTAGTTATATTCAATGAGAAAATAATGGGACATAATTGGGGACAGCCAATAATTTAAATACTTCACTCTCATAGGCATATTTCCTAATGGGTGATAGTTTATGTTTGGTGGCTTTGCCCATATTTTTTTCACAAGGACTCTCTTGTGTTCCCAGCATAGAGATCAAAGTAATGCCAGGTCGGGGGAAGTGGTCAAAAAATGGTTGGATTCCTAGGAGTTGATGGTTGATTCACTGATTCTAGTGCTACAACAATCTATCCTGGAACGGAGTTGACTAGGAAATGCCCTAGAGAGATTTGAACTGAAGAGGGGACCGAGGAAGGTGTTAGACTTGTGAGCCCTGGGCGAACCATTCTTACAATAAATGTTATTGTAATATTTAAGTTTATCAATAAAAAGTTATTGATGTTTCACTCCCTTTCTGAAATTATATGAATGAATGCACTATAAGGTCCCTCTGTACAATTAGGGTTATGTACCATGGCCAGCTTGATGATCATATAGCTGTTGTTTCATTAAATGAATCATAGAGGTTGGTGTTTGGATGAATATCTAAGGAGTTAGATGGAGGACTCATCAAACACCGTCAAATGATTGTCAAGTGGAGATCTCCAGCCTGAGTAGGAGATGGCAATCCTTTCTCACATAGGCTGATATCTGACCGACCTCTTGATGCAGGTCCTCTGCATGGGAATAGTGATTCGGAGGTGTCAGATTAGTTTAGGTCAATGGGTTGACCTAACGAGATCGAGATAACTTAAGTCCTATGTTGAATGCTGTCACAGCATAGGCACGCATCCTCTGACCGGAGACAGATATATTGCTATATATCTGAGTATGTACATTTGGCAGACCAATAGGTGATGACCTAACCAAGGTCTATACACCGGCGAGCTGGTGTGCATATAAGGGTATATGAGCAATATGATCTCTCAAAGGGATCATACAGGTTCACTTGTGAACCGGAAGACATGAGCTCACTCATGAGGTATTGGGACCGATCAAATTCCATGCATGGTCGTCATGCTTTGGAAGCATGACATGAATTTGAAGGTATGATATATGCTTTGGGAAAGCATATGATCGATACCAAATCCCAATGACCAAGATTGAGAAACTTAATGATTAAACCCTGAAGAAGACAGTGTAAAAATGATCTTGATCTTCGGGTTGATCATGAGTCTTCCAGTATGCAGGATGTACAGGTATTGGGAATACCTGAAGGGTGATGTGATCATAAACGATTGTATATCCATGACGCTTCCATTCCGAGGGAGTGATGAAACAGGTCTGGATTTTAGTGACTCCTTTCAGTAGAGAAGCAATCCGATCTTAGTCCAAGTGTTGGACATTGGTCTGAATGGGATTCAGATTCAATGAGAAGATTGGATTTGCGGTCTTGATTTAATCAAGCATCTGTGGGAGGTTCGTTCGATCTGGATTTGAGATAATATCTCAACATCCAAGTCACTATACATGGAATAATACATCGCCCTGACCTTATCTCCAAGTATCTGCGGAGAAAGCACATTATTCTTGAAAGGGTTCAAGAATAATTCTTTTGATGAAATATCCAAGCAAGGACTTGATGATTAAATGTGATTTAATTATCAAGCTTGAATATGAATATGATTCATATTGTGAAAATGATTATCTAAGATAATTAAATTGGATTTAATTATCAAGGATTAAGAGAATGTGGATAACACTATCCATGATATATGTGTGTTATAAATATGATTTATAATATACATATATAAGAGAGAGAATTTATGTAATAGCATTTGTTAATTAATAATGTGGGATTGGATTCACATTTGTTAATTAATTGGAAATGCAATTTACTAACTAGTTTGGGTTGTGAATATGATTCACACAATATTCAATGGCAAGATTGAAATATTCACAAATTAATTTGGAATTAATTTGGTGAATATTTATTGTAATTAATTAAGGAATAATGTGATAAATAAAATAGAGAAAAACCACCTCCATGGGTGGCGTCACCCATGAATTGGTTCATGGGTGACGCCCCCCCCTTTTTAGGAGGTTGGTTAACTCCACTTCATTTATCATATTATCTCTTGATTAATTAATTTTAAATTGATGTTGTTGAACAACAATCCTAGCCATTGATTTATCATGGACCAAGCATAGCCTTGGATCCATGTGTCCCATGGATTGAGATCCATTGGATCCTAAACTAGTATAAAAGGAGGGCTAGGGTAGCCTTTCCAAGGTACATCATCTAGAGTTGTAGAAGATTACTACTCTCTCTCTCTCTCTAATTCTCTGTGGTCTCTCTCTTAATATCCAAGTGGCCGTCCACTTTGCATATGAAGAGGAGAGCATCTTGCTTTGCCTACGACGCTTGGATCTTCGTCAAGGATTGCGGGAAGGACGCGACTCATCATCGTGCCCGCAAGCGCATTCTCCGTGGGTCGGACTTAAGATAGGAGGATCTCTACTTTGGGATCTCGCGATCACAACCACGCTTCAAGAGGTATTCCTTGTACTTTGTGGTTTGATGAAACGATCCGAGAAGTGTTCTCGTGATCATGTGGTTTCATCTTTAAGTTAAAAAAAAATTTTAATTTCCGCTGCATCTAGCATCTAGTACGACTAGTTGCTCCGATTGCATACGATGCGATCGACACGCTTCCGTGATGCGCTTAAGGATTCGCAATATCCTTCAGAAGGAAGTCGGCTTCATGAATTTTCAGGGCAGGGAATGTAGCAAGCTGTAGGAATGAAGAATAAGGTGGGGGCTCATAGAGGACGTGTTCTAAAGGAGATCTGAGGTGGGGAGGGAAGAAAGGCCCACATGTGACATGCTGCTGTTTTTTGTGACTAAAAGGAGGGTGGGTGAAGTTGTTTGGCAAATCTGAGATATGGAGACTAGGAGGGGAGGGAAGATAGACTGAGATCCCTGTAGGTGCAGTAGTGATGCAAAGCCGGTATTAGATATTTAGTTGGAAGGTTCACTGAATAAAGAATAAATGGTATTTGGATGGATAATCGTAAATATTTGGTTCTGTTTTTAATCATTTTGAATATAAATTTCGTACATGTAAGGTCATTAAGTAACAAAATAAAAGCATGTTCTTGCGGGAGGCGGTGGGAGTGGACAGGTTCTTTGATCCCGGCGGCCGCCAGAGGAGTTCCCCTTCCTCTTTCACCCGTGCCATTGTTAATTCCCTTTCTCGCAACCGCTCCCTATTTGGAATTAAGATGGGAGACGGTTCCTTGATCCGCTTTTGGGGCGATGATTGGACCGGGAGGGGTCCTCTTCAGGAGATATTCCCCCGTCTGTTCGCCCTGGCTGCGGATAAGGATTCCAAGGTGGCCTCTTGCTGGGATGGTGCTTCATGGGGCCCCAGTTTCGTGGCTAATCTCTCTGATCGGCGGCAGGAGGATTTCTTCGCTCTATTGGCTATTCTCGATGGCGCTCCCACGCCTTTGGTCGGTCGTGACCATTTGCTTTGGAAGGACGGCTCCTTCTCCACTCGTGCGGCTTACCGTGCTATCCTTCCTCCTCCTGATGCGACCGGTGCTGTTCTTTATCGGGATTGTCAATTCTTTTGGGGCCTCGGGATCCCGAACGTATAGGTATTTTTCTGTGGCTCTTTCGGCGTGGCCGTTTGTTGACTCGTAGCCGGTGCGCCTCGATATTTCCCAACGTAAGCTCTATCTGTGGGCTTTGTGACTTGGAGGCGGAGACTATCGAACACCTATTCTTTCGATGCGGCAGAACCCATGGCATTTGGGCAGATCTGGAGTGGCTTGACGTGTCGTCTTCTTCTTCGTTCTGCGACAGTTTGGTTTCATCTCGGGCTAGGGCAGAGGACGGACCTGCTTTCTGCTATTGCGCGGCTTTGGAGCATTTGGATTGGGAGAAATGAGGCCCTCTTTGCACGTCAGAGATTTTACTCCGAGAACGTTCTAATTTCGGCTTCGCGTCTCACTCGTGATTGGACTGATGTGTAGGGATTTCTTACTTTAGCGGGGGTATCCGATCTCGATACCTCATGGTATTATCTTTGTTTGTCTCCTGTACGCGTGTCGCCTGTAAGTTCTCTTTAACTTCTTAATAAATCGGGGCGAGCACCATCGAGTGCGTCCCCCTTTTTTGAGCGTAAAAAATAGCAGTATTGGAATTACAATCAAACCATACCCATCTAAATTTTTTTACTTTATTAAGAAAAAGTGTAACAATGCAAAGAATAATAATGAAATATTATTTTTCTTTTGTCGATCGACTAGTCAACCAGAGTTATTCTGTTTGGTCATCCTACTGAATAGTGTAATCAAACTAAGTAATCGATCTAGTCAGATGACTATTGCGGCAATGAGTAGCAGAGGTGGATACCGAGGGAAAAGAGGAGCTTGTCGCTGAAGGTTTCAATGAGAAGGTGGCTGATTGTTTGGGTGCGGTTCTTCGTGAGGGAGCATAAAAAATCTTACTTTTCATGTATAATGATATTGAATCTCCAAGTTCCTCTTCTCTAGAATCCCTGAACAACTTCCTTGGATACCATGTGGAAATCTGAAGTAAAGAAATAAGTGCTGAAATAACAGCTTCAAAACATGTCTTTATGTGGTTCGAGATGATCACAATGGCTACTTCACTCCATGGGAGAAAGGACCCAATGGTGTCATATCTTTTTACTAAACTTCTCGAAGAATACTCAACATGCAGGGATCTTTATATAGCCATCCCAATATACCTATGTCCACCACTAGATGATGTAGGACTAGCACACACGAGTAGTGTGAATTGGATAAAAAAATTTCGATTACCCACTTTACTCCACCCTTAACGATTTTCTATAAGGACATGTAGGAGTGAATTTGGGGATCCTCTGACAGAGAAGGCTCACTAGGAGAGATGTCCTATGCCTGTCAATGACCATGAGTAAAAGTCTCTCCGAAGGTCTGGTCTTTTCGTGGTTGTTGAGGAGTATTCTGTTCACTAAGGTGTATAATCATTCTGGTTGGTCTCCAAGGATAGGTACAACTTGCGTCTTTTGCTTAGGTGGTCCTGAGTCGTTTACGCAACAAGTTTGAGGTTCCTTCTCCAGACCATGGCTTGATGCTTCCTATTTTGATGCATTCTAGATGGTTCAGTCTTGACATGCTGCCCGGTGGTGATGCGGTTAATAGGAGTCATTTCTATAGATGCAAAGTCACGAGGTTGTTGGGATTCGCCAACCAAGCAAGCAATCCCAACCATCAACAATCACGAGACACTGCTTTTACGTGGAAAAATTCTTCCAGGGTAGAAGGGAAATAACCACGGACAAAAAGAGACTGGTTCGGCTGTACGATAGAGGTGCAAAGTACAAGACAGCTCCCCAATTCTAGGAGGCCATTATATGTAGACCCACAACTACTCCTAACCTAATATTTACATATAGAGCGTGTGCTTCTCAGAGGCTCCATAAACTGATATAAAATCGTACTGAAATTGGGTGTTTTTAGATCGATAAAACCTTTAAAATTGGCGAGAATTCTTTTTGGGGCATTCAAGTCATGAATCAACATTGACCCTATGGTCGTTCTGGAATTTACTTGGAGAATGTGGTGTATCAGGTGACCGAAATGTTAGCTTGCTGGCCTTGTGCTGACTGGGATTAGCTTTGTGTCGATGTGTGCCCCTTATTGTTTTAATGGATTTTTGTTGGATGGCTGCTCCGGTAATCGTCCATTTGTGGAGATCTGGTTCGACAAGAAATTGATTATAAAGTTAACAATGTTATATCCTTGACTACTGCAGTCGTTTTGGTAAGTTTGTGGAGATCCAGTTCGACAAGAATGGCAGAATATCTGGTGCTGCTGTTCGCACATACTTGCTTGAGCGATCTCGTGTTTGCCAAATCAACGATCCTGAAAGAAACTATCATTGTTTTTATCTTCTATGTGCTGCCCCCACCTGAGGTACTCAAGCAAAATTTTTGTATTTTTTGCATTTATTTTTGGGTGCTTATATTTTCATCTGCATACCTGTAACTAGTAAATTTCATCTTTCAGGATGTTGAAAAGTATAAGTTGGGGGACCCCAAAAATTTTCATTATCTTAACCAATCTAAATGTTACGAGTTGGATGGTGTAAATGATGCCCGTGAGTATCTTGATACAAGAAGGGCCATGGATATAGTTGGAATAAGTGATCAGGAACAGGTAACAGTTGAAACACTTCATCCACGAGTATGAATTCTCTGCTGGCCCCACTGTTGTAATGCTGATCTTTGTTTTCCTCAGGAGGCGATTTTTAGGGTAGTAGCTGCTATTCTCCATCTTGGAAATGTAGATTTTGCCAAGGGACAGGAGATCGATTCTTCTGTAATTAAGGATGAGAAGTCACAGTTTCACCTTAAAATGACAGCCGAACTTCTTAGGTATGTTGCTTTTGGTACCCATGTTTTTTTCTGAGAATCTAGTAGCGTAAAAACATACCATTTCTCTGGTGATCTCTTGTGCCTCCTCTGTAAAACTTGTTATTCGTTGCAGGTGTGACATCCAAGGTTTGGAAAATGCTCTTATTAAACGAGTAATGGTGACCCCCGAGGAAGTTATAACAAGATTTCTTGATCCTGCTTCTGCCGTTCTCAGCAGAGATGGCTTGGCAAAGACTATCTATTCACGCTTATTTGACTGGTAGTAGCCTTATATCTTGAATTTTACGTCTCTAAGAAAAATATTCTGATAATATTTTTGTCTAACCAGTGATTGGGACTTGTAATATTCCATTACTTGGTGCTATACAGGTTGGTGGATAAAATTAACATTTCAATTGGGCAGGATCCTGAATCCAAATCTATAATTGGAGTTCTTGATATTTATGGCTTCGAAAGTTTTAAATGCAACAGGTCAGCATACTTTTGATTTCTAGTCAATCTATGCTTTCGGAGTTCATTTAGTTCAGCATTGTTATTTGTGTTACAGTTTTGAACAATTCTGTATCAATTTCACAAATGAGAAGCTTCAACAACATTTCAACCAGGTCCATCAAACTTCGGTTATCCATACCTTCACTTGTTATGCCCAGTTCTAATATATGTTTGATCCTTGAGCAGCATGTTTTCAAGATGGAACAGGAAGAGTACACAAAAGAGGAGATAAATTGGAGCTACATTGAGTTTGTTGACAACCAAGATGTACTGGACCTGATAGAGAAGGTATATTTTTCTTTGTGGGCCCTTCTATTTTGTTTCTTCCCGCATCTTTTTTTGGGGTGGACTTGTTATATGCTATTTGACATTCTGGTCCAGTATCGAACATCTGTATGCAATGAAGTGTGATGGATTGAGAGAACTGTCAGAATGAATCTCACAACTAATAAAGAGAAATATTTAATAGCCAGTTCTTTATTGTACAGGGCATCTCCCTTGGTGACGTCAAACAGAAAAAATGAGCATCTTGTGCATCATCTCGTTTTTCTAGAATGGTGTGCAATCTGTATTGGCATATTGAGACTTTGAAGCTAACTTTTTTGTTTGCCAAAATACCGAATGAAAAGGTTTAGCTTTAACTGTATATGAATGTGTTGGAGTGGCTTGACTATTATGTACTGAGTGAAATGCATTGAAAACGACAATAATTTGAAGGGATTTTTACCTCTTGAACCCTATAATCTTTGTAAATTACCTTCTCGATTTTGTAAACATCGTTATTATCTCTTTGACCCCGTAAAGTTGCTAAATCTTATTGTAGAGATATTTCTATACTTTAAGTATTGTTTTTTACTCTATTTATGCTGTTATGTAATTTACCAATTGGGGCTCTCCTCTTTATAAGAGAGCCCTAGGATTTAATGAATCAATATAGATTTATTATTCCACCAACATGGTATCAGAGTGATGATCCTAGATCGGAGTTCTCATACCAAAACCTAACCTTACCACCATCCACGTCGCCGCTGCTCCTCTACAGTAGCCACCACCGTCGCCGCAGCAACTGCCACCGCCGCTGCTGCTCGGCACTGCCCTGCAGTGCTTGGCCCTGCCGCTGCCCCTCCATAAGGAGCTACTCCGCCTTCTCGCCTCTTCTCCTGCCCTTTAGCTAGGGTTGCATCTCTGCATCACGAGGAGTTCTAGGGCACCGTACTACTAGTCAAATGGTCACATACAATTTGATTTTGAGGATTCCATGGTGATTTCAGATTGATAAATCATTCCCTCTTGCCATAGGACTCCCCTCATTTTGATGGGTATGGTTACAACTTGAACCTACACCATGCAATTAATTCTCCTCATGTCCATGTAGACAAAATTTTCTTTGATTTATTAGTCCCAGTCTTTGGATTCAACATCTTGTCAAAAAACAAGATTGATACTTCCTTCACATGAGCTTTTCGAGGTCTGGTGCTGACATGCTCATGAGCCTGATGTAGTCCGTAAAGGAACTCTTCACGCTTACTCCTCGTGTTTTTGGATCGGTGGCTTTTGTCCACGACTTTACTCCTGGCGGTGACAAGCTCTCACGTAGAGCTGTCAAATGTATCTTTGTTGGTTGTTCACGTACCTAAAAAGGGTACAGATGTTTTGATCCTGTTGGGAGAAAATACTATGTGAGCGCTGATGTTATATTTTTGGAATCTATTATGTATTTCTCTTCTTACAGGTGATATGTTGTCTAATCCTGGATCCAGAGAGGATGTTGTGGTTCCTCCACCTCCATTTGCTCCTTGTGATGTACCTCGGTCTTCAACACCTACACCACCACCCCACCGCCATCTCCACCTCCTCCCAAAGATTCTACATTCTTACCCCATGTTTATACTCGCAGGTTATCTACTCACCCTCTGCTCATGCGCCTACCACATCATCCACCATGCGTCAGGTATGTCAGGAACATATTATTTCTACTGATGGCACTGGAGATTTGAATAATGAACAGGAAGAGTTAATTCAAGAGGACTGTGAGGCTGACGACCTGGAGATACCAATTACTCTTAGGAAACCTCGTCGCCAATGTGCCAATTACCCAATGGTTGCACATGTTTCCTTGGATCATCTTTCAGATGATTACAAGAAGTTTATAGTGGGACTATCTGCTGTTACTATCCCGCGGACGTATCAAGAGGCGCTTCGGGACAGTAGGTGGCGCCTTGCTATGGAAGAAGAGTTGGCAGCTCTGCGATCACGGGGCACATAGAGCATTGTCTCACCTCCACCAGGAGCATCTATTATGAGCTGCAAATGGATATTCACGGTCAAGCAAAGGGCCGATGGTTGTGTCGACCGATTCAAAGAAAGGCTTGTGGCTCGGGGATTCACCCAAACTTGCGGGGTGGATTATCAGGACACCTTCTCTCCGGTAGCAAGACATTCGACACTACGCATTCTGTTATCTGTTGCTGTTTCCAGGGACTGGCATCTGTATCAACTTGATGTCAAGAATGCCTTTTTCTACGGGGATCTATATGAGGAAGTATATGCAACAACCACCTGGATTTGCTACTGAGGGGGAGTCTCAGAAGGTGTGCCGACTTCACAAAGCGATTTGTGGCCTGAAGCAGAGTTCGAGAGCTTGGTATCAAAAGCTATCGGAGTTGATAGAGCAAAAGGGGTTTGTGCGGTCTACTGCGGGCCACTCACTGTTTGTACAGAGGACACCTAGAGGTACCGTGGCTATTCTTGTTTATGTGGATGATATTGTCATTACAGGAGATGGTGAGCAGGGTATTCTTACTGTCAAGGAGTTCCTTGGTCAGCATTTTGTGACTAAGGGCCTTGGCAATCTTTGCTACTTTCTTGGATTAGAGTTCACCAGGAATCAACACAGACTCGTGATGCATCAAAGGAAATTTGTTATGGACCTTCTATCTGAGACATGTATGACATGGTGCAAACCTGCTTCTACTCCTATGGATGCAAGCATGAGATTGTACGATGAGGACACCGAAGAAATTGACAAGAGGAGATATAGAGAGCTTGTTGGGAAGCTCCTATACGCCACCATTATTAGGCCGGATATTGCTTTTGCAGTTAGCAAAGTCAGTCAGTTCATGGAGCAACCCAGGAAGGTGCATATGGATGCCGTCCACATGATCTTGAGGTATTTAAAGACTTCACCTGGCTCTGGCCTTGTGTTCAGTAGGGATGCATCACTCGAGGTGACAGGATGTGCAGATGCAGATTATGCTGGTTGTCTCAGGGACAGAAAGTCGACTTCTGATTTTGCTGTCTTTGTAGGCAGCTCACTTGTTTCATGGAAAAACAAGAAGCAGACAGTGGTGGCCAGATCTAGTGCTGAGTCTGAATACAAGGCGATGGCACAAGGATGTACATAAATGGGTTAGATCAGTATTAACCAACCTTACTGTTGAGGTTTCTCTTCCTATGAAGCCTTTATGTGATAATTAAGCAGCTTTATTTATTGCCAATAACCCTGCATTTCATGAGAGGAAAAACATATCGAGGTTGATTGTCATTACACTAGAGACATGATGTGGGTTAGATCAGTATTAACCGACCTTACTGTTAAGGTTTCTCTTCCTATGAAGCTTTTATGTGATAATCAAGCAGCTTTATTTATTGCTAATAACCCTGCTTTTCATGAGAGGAAAAAGTGGTCCATTTCAGGGATGTTGTTCCAAGCTGAGCATGGTTGATATTTATGCTCCAGCTTGAGGGGGAGTGTTGAGATGTTTATATCTCACCGTATTATATTTATATTATATGTTTTCTTTGGGTATCACTTATGTAATTAAGCCTTGGCTCTTCTCCTATATAAGAGAGCCCTGGGATCTCTTTTATGATATGACTTATTTTTATTCCAACAATTACCAAAAAAAATCACTTGATAATCATTATAAATGACAAAACATATTCGAAATTTAGCAATAATGATTTCTGTAAACTTGAGAATTTACCTTAATGTGAATAACAAATATTTGGTTTCCTAACCAACAAATGAGATTCCACAAATGTAGGAAATTCATTTTAATATCATACCAACGAGCCACACATGGTATTTAAAAATTACGAGGGGGAGCTAACATGGTTACTGCTATCTTTATTTTCTCTTAAGGTATTTTCTTATAACACTTGGAGGATTTAGTCCTACATTTTTTTATAAGTAATATCTTCATCAATTTCACCATCCTGCTGCAAAATAGTTCCCAAGTATCTAAAAGAATCTTTCTTTTGAGTGGTATTGTCTCCAATTTTCACCTCGAGTCATTCACCATTATTTCCATCAAATGTGCACTCAATATATTCAGTCATAGCCCTACTTATACGAAATCCTTGGTCTCTAAGGCATGTCTTCAAACCTCTTGCTTCTCATTTAATCCATCTCTTGTCTCAACAATCAATACAACATCATCGGTGAATTACATACACCAAGGTATCTCATCTTGAATGTGACTAGTCAACTCGTCCATAATCAAAGTGAAAAGGAATGGACTCAAAGTTGAACCTTGATGTAGATTGATGCTGATATTAAAATAGTCAGTCTTCCCAGACTGGATCCTTACGCAAGATGAAGCCCCATCATACATATACTTTATAAGGTTAATGTAAGGTACATATACTTGTGTCTTCTCCAAAACTCTCCACAATATCTCCGGTGGGACTGAATCATAAGCTTTCTCCAAATCAATAAAAATCATACGGAGGTTCTTCTTTTTAGCAGCATAAATCTCCATTGTTCTCCTCAACATGTGGATAGCTTCAATAGTTGAGCGACTTGGCATGAATCTGAATTGGTTTTTAGTTACTTTGGAAACTTGCCTCAACTTTCTTTCGATCACACGTTCCCAAATTTCATAGTATGACCCATCAGTTTCACACCTCTATAATTCAAACAATTTTGAATGTTTCCTTTATTCTTATAAAGAGGCATCACAATGCTTCTCTTCTATTATGCAGGCATTTTCTTGCTTTGCCAGATAATATTGAATAAATTTGTGAGCCAAGTCAAACCCCGTTCACCTACAACTCTCTAAACTTCTATAGGAATGTCATCATGTACTATCCCTTTTCTAGGTTTCATAACCGTTAAAGCCTTCTCTACTTCTTTCTTTTGTATCCGTCTATCGCTTGCATGATTCAGGTAATATTCACTGCCAACAAGATCTCCAATCTCTTTATTCATTAAATTTTGTATCTTTATAATTACGCTCAACTTTGTTTGATGCAAATACCAGTGAATATCATCCGTCCTAAAATTAAAAATTTGTTTCCAAAAAAGTTGGACTTGGAGGGATTTAAAAAATGGTAATAAAAAATAAATAGAAATATATATGTACTAAGCCTTCTCCCACTATAAGTAGGGTCCACTGCATGGATTCTTTCTCAAATCCATGTTGGAAGATTTGACTATTTTTTACGTTGGCTGTCAACTACCTAACGCATCCAATGCAAGAGTGGGATTTGAACCCTTGTCTTTTGCGTGGTGGACACACTGTACTACCACTAGACCATTAAGTGGGTAGAATAAAAATTAAATAGAAAGATAAGATATATTTATTAGGATTCAAGAAATAACTATAGGATTAAATGCAAATGTAAGCAATAATTTCTCTTGACTAAAAGAATAAATGCAAATATAAGCAATAATTCAATATCTAAAAAAAGGAAGTGGAACCTATAACTAGGGAGGGCAAAACCACCATGGAACAAAATTACGGTCTTATTCTTAACCACATATAACGAATCCAAAGGCTATAATTAGTGACTTTCCTTAACCAACCAAGGACCTCACCCCATAAGAATTTTCCCATATTTGATTCAATCTATGGTGGTAAATGACATGTAGGTGGAAGGTGATCGAGATTTGGTGTTAGCTCTGGCAAAACACTTCTAGTACTTTTTCTGGACGGGCTATTGGTGGATCATGGAGATGAACAAGTTTTAAGGTAGAGCCTTTATCCGAATATCATGCGAGACACTTGATTCGAAGCTTCACGAAGGATGAGGTCAAGGCCACAATGTGGAATTTGAATGCTGATGGGGCCCTCGACCTTAATGGTTTTCTTTTTTTGGGAGTGTTGGGCGTTAGTGGGGAGAGAGGTGGTGGAGGTTGTTGAAGAGTTCGCAGGGGTAATACGGCTCTCGACCAAATTAACATGGCACTCAATTTTCTCCTCCCAAAAGAGATTTCTGAGAGGGTGGATGACTTCTGGCCAAATGTCCTCTCAAATGTGATCTACTTGGTGATTGAATAAGTCTTACCAAATAGATTGAACATAGTCATGGATTATATTGTTTCCATGTACAATTAGCGTTTATACCATGAAAGCAGATTGGTGATAGTATGGCTGTAGCTACTGAGAACATTATAGATTAGAAAGGGCGACACGTGAATAGCCTTTTTTTAACGGAGGACATATCAAAGGCATACGACATTGTGGATTGGCGATTCCTTCGGGCAGAACCGGCAAAGCATGGATTCCTAAATGTTTGGATTATATGGATGAAGAGACGCCTCACTACACCGTCTTATTCAGTGCTCGTCAATGGCCATCTTGAGCAGACAGAGGGCTATGGGACATGACCTGTGACTGTAATCTCCTTTGGACAGAATTGGCGAGGCATGGATTCCTTGACTGAACATAGTCATGGATTCCTCGATCAAGGTGCCAAGCCACATTTGGGATTACTTGGCACATGACTGCAAACTTATTTGGGATCTCGTGATGCCAAACGCATTGATGTCTTCTAATGGCTAATGTGAAGAGGGCATATTCTGACGAGATAGTTGTTCTAGGATGTTTGCGGGTGCCTCTCAAACATGTCGTTCAGTAACATTTAGGTGGAGACAATTGAATATCTTTTCTTCTTTTTTGAAAAGAACTCTAGGGTGTGGTGGGAACTTGGAGTTGTTTGGCTGGATATACAGATCTAGAACTTTTTTGGGATTCTTTGTATGTGAATAAGTATCATCCCAACAAGTAGATCCTTTTCTTGATTGCAATTGTTTGAGCTATCTAGTTAGCTAGAATTGGTGCGATGTTTGCTTCAGAACGACCTTTATGTAGATAGTGTAGTTTTCCATGCCAATACTTTCCTCGAGTTTTGACTCTTGTAAGTATTTTTTTCTCTTGATTTAATTTATCTGGAACATGCACTATAGCATTTTCCCTCTTTTGTTGGCCAAATAAATAAATAAATAGTTTGAAACGACAATGTCTATAAATCTTAAAAACAATTTCAAGTTTGAAGATAAAAAATGAATAAATAGTTCGAAACAACAATGTCAACAAATCTTAAACACAATTTCAAGATTAAAGATCTTAGTCATCATTTTCATACACCAAATGATGACAAAAACGAAGAATTAGACCTGTGTATCACACATCTTACAAAAATGAGAATAAAGAAAACATATCGTTGAAATCAGGAAGGCAAAAAAGCTCTCTGAATGCTTAAAATTGCTCACCGGAAGCTTGGAACGAGGCAAATCAGTTTTTTGGATGGAAAGAAATAATATCAGGGCAAAATTGCATTAACAAACCATGTGAGAAAGGGACATAAGACCCCATTTGTCTTTTAAAAAAGGAAAAGGAATCTCACTGTACGCGTGAGGGAAAAAAAACTATGGTGTTTAATTCGACTGTTAGAATCAAATCCACAAAGTACTCATGAAGACTGAGACATATATTTACATGGAAAACTCTACCAAGAGGGAAAAATCATGGGACTCTCAATCCATAATCTCCCACACTAGAGATTAGGACGCTCTTCACTAAGATGAAAAACCAATGAGGAGGGATGAGTACAATCTATAGAGAAGGATGGGTAAACAATCCCTCATCCAAAGATTCGTTTACCCATATAAGTATGATAACTTAACCCCCTCCCCCCCAAGTTGGTATACATGTCCACCATGCCTAACTTGCCTACATTCAATTCAAATTATATTGTAGGCAACCCTTTTGTAAAGAGATCAACAACCTGATCTGTAGACTTCAGGTAAGGAGGGCATACCAATCCATCATCAATCTTCCATGGATGAAGTGTCTATCAATCTCCAAATACTTTATTTTGTCATGCATTGCAGGATTGTTGGCCAAGTTTATTGCAACCATGTTGTCGCAAAACATCTTCATTGGCATACTAACCTTGATGCCCAAGTTATGGAGCAGAATTTTTATCCATAGAATTTCTATAATGCTATGGCAAGAGCTCGGTATTCCGCTTCAGCACTTGATCTTAAAATCATATTATGCTTCTTACTTCTCCAAACAACCAAATTTCCGCTTAGATATACCTCATAAACTGAAGTAGATCTTCTGTCATCAACGGAGCCAGCCTAGTCAACATCGGTGTATCCTTCAAAGTGACCTCGGGGTTTTCTTGGGCATAAGACATTTTCCTGGCGATCCTTTTATATAACATCGATTTCTATTTACTGCATTAGCATGGGAGGTGGTAGGAGCATGCATGAATAACTTACCACATTTACATCAGTTTTTATATCCATTTTATTAAGGGTAAGATAGATCAGTTTTCCCATCAATCTTTTGTACCTTCCCCTTTCCTGCATCATCAAGAAGGTCACCATTCTCTTTATTCAGTTTATGATTTGCCTTGATAGGATTAGTAGTAGGCTTGCATCCTAACATGCCACATGCCTTCAATAAGTCCAAGGCATATTTTCGTTGGCTTATACACATACCTCCTAGAGATCGAGCCATCTCAATACTTAAGAAGTATTTTAACTTCCCCAAGTCCTTCTATTTGAATTCACTTGCTAATGTTTTCTTTATCCTGGATTGTTCCCGTTCGTCATCACCGGTAAGAATCATGTCATCAACATACACCAAAAGAATAGATCTTTTTCCACCATTCCTCCTAGTAAACAAAATGCGGTCTCCATTCACTTGGGTATATCCATTCCTAATCTTGACCACAAATAGACATTCAAACCAAGCTCTTGGTGACTGCTTTAATGCATATAAAGATCTTTTTAGTTTGCAACACTTGTTGTCCTCCTCAAACCCGTATGGCATTTTCATACGCATTTATTCTTGAAGATCTCCATTCAAGAAAGCATTTTTCACATCTAATTGATACATTTTTCTGGAAAAATGAGTTGCTAGACAAATAACAACCTTGATCGTATTAATCTTGGCAACATGAGCAAATGCATCCAGATAGTCAATCTTATATTTCTTGTTGTATCCTCTAGCCACAAGCCGAGCTTTGTCGACATTCTCATCAACGCCATGTTTGATTATATAAACCCATGTTGAGCCAACATGGTGGATGCCCTTAGGAGCATCTACAATATCCCAAGTATTGTTTAACCAAGGCGTCTATTTCTTCATTCATACCATTGATCCATTTTGGATCCTTTTTGACTTCATCAATATTTTTGGGAAGATGAGGAACACCAAGAGAGGTAATAAAGCTGTTAGAGTATTTGGTAGTGCACCTATTGAGTTGTACCAGGGTAAATGGATCCTGGAGAAGATCCATTTACCCCATCCTGTGTTTAGTCCCATACCGCCCAATGGTGGGACTTGGAGGCTCTGGGAAGGCTATATAAGGAGTCTCAGACCTCCTGTACTCATTGAGAAAAAGCAATGAAGCATATGCCCCTTTGAGGGCTTCTCCCGTGGTTTCATCCCGCTCCTCACGGAGTAGGGTTCCACGTTAAAATCCCGCGTTCTTATTTTGTTCTTTATCTTTTTCCATGTTCGCTTCCGCATTCTTCATATTTTATAACATGGTATCAGAGCGGGTTTGATTCTCGAGGATTCTACGTTCGTTTATTATTCTGTTCGAGATTCGATTTAAAGCGAGGTTTCGATTCATTATTTTTATCATGCAAGGAGATCCGTTCATGAAGATCTCGCCCGTTGCCAAGTTCCAGGCATATTTCCTGATGGATGCCCTAGTTTCCTGGATTCCCTAGCTCTCAGGCATCTAATCCAGTTGTGATTTAATCAAGGCAGTGCCGCGGCATCTGGCGGCCATGAAGGTTGACGCATCAGGCGCACATCAACCTGATTCCCCTTGGCGCGTCAATCTTCTCGACGATGGAGCTTTGTTCGAAGAAGCCCTCGATTGCATTTGGCGAACCCCAGGCGGCTTCAAACTCCCACGCGTCACCGAAACATCTATGCGGCACAGCAAAAGCGCTGGCGGAGCCTCCTCACGCGGTGCCTGGCATCGCTGGCGGCGGGCTTCCTTCTCCACAGCCTTGGCGGCGCGTCCTAATTTCCCAGGCGCGAGGTGGTCTCCCGGCCACCAGGCGGCGTTGTGCGCACATGCGCACCCTCTCTCCAGCCCCCCTGGCGCGCCTCTCGAGGGTCCGATCCAAGTGGCTATCCTCCTTCATCGCAATGGGCGATGAGCAGCATCCCAAGCTGATGATCTCACGCGACCTCCCAGACGCAAAGCCCTAAGCGTCGCAAAGCCCCCAGGCACGATGCCCCTCCCAGGCGTAGGCGGCGATGCAGGCGCTCCCCCCACGACCCCGTGATCGATCTGCAGCACGACTCCATCTCCATCGCGCGCGTACGAACTACTAGCGCGAACCCGATCTCAGAGGCGGCGACCCTTCTTGCATTGCGGCGCTCTTTCGACGGCGTTAACTCGAGCTTCTCTTCTCCTTCAGCATCGCGACTTCGACAATCAGGCGCAGGCGGCGGCCCATCTCTGCCGATCTCCAGCAGGCGGCGTCTTTGAGAGAAGGGTTCCCACGATTGGGAACCCTAGGCCCACTACCCATTTTAAAAAAAGGGAGGGGTTATTTGTAGGAAAGCCCCAATGGGTTGTTCTGTTAAAACAAAAAGGCGGGGGCTCATTATAAAAGAGAGAGAGAGAGAGAGGAAAGCGAGGGTCTGAATGAAAAAAAGGGGCGGGGGGCCTCATTAAAAAAAAAGGAGAGAAAGAAAATAGTGAGAGAGATTGGATCCCTCTTTGGGCTCATATTCAAGTAAAAAAAAAGAGAAGGGATCATTTTTTTTTGCAAAAAAAAGAGCAGAAGAAAAAGAGGCGCGTACATGAAAAGAAAAAAAAGCCGTACGCTGTTAAAAAAAAAGCCGCGTACAAAGAAAAGTCGTACGCAATTTCAAAAAAAAATGTTGATGAAAAGCCGATAAAAAAAAGGTCAACGGCTTATAAAAAAATTGTGTTTCAAAAAAAAAGCCGTAAAAAAAATGGTTGAAACGGCTTAAAAAATGATGGCTTATTAAAAAAAATGAGAAGCCGCAAGAAATTTTTTGAATGTTCATGTTGTTTTTTCCACTATCTTGTCTTCTCCCAACTTTGTCGATGTCTCTGTTTTCCGACAAGTATGGGAGAAAGGGGGAGTATATGTAGAGTCACATGTCTATCTTCAGATACAGATTTGTCAGACCAGCCGGATTGGATCAGACTCTACAGTTCGGTTTTAGACTCGACGATTATCTTCCGAGTCCAGTTTCAGACACGCACGAGTATGCGGTCATTGTCAGATGAGCATATGTTACCATCATTGTCAGAGGTCCCCATCATTCTTCTTGTTGTCAGGCCAGAGTTTTCATGTGAGCCATAGGGACTCCAGAGTAGAGGACCATTCCATATGCCAGGTGGGCAAGGGTTTTCATGTGGTATCATAGGTACACCAGAGCAGTGCACCATTCTCTGAGCCAGATGGAGAGACCAGTTCTCCGACGAGGAGACTTCAGGTGCAGTTTCAGACTCGATGGTCAGATTCCGAGTCTTCAGTTGACTCACACTCCAGCCCGTTCGTCCTCCTTACCTGCACGGCATGAGAAGCAACGTCCTCGACTGCAGCATGTGCGCGTTGGTTGATATTGTCCGTAGTGTCCTGTAGCGTGAGTTGAGTTTCTTTCTGTTTGTTTGTCCAAGCTGAGCATTGAATGCTCCAGCTTGAGGGGGAGTGTTGGAGTATTTGGTAGTGCACCTATTGAGTTGTAGTAGGGTAAATGGATCCTGGAGAAGATCCATTTACCCTATCCTGTGTTTAGTCCCATACCGCCCAATGGTGGGACTTGGAGGCTCTGGGAAGGCTATATAAGGAGTCCCAGACCTCCTGTACTCATTGAGAAAAAGCAATGAAGCATATGCCCCTTTGAGGGCTTCTCCCGTGGTTTCATCCCGCTCCTCACGGAGTAGGGTTCCACGTTAAAATCCCGCGTTCTTATTTTGTTCTTTATCTTTTTCCATGTTCGCTTCCGCATTCTTCATATTTTATAACAAAAGCATTTATATCTTGAACTCATACCGGTGTAAGCAACAAAGTCCACTGGATAACGAGTATAGGCTCGAACAGCTCTAATAGATTTTCTCATAACAATGGGATGATCATCTAATTAAGGGTTGACATTATTGGTATGAATATCAAGTGAGAGAGGAACACTTGCAAAGTTTTCATAGTCAAAATCGTCTGTGGAAAGGTTGACATCATGATCAGAGGAAATGCTCACATCTTGGTTCAATATCATCTCTTATTCGGTCTTCATCACTTTACTGATCTGTTTCGTCTACTATAAGTATGCCTAAATCTACCTATATTTTCACTATCTTTGTCCCTATCTTTCTCATCATTCTACCCATATGGATAGTCTCTTTTACGTCACCAAGAAAATAAATCACATTCTCATTTTTCTCAGCATCTGTGCTCACAGACTCCCCTTGAGGAAATCTATTAGAGAAGTAGGACTCACTCTCAAAGAAAGTGACATCCTTACTCACATGAAGAGGACGTTTCCTCGAGACATAACACTATATCCTTTTTGGGTTCCAGAATACCCAAGAAATATGCTTTTTGTGGTTCTCGGATCTAACTTATGCCAACCTGGTCTAGAGTTGTGAAGAAAGCATGCACATCCAAAAACATGTGAAGGGAGAGGTATCCACATGGATGATAGAGAAAGGAGTTCTCTTCCCAATTATGATAGGTGTCCTATTGATGAGATAAGCATCAATCAAGACGTTTTCTCCTCAAAAATTCTTTGGCATATTTCGTTGGAGTAGGAGTGCTTTGGTGACATTCAGTAAATGATGTTTTTTTCTTTCTGTAATCCCATTCTGTTGAGGCATAAGGAACTTTCCTGGTACTCCTTGGCATTATCAGTACCGAGCGTAGGGAACTATACGAGGTTTTATTGATGATACCCTTCTCAAAGAAAAGCACGTAGGGAACTTTTCAGGTACTCATTCAATCCTAAGCGTTCTTACTCTTGTTACATGTTAAGTGCTTATCATATTTATGAATTTCTTTACAACATTAAGAACTTCACTTCTATTTTTTAAAAGGTATACAAAAGTACTCCGTGAAAAATCATCAATGAAAGTGATATAGTAAATATGGCACATGCTCGCCACACTTGACGGGCCTTTTACCCAGCCTTATATGGGTAAACAGATCTTTGAATGTGTGACCGTTTACCCATCATTCTCTATATATGGACTCATTCCTCATTGATTTTTCATCTTAGTGAGGCGAGCCCTAATCTCTAGTGAGGGAGATCAGGGATTGAGAGCCCCAGTGGTTTTTCCACGGCAATAGCTTCAAATTTGGGTGAAAACCCAACTCCAGCACACCAACTTGTACGTTATAGACGTCCAAACGAAGATTTCAACGATATTATGATACCATGTTATAATCAAACACACAAAGCACACACAAAGATGAAGACAAGGATTTACGTTGAAACTCCTACGGAGAGGGAAAAGCCATGGTGGCTCTCTCTCAATCCCTAATCTCTCTTACTAGAGATTTTTTTGAAAGTAAACCGGGTGGCATCCCTAGTTGGGGTCAACCACAAAAAGTATAATGAATCAAACATCATCCTTCTTTACTAAGATGAAAAACCAATGAGGAGGGATGAGTACAATATATAGAGAAGGATGTGTAAACGGTCCCTTATCCAAAGATCCGTTTACCAATATAAGTACGATAACTCAACATTGCCAACATGTGGAAACCGAATATGAGTAATATTTTACCAATATTTCATGAAATTTCATTCCATACTGAAACCTATCCTTGTTAACTTTAACCTTGAACCAAACAATCCTTGTTGAGATTGAAATGCTCAACTATAACAAAGGTCATGTTGTGTAACAAGATATAGCGAATCAAACATCATCACTATTGTAGATCTTCCCAGGATGTGACCATAAATACAGATGAGACACAGTGCGTGTAGTCGCTGTTAAAGAAGATGCAAGTTGAGACCTAATTATAAACACAAATGACAGCTTGTGTAGTTATGTGATCCGTACAGGAAATGCATCCAGCACTAGTCCTTGAAGAGCAGCCCCTTTTTTTATGCAAAGCAATTAATCATACCTTCTGAAAAATGACGCGATGGTTTCTCAGTGATTATAAACCTTGTAAATATAGTGTAGCGTCTCCGTCTTTGACATTCTTTTCATACTTTTCCGGTATAATTAATAGGACATAATTTTCAAGCTATCAAGTTTTATTAGCTATATCCAAATGACTGAAATTTTGCGATGTGAAAGAAGTTCATGCAGTGTGACTGACTTATCCCAGTTGATACCTGCACATATCAGTTTCTAGATGTATCTACTCGTATACCTAAAGATGACTTTTGTGTTCATGGCAATCCTTATGCGATATACATGAAATGTGCCCGATTTTCCATTTTCACTTGGATTTATGTTTTTTTTATCATAGTGAATAACACAACTGCCCCTTTTTTCACTTTCTTTGCAGAAACCGGGTGGGATTATTGCCCTTCTCGATGAAGCCTGGTACATAAATATCTCTATCACCTTATTTGTTGCTTTCTCCGATCTGATTTATATATTGGAAACTCCAAATTATGGAATTCTACTCTTCCATTATCGTCCTTGTAAATTTTTGGGAGCAAGCACTTATTTTGACCTTTCTGCTTTACATGTATATTGCAGCATGTTTCCCAAGTCAACACATGAAACCTTTGCACAAAAGTTATACCAGACATTCAAAAATAACAAGAGATTTATCAAGCCAAAACTTTCTCGGACTGATTTTACCATTTCCCATTATGCCGGGGAAGTATGCACTGTTACCATTCCCGTTTTCACTGTTACCATTCTCTTTTGACTGGGGAACCTCTTGACATTGTTTTTATGGTTGTTAGGTGGCATATCAAGCAAACTATTTTCTTGACAAAAACAAAGATTATGTAGTGGCAGAACACCAAGAATTACTAAGTGCTTCCAAATGCTCATTTGTTTCTGGTTTATTTCCACCATTACCCGAGGAGACATCCAAATCTTCCAAATTCTCATCAATTGGTTCTCGATTTAAGGTTAGTGAGATCTTCGCTTCCCTCCGGACCTCTCGTTTTATCTTTGTTTGAAGTTCTCACTCCCATTGTCTCAGTAATTAGATTTGACGCATAAGTTGGGTTTGTTTTTACTTCAAATGTGTGTGAGCATCCAACTGAACCAATTGGTTTGAGTGATGGTCCTTGAAATAGTTGTAGATATTTTTGATTTTTGTATATTTCTCTCTAGGTCCTTTTCTATTCTTTGGTATGTGGATACTTATGTGAACAAGTAAATTAAGAATAATTGATTTAGGTGGAGAGATTTATTAGTTATTGTAGAGATATTTATGTATTTTCACATTCTCTATGTACCTTTTTCTTTATTTTATTTCTATGTATCCATCTTATGTAATTTATCCATAGGCCTCTCCTCTATATTAGAGAGCTTATGTTCTCAGAAATAAACAACGCACTCATTTCTTCCAACATGGTATCAGAGCGGCAGTCCTAGACCGGAGCTCATATACCCTAACCCTAGTCCGCACTTGTCAGACCCGCCCCCCCTCAATCTCGATGCCGATACCTGCCAGTCCTCCTTTCCGCCGGTGCTGCCAGCCCCCCAATCGCGCATCTTCTCGGCACCACCAACCCCTCGCCCCCCCTCGCATACCTCCTCGTTGCCGCCAGGCCGTTGGCCTCCACTGCCGTCGGCCTCCACTTCTGCCGTTCTCTCTTCGTTCGCCTCGATTAATGGATTTGATTGCATAGGTCTACATATACAATCGAATAATCACATGTTAGTATAGGCATCTATCTATCGGTCTACAACATCCATATGGTCTTCATCCGACAACATGTCAGAAAACAAAGTCGATGTACACGCCACAGGTGCCTTCAGAGGTCCGGCACCAATTGTCAAGATGGATGGGACGAACTATGAGCTCTGGGCTATGCAGTACACGAGCCTTATGAAGTCTAACGGTAAGAAGCATATTCTTACCGACGATGAACCGGTGGAGAAATCAGGAATTCACGCCTCGTGGGAGGTAGACGATGCTTATGCTTAAGTTTAGTTGTCAGGTACATTGATGACAGAGATCGTCAATGACGTGTAGCATCAACCCACTGCCAAGGCAATGGGTAATATTCTCGCAACAACCTATTCTCAAGCACATAACGAGACGAATATCATTCAACTACAACATGATGCCTTCATTGTCAAGCAGAACAGACGGCCTCTCCACTCACTATACACATCCTTATGCGGGATGTTTGAGATGCTCCACAGCTTCATGCCTCTGACGACCACTCCTGAGCAATAGAAGACATACATGAATGCTACCATGGTTGGTGTATTCCATGCCACACTTGACTGATCCTTACGGATGCTACTATTCCTCCTATGGAGGAAACTTTTCGTAGACTTAGTAGGATCACTGTCCCGACCACTACTACTAGCTAGACCTCTTCTGCAATGGCAGCTTCCAGGGGTAGAGGCGGCTCATCTAACTTTCGTAGATGTGGACCCCGTGGTAGAAAGCGTCGAATCCGTCAGCCCTGCACGTATTGTCATCGTCTCGATCACTCAGAGGAGACATGCTTTTCTAAGCATGGTTTCCGAACATCAGCACGAGTAGATGAACATGTTGAGTCTCCTGCGCCTTTTACTTCAGATCATCGATTTGATGATCTTGTAGCCAGATTAAGGGATATCATACCTCCTGCCTCATCTCTAGGAGGCCATTCAGATGCGACAGCTTCCGCTTCTGCTAGTACGTCCGCTACAGCCGGCACCTCAGGTAGTCATTATGCCTTTTACCTCTTGTCATGGATACGAGATTACAGAGTGGATTGTGGACTCCAAGATGACACATCATTTATGTGGAGACAAAGAGCAACTTACAACATATAGACAGGTTCCTCCCGGGAGAACCGTTGTATAGGCTAATGGGACTCATTCCCTGATCACAGGACAGGGGGAGATTAGTTTGACGCTTTCGATGCGTCTGTAGAATGTGATACATGTTCCTGATTTCTCTATGAATTTGTTATCTATTAGTCATATTACAAAGGATTTGCACTATCGAGCTATTTGTGACCCATCGTCTTTTGTTTTTCAGGATATTCTTACGGGCATAGTGATTGCCTGTGGCCGTGAGCAGGGTGGCCTTTATCGCCTGGTCCGCACTCCCTATGCAGACGCATCCTTTCATTCAATCGGACTAGTCTCTCCCTATACTTGGCATCAATGTTTTGGCCACCTCCCTCTCCAGAAGATGTGTTACATTTTACCGCAAATTTCTCCTGGTTCCTCCTTCCAGTGTGAAGTGTGTCAGTTGGGAAAGCATTATCGATCAGCTTTTCCCAGTCGTCAGAGTCGCAGCAGTAGCTCTCCCTTTTTGAGTTAGTTCATGTCGATATTTGGTGTCTAAGTCATGTTCTTGATCACCAATGACACATGTTTTATCTTATTGCAGTCGATGATTTTTCCTATTTGTCATGAGTGTTTCTATTGAAGAATAAATCTGGAGTAGGGGATGTGATCAAAACTTTTATCAATGAAGTGTAGAATGTTTACTCTTCTTCTGTGAAATTTGTGAGGATCGATAATGCTTTGGAATTTTGTACTCGTGCGCTATCAGATTTCTTTTTCTCCAATCGTATAATACATCAAACATCATATGCTTACACCTGTTGGAAGAATGGTGTTGCAGAGAGAAAGCATCGACATTTACTTGATGTCACTCGGACCCTACTCATTCAGAGTCGTGTCCTACATTCGTTTTGGGGTGTTGTTGTTCTTACGACATGTTATCTAGTAAATCACATGCCCTCATCTATCTTGGGTGAGAAAATTCCTTTCTCTATAGCCTTCCCCGAGAAGGAGTTGTTCTCTCTTACTCCCCGTATCTTTGGCTCTGTTGCATTTGTTCACTAGTTGGCTCCAGGTCTTGACAAGCTCTTTCTTAGGGTTGTCAAATGTGTGTTTGTTAGGTACTCCAGGACCTAGAAGGTATATCAGTGATCATTACACGGGAAATACTATATCAGTGCGGATGTCACCTTTTTTAAGTCCGTGATGTATTTCTCTCCTGCAGGTGACAGGTTGGCTTCTTCAGGGTCTGATACTAAAATCTATAGGCCACCTCCTCTTATGAGTCAATTGTCTCCCCACAGATTCCACCGCCACTTCCCTCTACACAGACGCATGTGACCATTGTTCCACCACTACCAAAATTCTATACCCGTCGGCCAATTTCTGCTCATGGTCATCACCTGTCATAAAACACGGACCATGTTTGTTTTGATAACATGGTTTATAACGACAGGTCTGGAGATATATTTGTACAAGGATCATTGCAGGAGGTGGTTCCCGAGGACCTGGACATATCCATTGCCGTTAAGAAGCAAAAGCGTACATGTGCATCAAATCCGTTGGCTTCGCAGGTGTCTTTTCATCACCTGACGGGGGATTTTCATAGATTTGCAGTTGCTTTGTCTGCTGTGGATATTCCACGGACTTACCAGGAGGCCTTGAACGACATTCGCTGGCGTTTAGTTATGGAGGAAGAGATGATTGCTTTGCAATCACATGGTGACATGAGTTTATTGTCTGCTCCTCCTTAGCACCTCTTTTGTCAGTTGCAAATGGGTGTTTATTGTTAAACATCATGCAGATGGGAACCTTGATCATTACAAGGCAAGATTGGTGGTACGTGGTTTTACTCAGACCTACGGTGTAGATTATATGGACACATTCTCTCATGTTGCTCGTCACTTCACTTTATGTGTTCTTTCAGTTGCAGTGGTACGTGACTGGCCCTTATTTCAGCTAGATGTTAAAAATGCATTCTTGTATAGAGATCTACAGGAGGAGGTATACATGCAGTAGCCTCCGGGATTTGTTGCTAAGGGGGAGAGTCAACATGTTTGTAGACTCTATAAGGCAATATATGGTCTTAAACAAAGTCCAAGGGTAAGTTTTAGAAGATCTCGGATCTAATTGAACGCCGGGGGTTCAAGAGGTCAAATGTAGACTACTCTCTATTTGTGCAGAGAACACCTAGAGGTACAATTGCTATCATGGTTTATGTTGATGATATAATGGTTACGGAAGATGATGTGCAGGGAATAAAGATGATAAAAGAATTTCTGGGCCGTCAATTTGTTACTAAGGATTTGGGCACCCTGTGGTATTTCTTAGGGTTGGAATTTGCTAAGAATGCGCAGGGTCTTGTAATGTTCAAAAGAAAATGTGTTACAGATATGCTTGTTGAGACGAGCATGATTGGGTGTCAATCTTCTACTACTCGTATGGATTCTAGCATGAAGTTATACGATGATAATATATATGAGGTTGATAAGAGGTGATACATAGAGATGGCGTGATATATATGAGGTTGATAAGAGGTGATACAGAGAGATGGCGGGCAAACTCCTTTATGTTACTGTCACCAAAGCGGATATCTCCTTTGCTGTGAGTCGAGTGAGTCAGTTCATGGAGCAGCCTCGACAAGTACATATGGACGATATATACATGATATTGAGATATCTAAAATCTTCTCCAAGTGCAGGAATACTTTTCAAGAAAGGAGAAACACTCTCTGTATCCGCGTGTGTTTTTTTTTACTAGAAAAAAGGGGAGCCCTCCCAAGGCGGGAGTCACCACATCAACTCTTTCATTAATATCAAAAAGGTACATCGGTTGGAGATCCAGAATTTATACAAAGCATTACAATGCGCGAACACATTCTCGTAGTAAAAGCGCTGGCCCTTGAAAATGCAATCATTCCTGCCAGCCCAAATAGCCCAAAGAACGGCGAAAGGCCTTGAGACGTCGTCCAAAATGTATCCTCGTGTGTTAATGGTGACTATGTAGAGTGTCCTAAGGATAGGAGGTCTACTTCAGGCTTTGTAGTGTTTGTTGACAGTTCTCTTGTTTCTTGGAGAAGCAAGAAACAAACAGTTGTGACTAGATCAAGTGCCGAATCAGAATATAGGACTATGGCGCAAGCAAGTACAAATGTGGGTTCGGGTAGTGTTAGCAGATTTGCATATAGGTGTTCCTCTGCCCATGCAATTACAATGTGATAATCAGGCTGCCCTATTCATTGCAAATCGTGTCTTCTATGAGAGAACAAAACATATTAAGGTAGATTGCCATTACCCTAAAGATATGATTCAGATGGGTTTGATTTCTACCTCCCATGTCAGTTCAGGAGAGCAAACAACATACATCTTTACCAAGGCATTACTCAGAGGACCATTCCAGAAGTGTTTGTCCAAGTTGAACATGAATGACATCTATGCTCCATCTTAAGGGGGAGTGTAGAGATATTTATATATTTCCATATTCTCTATGTACCTTTTTCTTTATTTTATTTCTCTGTATCCATCTTATGTAATTTACCTATAGGTCTCTCCTCTATATAAGAGAGCCTAGTGTTTTCAGAAATAAACAACGTACTCATTTCTTCCAACAGTTATAAATAATTGTTAATTTCACATCTTTTGGCGCACTGCTATGTGGGATATTTTTTTGTGAGTTTTGAGCATTTATGTATCCGTTTGTTTTTCTATGTCAAATTTCTAAAAAGTGTTTATTCAGTGTTATTGTTAGGACAATTGATTTTTTTCTAAATAGAATATTATTCTGCAATTCTGCTATGAATAAGACATTTCTCCTCGGGTCTGTAAATTGAGAGGGTTATAGGCACAACTTTATCAAATTATAAGAGACGAAAGTAATCGAGAGTTGTGCTGTTTTTTACTGTAAATTGTTTATGGACGTTTACAAGAGGTAAACAAAAATTATAATATTTTTTTGTTGCTGTAATTCATGCTCCCCTTCCAATAACTAGTATTAGAACTAAGATTTGTGGCTGTGCATGCAAAGGAGGAACACTGGGTGGCGGTCATGATAAAAGTACACTCTTTGTAAGAATCCAAGCAAACAAGTAAACCGCACAAAACATGAGAGTTTACATGGAAAACTGGTTTTAACGGAAGATGCCCTGATGCTCACGGACGGCAAGGGTTGTCGTTACTTTCTTAGCTTGTGAATAACATGAGATGAGTTACGTATATAGCCCACATGATTCCTCATGCATGATCGAATAACTCATATTGCACTAAGAATAACTCAATTCTATCCCTCATGTTGGGTATAAAGTTTTTAATTCATCCCAAGATCATGGTAGATCAAGACGTGTCTAGGCAATTAGCGGCTATGATGACAATGATGCAAGAAATGAGGAAAAAGCAGCAAGCATTAGAGGAGAGGCTCAATGCACAAGCTAAGAGACCTGAGTCATCTAGACCTGTGGATGATAGGATTGAAGGTTTTATCCATCTTTCTGAGGAAAAATCTAGTCACCATCCTTTCATTGAGTCTGATCCTACTCCAACTGAAGGAGCAATGAAGAGAGCTCTTATTAGACACCAAAAATTACTAGACAATTACTGAAAGGGAAAGATTCCTCGATTCAAAAGTATGGAGACAACTACTGAGGCATAACTGTGGCTTGATGATGTAAACATGATGTTACTCCCCAGCTCTAGAAGCTTCACCACAGGAATGTCTTACCAAATTTTTCGGTGGGCTTCAGGGAGATCTTAGAGAGAAGCTTGTAGGTTTTAGAACCACCACTATAGATGAAGCCATGGACATCGCCTCTTGTATTGAGATGGAAAGGGATGAATACTGCCAAAGAAGATGCTTCTACTTTACTGGTGGACCATCCAAACGCAAGGTGAATTATAACCGAAGAGACAATCGCTATCATCTAGTTAGATCTATTATAAACTCGCCACAGACTTTGGGCCAGGATTGATCAGGAAGAAGGGAAACCTCCACTATACCCCCGCGACTCAACAATACGAGCTAGTACCGTTATGGTTGTATCTTCAGCACGGATAGGAATGTGTGTGTGTTATTACTGTGATCAGGAAGGCCACATAAGGAAAGACTGTCCAAAGTTGAGAGGTTTGGGGTCTAAATCAATCCCAATTAATAGTATAACATCCACCCTGAAGAACATAGGGCTGAATACAATGGAACTCGCTGCTTCTCCCTTCTTGGTCTTATACCACTTGTAGTTTCTCCACTCTTCTGAGGAAAACATCAATCTCAGCTTGTCTTTCTTCTCATTCAGGCTCTCAAGAGTGAGAAATGTGGTTGCAAATCTTGTTTGGTCGGGTCTTGCAATGTCCCTCTTGCTGGTGAACTTGCGCATCAAGCTTAGAGTTTTGGTGTGAGAATAGATGAACACCGTAAGTATCTTCGCCTTTGTGATTGCACTCCTCACCTTTGTCTCTCTGCTTATCTCCTCCAAAGCAAGATCAATGGAGTGCGCGACACACGGAGTCCACCAAATTTGCGGATATTTGGTGACCGACAATCTTCCTGCTGCTACATTGACGGATGCATTATCCGCCATAATATGAACCACTTTATCCACTCCCACTTCATTCAGGCACTCCTCCACCAACTTACAGATGTATTCCACAGTGTGAGCCTCATCTGAAGCATTTATGGACTTCAAAAATGAAGTCCCCAAGGTGCAATTGACACAAAAATTAATAATGCTCCTTCCTCACTTGTCCGTCCACGCATCAGTCATCAAAGAGCATCCCGCTAACGTCCACGTATCACGATGACATTGCAACCCATCGTGAATCTCTGTCAGTGCCTTCTTCAAAAGCGGACCACTAAGCTCATACCTCGTGGGAGGCTTTAGTCCAGGCCCGTACTTCCCAATCGCCTCCACCATCTGCAAGAAGTTCTTCGTCGTCAAAGCATGAAACTGAATCGCCGATGTTTATGCCCATTTGGATATGTACGATGTAACCCTGTCACGATGATCCTTGGAGAATGCATCCTTGATGATCATCTGACGTGATGGCCCTTCCATTGCGACATTCTGCTCCAAGGATTCGGAGACTCGTGATCTCTTTGTTGAACCCAGATCTCCAGTGATATCAACTTCCTCCCTCATCTTAAGAACATCTGCGGCTTTCTGGGACTTATTCCTGGCAACATCATCAAGGTACGCAATCATCTTCTTCTTCGTTTCCTCATCCACCTTGGGACATGCATCTACGTTCCCTCTTCGGTGTATTAGATGTTGCTTGAACCTATACACACCACCCTTGACAATCTTCTTGCACAGTCTGCAAGTGACCGTATTTGGATCTGTACGGTTCGCAAGGTAACCATATTGCCATGCGGGATTAGTTGATCCCGGCGGCACGTAAAAAGATGAGTCTCTACCGGAAGCGACGTTCGCAGGAGGTGTAGCCATCTACATAACAAACAATCTCATAATTTAGGCAATCAACAAACACAAAACTAACTAAACTCACAATTTGAATTTTCTAATTATGTAACAAATGACAAGTTAAATGAAGAGATTACATAACTAATAAACCAATGACAACATTGACAAGTGACAACCATATAAGAATTTCCAAGTTGAGCAAATTGAACATATAAGCTAGACAATGACAATCATAAAAGAATATCTAAGTTTACCTAAATACATGGAAGGACATATCGATATCGATATCGTTTCGATATCGTGTCGATATCGATATATCGTCGATATATCGCTATATCTAGGAATCTTTCTGGAGAAAATGCCTGAAATCGGATATATCGATATATCGATTTCGATATCGGTCCCATGTCGATATCGATATATCGGCGATATATCGCCGATATATCGGGATACGTCCTTCCATGCCTAAATACCAACATACAATGTTCAAATCATATAATAAAGTTCAAAAAAGAAAAAAATTGATTAGGACAAGCCAACACATAAGTTTATATCTATGCCAATATACAACTTAAATGATAGAGTCTAGTGCATAAACTATTCATATAATAAAAATAGAGAAAGAAAAAAAATGAAAAATAAAAATAAAAAACCTAACCTAGGTCCTGGGCGGCGAGCGAGGTTGAATGCTGCTCGAGGGTGGCGAAGCGGCAGTGGCTAGATGGTGAACCGGGTGGGCGGCGAGGCGGCGAGCGATGAGCGGTGATGGAGCAGCGGTGCGGAGTGGCGGCGAGCGGCGACGCGGCGCATCTGGGCTGGGAGCTAGGGCTGTAGGTCAGGAGAACAAACAGGGAATGAGATCATTCGAGTTTCTGTCCGACAGAAACTTAACTTTCAATTTATTCGGGTTATTAGGTTTTAGATGCTCGAACACCTTTGATGCAAAAGGCGGCCGATTACTCGGTCGACTACATCGATAAATCGGGCGAGTAATCGGGTCTATCCGATTATAGCCTGAGTTTGCTTAATCGAGTCGGGTGACCCTCCGAGTCGCATAGTCGGGCCGACTAGTCGGCCTAGTCGGCCGACTTTTGTAACAGTACGTTGTATGCGTCATGAGTTGTAGCAGTGTAAATGGATCCTGGAGAAGATCCATTTACCCCATCCTGTGTTTAGTCCCACATTGTCTAGCGGTGGGACTTGGAGGCTCTGGAGAGGCTATATAAGGAGCCCCAGACCTCCTGTATCCATTGAGAAAGTGCAATGAAGCATATGCCCCTTTGAGGGCTTCTCCCGTGGTTTCATCCCGCTCCTCACAGAGTAGGGTTCCACGTAAATCCCGTTCTTCGTATGCTCTTTATCATTTTTCCATGTTTTCGCTTCCGCTTCCTATGTCTTAACAGGAAGCATCATGGTTGTCACATTGTAGATGCATGGGAAGAGGTGCATCAATAGCTAAGTCAGTCAAAACAGATCTAGCACACGTCATCTCAGTACTCCTCTATGCTATGGCTCTGTACTCCGATTATACACTATATTTTGCAGTCATAATTTGCTTCTTACTCTTCCATGACACCAAACAACTCCATATGAACAATGCGAAACCTGAGGTAGATTTCTTGTCCATGGGACATCCCGTATAATCTGCATTTGCTCATGTTGTAATGGCAAGGGATGTCCCTCTACTAAAGGATAGTCCATTACTAGTAGAGTACTTCAGGTACATTAGAATCATATGAGATGCATCCATATGTGCATGTCTAGGATACTCCAAAAACTTGCAATTATACCTCTCCGAGTCCTTCAAATAAACAATGAGTGATCTGCAGTCAATCTCACAAATTCCTGCTGCTCTATCAAGTTCGAGACCTTCTGAAACCATGCTCTTGGACGCAACTTAAGGCTATAGATAGTCTTATGAAGTTTATACACCTTCTAACACAATCTCAATAGCGAACGCAGGCGGCTGCTACATGTAGACTTCCTCTTGCAAGTCACTATAGAGAACTGCATTATTCACATCTAGCTGAGATAAAGACCAATCCTGTATCACTGCAACTGAGAGAAAGATCTGCATTGTTGAATGACAAGCTATAGGAGAGAAGGTATCATGATAATCCATCCCATATGTCTAGGTGAACCCATGACTTACTAGCCTCACCTTATAGTGCTCAACATTGTCGTTTGCATGATGATTCACTGTAAACATGCACTTGCATCCAACCATAGATGCCCATGTAATGGCGGCAACATGACTCCATATGCCACACGATTGTAACACGACCATCTCTTCCTCCATGGCAAGACACCAAGGTTGCAAAAAGCTGTATGCGGTATTCAGTCGGTAGGGTCACTGATTACTGATTAAACGGTATGTGGGAGTTTAAACGGAAATAAACGGGTTATGCGATTTTGTATTTTTAATTAATAAAAAATTATTACATATATATAATTCATAAAAAAATTATAAATAAATAAGGAATATAATCATAAATTCACAATATAGATCAAACATTGTCAAATTCAAGGAATGTTTCATCCAAATTTTAAAATAGATAACATAAACAACAAGAATTTATAGTCAAATGTCGAAATAGAAAACATTAAAGTCATGGATAATGGTGGTCCTTTGAAGAAAGTAGATCAATGCGTTTAAAAGGCTGTTTAAGCTGCCTGGCCTTTTATGGACCATTTTTCATTAAACGATGCAGTCGGGCACCACATGCGTGTAAACGACCGTTTAGATCGTTTTTTGTATCCTTGCAAGATGCCACTTATAATGTCTCGGGATTAGTTGCCTAGCCGTTATTGAGGAAAATTGGCCCTAGACCCAACAAGTTTTCAATCCATTTTGACCCGATCCAATAAGTTGTATGTGCCGGTTTTCCTCGATAATGAACCAAGGACCTAAGCCCAGGATGTTACACTACTGATTGTCTCATGTAGTCTCTTGATATGTTTGTGGAATCTATAGGGTTGACAGACCGACAACAAACTTCCTAAAATGCTTTTGCAGAGTAATAATCACATCAAGATCATATGCATCCTCCTCAACCTATAAACTGGCCTTCTGTGAAGGCGCCTACTCATTATGTAAAGTATCTTGTTGTATAGACAAATCACCCGTGCCATCGGTAGAAACAATGTGTTCAGAACATCTTTGGGGCATGCTGGATGATGGAGAATGTCCATGAATATGAGGAACAATGAGAGGCCTGTGAACGTAAAAAAATGGTAACAACTGAGCCAACGTACTGCGTAACAGGGGTGGAGTAGCCACAACTGGAGATGGTGGTGGAGGCGCAGGTAGTGGTGGTGGAGGCTGGTGGAGGTGTAGGTAGTGGTGGTGGAGTTGGAGGCTTGTAAACCTCCTCTCCAGAGTCAGAAGGAGTCAACTTATCACACGGTAAGAGAAAAATACATAATAAACTCAAAAAAATGTGAGATTAGCAATGACGTGGTACTTCCATTGAGTGGATTAAGACAACATTACCCCTTATGGGCCTGGGAGTAGTCAACAAAGACATACTTGATAGCTCATGGGGTGAGCTTGTCATGACCAGGAGTCACGTGGTGCACGAATGCCGCAAAGCAAAGACCCGAGGTGTAAGAGAGAACAAGTCCTCGGAAAATGCAATCGAGAAAAGAACCTTTTCTCGTAAAATAGAGGATGACATACAATTCACCAAGTAACAAGCAATGAGAACTGCATTACCTAGAAAGAATGGGGAGCACAACTCTGAATCACGAGGGTCCTGGTCACATCAAGTGACATCATTTGTATTCAACAACACCGTTCTGCTGGCAAGTGTAAATAAATAAGGTATGGTGTATGATTCCAAGAGACCTGATGAACTCAAAAAGTTATAAAGAGCATAACTCCAAGGCATTGTCATAGAGAACATTTTTTTGAAGCCAAAAAACAGGGGGAGACACTCTGTGGTGTTTGCCCCACAATTTATTAAGGAAACAGTACACAAGGAAAATACACAGGGAAAAGGGAAACAAAAATAGCAAAACACCTATAGAGCCCACTCATCGACCAATCTCACACATTGTATCTCTACATTTTCCTTCTAGAATTGTTGTTGCCCAGAGAATAAAGCAGCATTCCTGCCCAGCCATTTCGCCCATAAAATTGCCACGGGCCCGAGGAGCTCCCGCCTAGCTCTGGTCCTGTTGGCCACCATCGATCCACAGAAGGAAGCCACATCGGACGTGCACAACCAAATCAGTCTTGCCTCATCCCAGATCGCAGTCACCTTAGGGCCACCTGAAGAAAAGGTGCTCAAGGGGCTCCACCGCCGTGTCGCATAATATGCACCTGTCAGAAACGGAACCCAGGAGCCTAGCATACCGATCTCTCGTCATCAATCTCTGCCTACGGAATAACCAAAGGAAGAAGCCAATTCGCTCAGGGAGCCGTAGACTCCAAAAGAACCTGCAATCACGAATCAGATTCTCCGATCGCGAAGGTGGGGGCCTGCAAATCTCCCCAAACGCCTTCCTCGCCGAGAAAGGGCCCAAACGCCAAGCCCAATGATCCCTCCCCGCATCCTTAATATAGTCCAATAAGGAAAGAGAACCTCGAGCCTTTGATCCGAAAAGTTAGATGAGAAGGCTGGGAACCAATTACCGTTCGACCAGCAAGACGCAACCCGTGCATCCTTGTCAGCCGCTAGAGCGAACAAGCGAGGGAACCACGTGTACAGAGCCCCCCCGTCCAATCATCAGTCCAGAAGTTGAAAGATCCGCCTTTTCCAAGCATCGGCCTAAACAGAAGCAGATATCTGGAGAAGATCTCCACCACCCCCTTCCAGAACGGGGTGGGAGATCCCACCTGAGTAGCAGCCACCGGAAGTGACCCATCGACCCCGTAAATTTTGCGCAAAACTTTGCTACAAAGATCCTCCCCCGAGCCCCAAATTCTGTTAGCCCACTTAAGAAGCAAAGCGTCATTCATATGCTCCAGACTCCGCACCCCAACCCCCCCTCTTTTTTGTGAACCGTAATTTCTCCCCATTCAACCAGATGGATTCCGCCCAACTCCTCTCCATGCTTGCCCCATAAGAATCTCCGCATAAGTTTCTCAAGGCGGCTACGGATCCCCTTCGGCAGCCGATGATTGGATAGGAAGTAAACATGGATGGAGGAGAGAACTGCCTTTAAGAGGACCAGTCGTCCCCTTTTAGAGAGAATGGCTTCCACCTTCTCCACGACCCTGAGCCAGTCCCTCAATCTCGTCCTTCCCACCGCCAAGGGCATCCCAAGATAGTCAATCGGGAGAGAGCCGCAATCAGATCCCAAAGCCCGCCCACAAGCGTCAGCCTCCTCCGCAGAGAGGCCGAAGGGGATGACCTTCAACTTGCCAACATTTTTGAATAGACCCGACATGTCACTGAAAATATCCAGGCCATAGACATCCCCGATGCTTCCGCAGCACCCCCTTCTATGAAAAAGATAGTATCGTCAGCATATTGCAAAAGCGGGATCACCAAACCATCCCTAGAGAAACCGGCCGATAATCCACAATCAACAATCCGACAAGCAATGTGGGCAAGGACATCCGCAACCAAGATAAATAGAAGGGGAGCAAGGGGGCAGCCCTGGCGCATGCCCTTACGTGGCTGGAAGACCCCCCCCCCCTCTGAGCGGCCATTGACCATGATCGAGAAAGAAGTCGTCGTTACACAACGTCTCATCCAAGATATCCATATCTCCGGGAAACCTCTTCTTCGCATAACTGATCATAGGAACTTCCAATCTACACTATCATAGGCTTTTGCAAAATCAACTTTCCATAGAACACCCTGCCTTTCTCTTCTCCTCCAGTCCGCAATGATTTCCGATGCAAGAGTAAGGCAGTTTGAGATTTGCCTTCCCTGAACAAAAGCAGATTGGAACGAGGAAATAAGGGTGTCAAGAACCCGGCCGAGCCGTAAGGTAAGCACCTTCGCCACGATCAGATAAAGGGCGTTAGAAATAGCAATGGGACGACAATCCTCGATCCGCTCGGCCGACGAGGATTTAGGAAGGAGAACAATCAGGGACTTATTAATCCGTTCGAAGCCAGCATTGCCCACACAAAATTCGGAGATGACCTCCAACACCTCCTTGCCCACTAAATCCCAAAAATCCCTGTAGAGGGCCATCGGGAAGCCATCCGGGCCCATAGCTCCATCCGCGTTCAAGCCCCACACCGCAGCCTTAACCTCCTCCATGGACACCCCCTGTGTCAGACCATCACACAAAGAGGGCGAGAGAGATGAACTGATGAAGCCCCGATCCCCGTCTACCTCTATACCCTTGGAATCGTCCTCGTCGAGAACTCCTTTAAATGCGCGACGATCGCTTTCCCCATATCCCTGTCACCGTCCACACGAAGCCCATTGATCATGATCGATCGCAGAGCATTTGATCGACGCCTCCCGCTGGCAACACGATGGAAAAAAAATCATGTTAGCGTCCCCCTCCCTTAGCCACGTACTCCTCGATCTTTGACGCCATTTAGTGACGCGTTTAAGATCCTCAGCCGCGATTTGCTTTTGTGCGAGCGAGCACGCGACCAACTCATCCCCCGATAGCTTCCTAGTATCCTCCAAAGCATCAAGTCTCATAACCACCTCCTCAGCCTCCCGCCTAGTAGCACTCCTAGCAGCCCTGGAGCTTGAAAGAGCTTAGCCTCGTGCGTAAAGAACCGAGATTCTGGATAAACTTAGAAGCCACCGAACCAACAACCTGCACGCTGGACCAATGAGAAGCCACCATCTCCCTGAAATTATCCTCCAGCAACCAGCTCCTCTCATATCTAAAGAGATCCCTCACTACAGGTGTATCACCGGAATCCCATAGTATTGGCGTGTGGTCGGACAAAGTCTGTGGTCGAGCAACCACAAAGGATAGCGCGAAACAATCCAGAAGCTCATCAGAGGCCAAAAATCTATCAATACGGGAGCGAGAATTGGAATTCCTCCAGGTGTAGGCGATATCCCTCGCATCCAAGACCTCCAGGGCCAACGAGCCCACAACGTCAGCAAAATCCGCAGAACCCGCGTCCTGACCTCCCCTGAACCATGGTCTGTCCGAGGTCCGAAGAGTTACATTGAAGTCCCCCCTATGAGCCAAGGGATTCCCGCAAAGGCCCTATTCGCCTCACGCAGATCCTCCCACAATTCCCTCCTTCGAATATGACAGCAAGGCCCATAGACACACGAAATCACAATTGGCATAGAAGAGCCGACACATACCAAGAGAACCGAGATGACGTGCCTCCCTCGTAGCACCGAGCCACATCCCATAAGCGACGACCTCCACGCAATCAGCAACCCACCAGACACGCCAATAGCATCCAGAGCCCTGACCTCATCAATGCCTCTCGCACCGAACGACTTCCATAGAACATTGTTGACGGTTTGAAGCTTTGTTTCCTTTAGCATCACGACATCACAACCCCACTCAATGAAGCGCGACCCCAAAGTCCTCCTCTTGCCCATCTCCCCCAGCCCCCGCACGTTCCATGAGAAAATCTTCATGGAGAAATAACGTGATGCTCCTGAACTCGGACCACCCTTGAGGCCTCCGCAACTGAAATCTTTAGTGTCGAGCAGGACTGCGGTTCGGAGACTGACGACCGAGTCCTATTCCTCCGCCTGTATCTCTTCTCGGACCTTTCATCAGGAATTCCTTCAGCAGTTCGAGTGCCCTCCATCTCAAGGAGCGTTAGAGGAGGCACAGAAGAGAGGGCACCAGATGTCAAGGTCGCAAGGGCTTCAACCGTGTGCGAGGCGGATATGCTCGAAGAACACCCCTCATCCTCCAAGGAGGCGCCGGAGACGCACGGCACCACGACAGTGGCAACAGCAGCCGAGCCAAAAAATGGGAGGGCCCAACCACTCCCAGACGAATGGGCCAAGAAAGAAGACAGATCCGAGGGGCCCATCACAGTCGCGGAGCATCGAATTGGAAGGGAGCCCGAGAGGCCCTTTCCGCCCAGCAAAAGGATTCGATTCCCCCTGGGCCCGACCCGCGAAAGGATCTGAGAGCGCAATCTAAAGATCGGGATCCGAGTTCTGAGGCCAAGATCGAGGCGGCACAGAGAGAGGGGGAGCCATCCTTGCCACCTTAGCAGACAAAGAGACCCTTTGGGATATCAAACACAGTGCCCTAGGAGAGAAGCCCCAAGGGTCGTACCAAATCAATCTCGCGGGGAGAACCAAGCAAGGCCTCCCTTGGGAAATCTACCGCCAACGAAGAAGGCGAGGTGACATCAGGCGTCATCGGAACCTCCGGCGGCGGTGGGGGTTCGACGATCAACATCTCCACCCTGAACTTGAAACGACCAACCTCCAAAGAGTTGCAGAAGAACCGACCACCTGCAGCATCAATCAAACCCTTATTGCATTCCAGCAGCACGCACGTGACATCTGGAGCCGAGCCGGGCTTCAACCCATCATCTATCACTGCGAGGACCGACCCCCATCGTCGGAGAATCCTCCTCAAACAGTGAATCGATCTGGATAGGAAAGGAACCCCGCGAACCTCCGCCACGCAAACCTCGACATCCGTAGCCGCCCCATCAGCAAAGCGAAGAGGCCGCCAAATAACATCGTCCATCCCTCCGTTTTGTATCAAGCGTTCTTTCTATATCCTGGATAGTCCCCGAGCGCAGCATCGCCGAGTATCAAGAGCCACGACATCCCCCGAAAACCGCGAACCAAGGAAACTGAATAGGTGTCCCTTAACGGCCTCCATGGAGATGCATCCCCGCAACGCGTATCCGATCACAACATGGGTGTCTTCACCTTGCATGCCATCCTTCCCACCTGCCGCAGCTATTGTAGTACCCCCTCCAACCACACCATCCGCCATTATCGAGTCACCTGCAACCTTTGAAACACCCTCCATTTTCGAGCCACCCGCACCCTTTCGGGCACCCGCAACCATCGACGTTAAGCTACGATTTTCCCGGTGTGTATCGATCATAGAGGATATCCTTCGTCCGGCTTGTCCAACATCACCATGCACAACACCATCATCGGCATGACGAACGAAACCAAACCTGCAGGTGGCCCTACGGTGGCCCGCCCTCCCGCAGGCGAAACATCTCCGAGGAGCACTACAGAAAGACGCAACATGCCCCCGAGTCCCACAACAGAAGCATCTCTTTTCAGGTTTTTTGTGGGTGACATGCACCCATTTCCGCCAACCCCAATACCATGCAACGCATTTCCATACTCTTCTCACCACCCTTCCTCCTCGTTGCAACTCACCCTCTTCCCCTTTCTGACTTCCCCATAAACGAGGGAACCAACGCCAGATTCTGCCGAGACCCCTCCTTCAGCGATATCCCCAAGCCCCTCCTTTCCAAGAGAAGCAACACCCTCGTGATACAAAAGAGCGCAACCTTCCCCTCCCCGAAGCGACGGGAACCCCCCAGAGAAGGATCTTCCGACTTCGCTGAGCCCGCCTGCGCTCCCAAGTTTCGCACTCTCCACCAACGCTCCATCAACCGTCTACGTAGAAGAATTGCCCCTTAGTTATCTTGGTATGTCTTTGTTATGTGGGAGACTAAGGCAGCTTGTCATAGAAAAATCATCCACAATTACAAGATAAAATATGTGTCCCTGATGATCAGAAACACGACTGAGACCCCAAAATGTTGAAATGAACCAGCTCAAATAAACTATTGCTACGACGACTTTGACGACTAGGGAAAGAAGACTGGTGATGCTTTCCAAGCTGGCAAGTCTCGTACTGAAAGGTAGATCGAAATGGTATCTATGGGAGGACATGACACATCTACTGCAGAGAAATATGATAAAAATGTAGATGTCACATGTATGGAGAGTCTGATCTAATAGTAATGGAAGAATCGCTAGTATATGGAGACATGACCCGTCAATAGAGACCTCCTTGCTCACGGCCACATCCAATTACCATGTCTGTAATATGAGAGAAAATGGTAAAAGATGACATGATAATGCACGTCCTTGGTGATTTGATTAATAGATAATGAATTCATTGGAAAAATCTTGTGCAACACATTCTGCAGGCACGTAGGCAGTGTCAAACATACCTCCCCCTATCCTGTATCAAGGGAGTGAGTCTCATCTGCAATGACAATTGATGTGCCTGAGGGAACAAATCTGTAAGAAGTAAACTAAATTTTGTCTCCACACCTATGGTGGGACGCACCAGAATCCATGACCCATTCTATCATATCTACTATGCGACAACTAGTAAAAGCATATGATAGACCCAAGGAACTAGAAGGGGGTCTCACAACAGATGCAACATCATACAAACCTATTGGTGCACTAGTCTTGTCAGTAGCAAGAGACATTATCTCCCTCAGACGGGAGACAATATTCTCAAGTCTTTAACCGATAGTAGGATCTTGAGTGGCATCAAGCTCATCTTGCTCAGTTACACGAGCAGACACATGATATATGTGCTTCTGATATCTTGTCTCCTCAAAATGTCCAGGCCGATGATTATAAGTGCATGGACCACGCTGACGGCCGCCTCCTTTGCTATAAGATCCAGACCCTCGAAATTGAGAAGTACCTATCCCGGCGTGAGAAGTAGCCATCTATGCTTAGTGGCAGTCGATGAGACAATGATCTTCATAAGGTGGTTGTAGGCTTCCTCCATAGGAGGAATAGATGCACTCGTGAGAAGCTAGGTGTGTGCTACCTCATACTCAGGGTCTAGTGTTGTCAGAAAAACTCCGACCATCGTGGCATTCCTGTACGCCATCTGTTGTTTAGTAGAAGTAGTCACTGACGCGAAACTGTGAGGCTTTTCGAACATGCCACGAAGCAAGGAATAGAAATTGTGTAAAGGATGACCATTTTTTTTGGTCGTGAACATGTCGTACTGCAACTGAAGGATCTTAACCTCGATCTTCGCTTCTCATATGTGGCTGCGAGGATATCCCGCAAGGTCTCGGAGTTCCAGATGAGCGCATACGCGTCATCCTGCTTCCATGAAGCATTCTTCCCAGTCTTATCCATCAGTTTTGGCTTCGTTAGAATGTGCTCCTTATTACCATGGCCTCAAATTTCAGCGAAATTCGGTCGAATTTCTGTCGAATATCGATATCCAGTCGAAATCGAAATTCGACCGAAATATGGATGTCCTAGTACAAAAAATGACTGAAATTACTGAAATTCCGGTCGAAATTCCACCGAAATTCTGTTTTGGTCGATATCGAAATGGTGATTGAAACCAACATTTAGGTCCTTGCTTATTACTGCAATGCATAAGGGTTAAAAACTACATGGACCATAATCCATAATTGATCCCATCCATCTTCACGATGGATGTCGTGTCCTTGAAGGCACTGGACGAAGAAATAATATCACCCTTGTTTTCTGAAATGGTGATAAGAGCGCCAAAATGGAACTCAATTGGGGATGTAGATGAATATGAATGAGTCTACAAGAACATATAAGGGATTGATTGTATGTGTAGACTCATACAACAACCATCCCGTTCAATTCTGAATTTGCGCTAGGACTGGAAAGGTGATTTAGAAGTCTGAAATCACCTTGCTCCAGTCAAAATCAGATCGGAAATGATCCTCGAATGCTGATTCGATGCCGAAGAGAAGAAAGGGGACCCTAGGCAGAACCCCGGAGTCTGCGTGACACTGTTGGTGGGCACACATCGGCATTGAGAGGCGCTGCACAACGCTAGGAAGCACACAACAATGCTAGGAGGCATTAGGTGGTGTGGTGTGGCGGTGCTGCAGCATTGAGACGTGCACACTTGGCGCAACGACATCGAGAGAGGGGGAGTGGTTGGGGGTTAGGGCATTAGGTACAAGAACTCTGGTATAGGACCGATGCTCTGATACCATATAGAAAGAAAATAACGACGATAAATTATGAAGCCCTTGGGTTGTGTTATGTAAGAGGAGAAGCATGTTGGGCCAATTGCATAATAGAGACTGAAAGAAAGGAGAATACATAAAACAAGAAAAGATAAATATTCTCTCAACATCTGTAGTTGCTTGGTTATGCTTCATCAGCATGTGACACAGACCCCCTCTTTGGTTGCAGTCTTGTAAAATTAGAAAATTAAGTCATGTTTGTTGCAGATTGCGTTGCTCTTAATAAACAAATTAGTGATAGCAGATACCACTTAATTATTGTTTTTAAGTTGAAATGACAACAACAACAAAGCCTTTTCCCACACTATGCAGGGTCGGCTACATGGATTCTTTGCTTCCGTTTAGATCTATCTTGAGTCATTCTCGGGCTTAGGTCCAAAAAACTAAGATCCCTTTGTATAGTCCCATTCCAACACTTCTTGGACATTCCTCGCTCTCTCTTAGCCGTCTCAATATCCCGAAACTCGCATCTCCTCATCGGTATATCAGCTGACTTCCTTTGTAAATAGCCAAACAACTGAAGCGATTTTCTTGCATCTTATCCTCGATCGGAGCTTCACCAACTTTCCTTCGCATTTGTTTTTAAGTTGAAATAATGGAAAAAAATGTAAGCATGTATCAAAGATCATTTGGTATCCAATTGTTAGCAGGCAAAAATCACGCATCACCTTGGTAGCAATAATGATTGCATGTAGTATAAAAAACGATTGCATGTTCATGCTGAGGGGTACAAAAATCGTTGCAATCACATAATTATTTATATAGAAACTGCAATTTATTGAAACTATTATTGTAAGCATCCCTGCTTTCAGTTTGATTTTGTATTTGTTTAAGAGGTGAACTGTGTTTGTGGATATATATATATATATAATTATATTAACAAAGCGTTGTTTTCTTGTATATCTCAGCTCCAATTGCAAGCTCTAATGGAAACCTTAAGCTCAACGGAACCTCATTATATCAGATGTGTTAAACCAAACAATGTTCTCAAACCTGCTATTTTTGAGAACTTCAACATTATTCAACAACTACGATGTGGTGTAAGTAATGAAGTTACCCTTTGCTTCCAAACCATTTTATAGTTTTTCTTATGAAAAGTCTGTTTTATCTGTCCTATAGGGTGTTCTTGAAGCAATTAGGATCAGCTGTGCTGGATATCCTACCAGAAGAACCTTTTATGAGTTTCTTCATCGTTTTGGACTTCTGGCACCAGAGGTTTTGGAAGGAAAGTAAGTCGTAAATTTCATTTATGTATTTACTGGGAGATTGAATCCACCAACCTACATATTTCATCTACATACTGCCACTTATTGATTAATATTGTGGCAGTTTTGATGAGAAGGTTGCCTGCCAAAAAATACTTGACAAGAAAGGATTGACAGGCTACCAGGTAACTTTAATATTTTCGAAGCTTCATTAGATTGCCTTAAACAGATGTTTGTCTTTTTTTAAAAGCAACTCTTGAGTGTGTTTTTTTTCAAAACAAAAGCTCTCTTGAAAGCTTCTTTTCACATGATGTGCATTTTATCTTACTTCTTGTATGCTGTTTTTTGCTTGACCTTGTCATTTGAACTAATACATGCCTCTTTTTTTGTTTTCGGTGATTGCGATTGATAGATTGGGAAGAACAAGGTCTTTTTACGAGCAGGTCAGATGGCCGAGTTAGATGCACGGCGAGCTGAGGTACTTGGTAAAGCAGCCAGAACTATCCAAAGGCAAATTCGTACCTATATTGCTCGCAAGGAATTTTTGTTGTTACGCAAAGCAACCATTCGTGTACAATCTCTATGGAGAGGTATCATCCATCAGATTTCTACAGAGCATTAAACCTTTTTTTAGCTTGCTGATTCAATTGATTTTGTTTGTTTCTCAATTTCTTACAAGTTCATATCTGACATACATTTTTAAATGCCGGATCACAGTAAATTTATGTGATTGTTATGTTATTTCTTCACATAGGGAGAATGGCTTGCAAGTTGTATGAAAACATGAGAAGAGAGGCCGCTGCTGTGAAAATTCAGAAGTATTTGCGAGGATATGTCAGAAGAAAGTATTATACCATGGCAAGGATGGCTGCTGTTACATTGCAAACTGGCTTAAGGACCATGAGTGCACGGAATCAATTTAGGTTTAAAAAGCAAACAAAAGCAGCGACTATTATTCAGGTATGTTTTTAGCATCTTATTTTTCCACGTATATCTCCCTTTTACTTAGGATATTGAATAATACAAGCCTGTTTTCATTTAGGCAATTTGTGTTTGTCGGAGTTGGTTGCATCTCATCCATCTAGCATAACATATATTTTATCACTGCAGGCTAAATGGCGCTGCTACAGAGATTACTCGTATTATAAGAACTTACAGAAAGTGGTGATCAACACCCAGTGTGCGTGGCGACAAAGAGTTGCCCGAAAAGTACTGAGACAGCTGAAAATGGTAAATTGAAACCCCCCCTCCCCACCAAAAAACCCACAACATTCACACAAGTAAAACATACTCAAAAAACCCCTACAAAATTTTCCTTTGATGCTGTGCGGATATTTTTGCGGTTGCTCCTTCATGTAATGCTCTCGCTGATTCTGCAGGCTGCAAGAGAAACTGGAGCCCTGAAAGAAGCAAAGGATAAGCTTGAAAAGCGTGTAGAGGAGTTGACTTGGAGATTACAATTGGAGAAAAGACTTCGAGTAGGTTTTGTTTCAATATTCATGTGTTGCATTCACATTTCTTATATTCACTTTGCCAGATTGCTCTTGCTCCTTGTAAAGAGCTTAATCATATTTTTGTCAAGTAATTTTATTTGCATGATTGGTTGCCATTTATCTAATTCTGACTGAAGCCTTGTGCATGAAACTTAGACTGATTTGGAAGAATCAAAAACACAAGAAATTGCGAAGCTTCAAGAATCTCTTCATGAAATGCAATTACAAGTTGAGGAGGCTAACTCCATTGTTATTAGAGAAAGGGAAGCTGCACGGAAAGCTATTGAAGATGCTCCACCGGTTATCATGGAAACCCCTGTTTTAGTGGAGGATACAGAGAAAATCAATTCTTTAACTGCTGAAATTGAAAAATTGAAGGTATTCCATGAAAACTTTGACTCGTCTCCTTTTCGTCCTAGTGCTATTCAGGTTAAAAATACATTTTTATTAGTCATCAAGGGTTATTCTGAATATCTCATTTCCAAAAATTTAGGATATCTGGTTATTACATGTGTCATGTTGTCACTTGAGTCTGGACAAGAAACCGTGTCTTCATCTTAAACCTAAACAAGACGAGCTTCATCATGTTGCTGTATATCTTTTAATTTGGTCTAATTTGAGCTGCATTAAACTGCCACTGCAGACTAATATATTTCTCTAAAGTTCAGTAGTGCGGCTGCACATTGACCATGTTGTATTTTACATTGCTCTATGCTTTGATTAGGCATTACTGCTCCAAGAAAAGGATTCAAAGAATGCTATCCAGGAAGCTTATTCTAGCTTACAGGAAAGTAATTTAGAACTAACGAAGAAATTTGAAGATTCTGAGAGAAAAGTGGAACAGCTTCAGGAAGCCGTGCAAAGGTCCCTACTTTTACCAAGTTTGATAGAGTGGATCGGTTCATTCTGTATACCCATTAGTTTCCTTCCCCTCTACCAACTGACATCTGGACGTTCAAGTTTTTGCTTCCATGACATCTTTTATACCTCTTTTTTGCTTTTGAATTAGGTTTGAAGATCAGGTTTCTAACCTGGAATCTGAGAATCAAGTACTTCGTCAACAAGCACTTACAATTTCACCAACAAGCAGGACATTGTCTGCACGACCCAAAACATCGATCATGCAGGTACCATGTTGCATCTTAGTTCAAGTCATCCATGTCTTTCATCGAAGTGTATGTGTACACTAACTGTCTTCTACAGAGAATTGAAAATGGAGCCATTCAGAATGGTGAAATCAGAACAGCAATGGTGTGTGGAATCTTTTGTTTTTTCACTAGCTATAAATCAGAGAATACCGATCAGATGCTTCAATCTCGTGTTCTTTAATATCCTCTAAAATACAGGACTTAAGCCCTGTTACACCTAAACCTAAGGAGCTTGAAAGCGAGGATAGACCGCAAAAATCTCTTAGTGACAAGCAACAGGTACTTGAACTTAACTGTATGTTTTCTGAAATGTATATTTTACATCTATTTCTTGAGAAAAAGAACTTGTTTATCTTCATTTTCTTTGAGAATATTCATTCAGACTGTAAGCCATGTCATTTATATTTGTTTTTTTGTTGATAAATCAAAATCAATTGCAGTTTCTGTGATTTCCAGTCCCTGTAGACAGGTTTCTCCATTTTATCTAAATAATTTTAAGCAATTTAAGAAATTTCCATTTCCTATCTGTGTTGTATTGAAAGATACAATTTATTACAGGTTTAGCTTATTGTGATGATTGCTACTAGGTTTTATCCCTTGAAGTGAACTTTTTTCATATGAGTTTATATTCAGTCTTTGTGATTTTATTCATTTATTGTTGCAGGAGAACCAGGATTTGCTCGTCAAATGCATTTCTCAAGACCTTGGTTTCTCTCGCGGGAGACCTATTGCTGCTTGTGTCATATATAGGTGCCTTCTTCATTGGAGATCATTTGAGGTGGAGAGGACAAGCATTTTTGACCGCATCATCCAATCAATAGGTGCTTCTATCGAGGTATCTTTCCAATTTCATCGACAATGTCGATACAAATGTCATAAGAGTGCATGGCCGGTAAAGCTCTCCTTATTGTTGTATATTATATATCATTGTTCTGGAGTGGCACGTGTAACAAAAATGATGCACAGCCAGTTTTAAGTTGCATCCCACCTTTATTTCTTTGATGTCCATGAATTTAATCGTGGAGATATATGATGAGCAATAATATGAAGGACTTGTTTAACCTTTTAGGAACTATTATTGATGAAGGTATTGCCATCGCTTTTAATTTATTCATTTGCTGGTTTAATCAAAAGATGAGGCATATAATGCTTGATTCTATTGTCCAATGACATGTCATTTTCACTTCAAAACTTGAGACCAAGGAACAGTCATTATTAACTTTAGCATCTATGATTTTAAGGCTCAAGAGAACAATGATTTGCTATCATATTGGCTATCAAATGCATCCACTTTGTTGCTTCTTTTGCAACGTACACTAAAAGCAAGCGGAGCGGCACACATGACTCCTCATCGACGAAGGCCAACATCTGCTTCTTTGTTCGGGCGGATGTCCCAGGTACAGTGTTTTCCTTCTTCCAGCTCCACGATTTATGCTCGACAAATACTTTTATGTAAATTGGCCTTTTATTCCTCACCCAATTTTCTCCAGGGAATTCGTTCTTCTCCACAAAGTGCTGGGATTAATTTTCTTAGTAGTAGGATGATCGGTGGGAATGACATGCGACAAGTTGAAGCTAAATATCCTGCTCTACTTTTCAAGCAGCAACTCACGGCTTTTCTTGAAAAGATCTATGGAATGATCAGGGATAATTTGAAAAAGGAAATTTCGCCATTACTTGGATTGTGCATTCAGGTATGTCGGAACTTTCAGTTATCAAAATCTCTTTGAACGAAAAAATCCGTTAGTATGTGATAGCTAAGAACTCAACCATGGTCGATCCTAAGCCCGGGTAAATGAGGAGGGTTGCATTAGGTAGCCGACAACCAACGTAAAATAGTCGGAGAGAACTTCCTAAATAGTATTATTTTAAAAAAATATTATTTAGGAAGTTGCCTCATGACAATCGGATCTTTTCAAGTATGTGATGCTAAGCATATCGAAGTCTTTACAATGTGCTTATAGAAAATGTGTTTTTTTAGGATGTAGATAGCTGTGAAATATCTCGTTTGTGTTGTAAATAAATGCATGGTTGACCATATCCTGTTTATGGAATGCAGGCACCAAGAACATCCCGTGGAAGTCTGGTGAAAGGATCGCGTTCTCATGCAAATGCTGCAGCACAGCAAGCTTTGATTGCCCACTGGCAGAGTATAGTGAAAAGCCTTGATGATTACCTGAAAATAATGAGAGCAAATTTTGTAAGTTTCATATCGATAACCCCATGTTTCACAACTTCTATCTTGCACTTCTTAACATCTAGATTTTATGTATAAAAAGTGTTGTGCGGTATATTTTCCTAATCAGAGGAAATGTTTTTACATTCATGCAACCTTTTTTTCTTTAGTAGTATTTTATTTGTTGCTAATCAACCTCCTCCCCCCTCCCGGATCTATTGTAGAAATTGTCTAGATAATAATTATGTTGAGGGAAAATCAAGAGTTGTTTATTACGAAACCCTAGAGCTCTCTTATATAGGAGAAAAGCTCTATGGGTAAATTACAAATAAAAGATTATATAGCATAAATGCTATAATATAAACATAATACTTTAACACTCCCCCTCAAGCTGGAGCATATATATCTATCATGCTCAGCTTGGAACAACAATGATGAAAAGGACCTCTAGCCAGAGCTTTTGTAAACATATCTGCAATCTGATCTCCTGATGCAACATAGGATGTTGAGATAAGCCCCTTTTGGATCAAGTCACGAGTATAGTGACAGTCTACCTCGATGTGCTTTGTCCTTTCATGAAATGCTGGATTGTTAGCTATAAATAAGGCTGCCTGATTATCACAGTTAAGTTGCATAGGAAGAGGTACATCGATCGTTAAATCGGCGAGGATAGATTTGACCCACATCATCTCAGTACTACCTTGGGCCATAGCTCTATATTCTGATTCTGCACTGGATCGAGCAACAACTGTTTGTTTCTTACTCTTCCATGAGACTAATGAGCTACCAACAAAAACAATAAAGCCTGAAATAGACTTCCTGTCATTAGGACATCCAGCATAATCCGCATCTGCACACCCTGTAACAGAGAGAGACGTGTCTCTCCTAAACAAAAGACCTGCACTTGGAGATGACTTCAAGTATCTCAGAATCATAAACACATCATTCATATGCGTCTGCCTGGGTTGTTCCACGAACTGACTTACTTTATTCACAGCAAATGCTATATCAGGCCTGGTAATAGTAACATACAACAATTTCCCTACCAGTTCTCTATAACGTCTCCTATCCACCTCCTCAGATCCATCATCATGAAGCTTAACATTAGGATCCATTGGGGTAGTAGCTGGTCTACATCCTGTCATTCCTGTCTCAGATAGAAGATCGGTAACATACTTCCTTTGTGTCATAACCATACCTTGTTGATTTCGTGCAAATTCCAATCCTAGGAAGTAACGAAGCATACCCAAGTCCTTGGTAACAAACTGATGTCCAAGGAAGTCCTTTGCTGCCTTAATTCCCTGTGCATCACTACCAGTGATAACAATGTCATCAACATAAACCAAGATGACTACAATACGTCGCTGGTCTCTCTTTACAAAGAGAGTATGATCTGTTGTAGATCTAACAAACCCCTTCTGTTCAATTAACTCTGAGAGCTTCTGAAACCACGCCCTCGGACTTTGCTTAAGACCATATATCGCCTTATGAAGACGGCACACCATACTGGACTCCCCCTCAGCAGCAAACCCAGGAGGCTGCTGCATGTAAACTTCCTCCTGCAAATCACCATACAAGAAAGCATTTTTGACATCCAACTGGAAGAGAGGCCAATCTCTCACCACAGCAACAGAAATAAGAATCCGTAAGGTAGAATGACGTGCCACAGGGGAAAACGTGTCATGATAGTCCACCCCATATGTTTGGGTGAACCCACGAGCAACCAATCTGGCCTTGTAACGATCGACTGTACCGTCAGCACGCTGCTTCACAGTAAAAACCCGTTTGCTACCAACAATAGACGCATCTGGTGGAGGGTGAACAACACTCCATGTACCACGTGATTGTAATGCTGCCATCTCTTCCTCCATGGCCAAACGCCACTGGCTACTCTGCAGGGCCTCCTGATACGATCGCGGTATCTGTACAACAGACAAGCCCACAACAAAATGCTGAAAGTCCTTGGATAGACGTTTCACGGAAACATGAGAACCAAAGTCCACCCCATATTTGGGGTTCATCGTACGTGCTCGCTTCTGCCTCCGGAGTGCAATAGGAATATCCAAATCATCAATATTGGCAGTAGAAGTATCATCGGCACCCTGAAACTCATTTTGTGCAATCAAATCACCCGTACCATCAGAAGAACTCAAATGATCAAGACATACCTTGGGCGTGTTGGGTAATTGAGGAGACGCCTGAGCTGGAGGCCTTCTCTGGTAGACCTGTGAAAGAATTTAGGAGACGACGGAGGAGGTGGTGGTGGCGGTGGTGGTGATGGCAGTGATGGAGGTGGACCTATCACTGACGGAGGAGGATGCATATAAATATATTCGCCATCCTCCGAAGGAGCAAGCCTGTCACCTGTGGGGGAAAAATACATAATAGACTCAAAGAAGATGACATCAACACTGACATAATACCTTCGTCGAACAGGGTCAAAACAACGATAGGCCTTTTGGGTTTTGGAATACCCAACAAACACACATTTAACTGATCTGGGGGGAAGCTTGTCAAGACCAGGAGAGAACTGATGAACAAACGCAACTGATCCGAATACACGAGGCGTACGCGAGAAAAGATCCTTCTCGGGAAACGCAATCAAGAACGGGACATTTTCCCGTAACGCAGAAGGCATACGATTCACTAGGTAACAAGCAGTTAGAACCGCATCTCCCCAATAGGAATGAGGAGCACGGCTCTGAATCAAGAGAGTCCTAGTGACATCCAGTAGATGACGGTGTTTCCTTTCAGCCACCCCATTCTGTTGAGAGGTATAAGGACACGACATCTGATGCACAATACCATGAGATTTAAGAAATTGAGAAAGTTGAGAAGTGCAGAATTCTAGAGCATTGTCTGAACGTATGTACTTAATTCTGGCAGAAAAAATGTTCTTGACTTCATTAATAAAAGACTGAATAACATGACCAGCATCAGACTTATTCTTGAGAAGAAACACCCAACATAGCCTAGAAAACTCATCAACAGCAACTAGATAAAATCTGTGCCCCTGATGATCAGAGACACGACTAGGACCCCAAATGTCAAAATGGAATAACTCAAACAAACTATAACTACGCGGACCCTGACGACTCTGGAAAGAAGACCGGTGGTGCTTCCCAAGCTGACAGGCCTCACACTGGATAGTAGAGCGAGGAGAAATCTGAGGGAGAACATGAACCGACTTTTGCAGAGGAAGATGACCAAATCTCAGATGCCACATATACAGAGAAACAGACCCAGTGCGTAAGGAGGATGAGACACCAGCATATGAAGACTGCACAAGTCTGTAAAGGCCCCCTTGCTCACGGCCAGTTCCAATCACTCTGCCCGTAAGTATATCCTGAAACACAAGAGCAGATGGATCAAATATAGCACGACAATGTAAATCTCTGGTGATTTGACTAATTGATAATAGATTCATTGAAAATTCAGGTGCATAAAAAACATTAGAAAGTCTCAAGGTAGGAGTCAACTGCACCTCCCCCTGACCAGTGATGGGGGAATGTGTACCATACGCTATCACAACCGATTGTCCAGATCGAACAGGATGAAAAACACTAAACTGACTTCTGTCGCCACAGAGATGGTGTGATGCACCTGAATCCATGATCCATTCTGATAGATCTGCCTTGTAACACGTAGTAAAGGCAAATGTCGTACCTGTCGTGGATGTTGAGGCTGATACAGTCACTTCTGAGGATCCTGAAGGAGAACTAGTGGATCCAGATGTACCAGGCATAATCTCTCTCAGTCGTGCTACAAGCTCATCGAACCTCTGATCAGGTAAACTCCCAGTCTGTTGTGTCTGCTCTGCAACTCTGGCTGACGTTGGAAACCCAAGCTTAGAGTAGCAGGTCTCCTCAGAATGACCTGCCCTTTGACAGAATGTGCATGATCGACCTCGACCACCACCTCCTCTACCACGGTTGGAACTTCCTCGACCACAATATGCTGTATGGCTGCCTCTACCACGTGAAGCTGCCATCGTTGAAGATGTCTGCTGTTGTACGGTACTACCAGAGGATATGGATAGTCTGCTCAATCTCCGATACGCCTCCTCCATCGGAGGTATCGTAGCATCAGTAAGGATCTGGGCACGAGCTGCATCATACTCCGGATCCAGGGCTGCTAGGAATACCCCAGTCATCACAGAGTCTCTATATGCTTTAAGTTGTTCTGGTGTAGCAGTCAAAGGTATGTAACCATGCAGCCTCTCGAACATACCCCTCAGAGAAGTATAGAGGGTATGAAGAGGACGACCATTCTGCTTTGACGTGAAAATATCATGCTGGAGCTGGAGGATCTTAGACTCATTCTTTGCCGGAGAGTAAGTCACCGCAAGAATGTCCCACATAGCCTTTGCAGTAGGCTGGCTCAATATATCATTGGCTATCTCCATGGAAACGGTCCCGGATAACCACACTCGAGCATACACATCATCTGCCTCCCATGAGGCGTGTATCCTAGTCTTGTCACTTGGCTCCTCTATAGTGAGGATGTGTCGTTACACTGCATCAAACGCATGAACTGCATGGCCTACATTTCATAATTGGTTCCATCCATCTTGACAATGGGTGTTGAACCTTTGAAGGCACCCGAGGACGGAACATCCACCTTGTTGTCAGACATGATGACAACAATTTCTATAGACTAGGACTACAAGAGGCTTAGACAAGAATGTCTACTTGGATATAAATGAAGGTGGTTGTAGGTGTAGACTCATTCCACAACCCCTTCCATGCCTTGAAGTCCTTTTCTTTGGAAGGACTAGACTATAATGCTCACAGGCACGCGGGAAACAAGTGCACAGGTGCACGAGGTCCGCGTGAAGAAGTTAGAGCACAGGAGAAGCGACGCACAGAGCGTAGGACTGCAGCCCGGTCACGCACGCAGGGCGCACAGGGCACAGGAGGGGCTCGCGCACGTGAAGCCTTCCAGCCGCACAGGGCACGCGCAAGGAGGCGCGTGCGCAGGTTGCGCAGGAGGCGGCGGTGGCGCGTGGGGCGCTCGAGCGAGCAGAGGCGGCGCCGGGCGAAAGGCTATCGGTGGGGACAAGGAACTAGGGCACGGGCTCCGGTCTTGGACCGTCGCTCTGATACCATGTTGAAGGAAAATCAAGAGTTGTTTATTACGAAACCCTAGAGCTCTCTTATATAGGAGAAAAGCTCTATGGGTAAATTACAAATAAAATATAAACACAATACTTTAACAAATTACAATCTCGCCAATTCCATTGTTGATCTTTATCTAAACTGTGGTGGAAAACTGATATACGGCGAGTCACATCAACAATTATATCGAAATATTATTCTACATTGTTTGAGATAGTCGGGAAGATCACTGTGCTCCGGGGGAGAAGATATCTAATATCCATGTTTCTAAAATCAATCAATCTCATGAAAATTTGCACCACATGATCCTGTATATAGGCCTGACTCACACATAACTCTTTTGCAATGGGTGACACGAGCTAAACGCATGACCTTGTATAACATAATGGATCTTCCGCAAGTTTTAATTACCAACGTTGGGTCAACCCTTCAATGTTCTTGTTAAGATATTATTTATCTTCGCATCTTTTTTATGAATTTTATTTCTTTTCAAATCTATTATGGAATTTGCTCAACAAGACTTCATATCTCTATATAAGAGAACTCCAGAGCTCTCTCATAATTCAAGTCATTATTTTTCCTCTGTATGGTATTAAAGTGACGGTCTTGGCCCGGAGTTTTCATAACCTCACCCGAACCCTACCCGTCACCACTCCCTCGTCTTTGTTTTGCACGCTGCCGATGACACCGCACGCCACCCCCACCGACTCTACTGTCATGCTGTTAGGTGCTCTAGCATAGTCTGGGCTACCTAGTGGCGTCGTAAGTTGTAGCACTGTCTGGACTGCCCAGCAGCACCGCCTGACGGATCTACCCCACCGTCGGCCACCATTGAGTGTTGATGTAGTGCCGCTACGTGTATCTATGCTGCCGTCGACCATCGTCGAGGCCCCTCTAGGGCCACTGGCGCAATCTAAGGATCCACCTTGAACACAACGTTGATTTCGCATTCTAGGGTCCTTTTTCAGTTTGATTTTGACCAGAAAAGTGTGATTTCAGACCTCTAAATTACATCTCAGGCCCTCGTGCAGATCCAGGTTTTAAGGGAATGGATGTGCAAGTATATACATACAACCAATCTTTTATATGTTCATGTAGACTCGTCCAAATTGGTTTATTGCCCCAGTTGAGTTCTATTTCAGCCCTCTTCTTCATGTCAGAAAGCAAGGGTGATATCTTCTCTTCGTTCGGTTTTTGCAAGGGTCTGGCTCCCATTGGCAAGATGGATGGGACCACCTATGAGTTGTGGTTCATTCAGTTTTTGTACCTCATGTAGTGTAATAGCAGGGAGCATATTTTGGCACAACGAGAGCTGACGGATAAGAAACGAGGAATGCTTTGTGAATGCAAGATTATATGTATGCACGCATTTGGCTCTTCGGGACTCTTGTCACAGAGATTGCCAATGGTATCGTGAATCATCCTACTACCAAGGAAATGCGGGATATGTTGGCTGCTACATATGGTCAGGAGAAGAATGAGTCCAAAATTCTTCAGTTGCAGTTTGACATCTTCACGACTGATACGCCTCCCGCACCCTTAGTTAATCCGGTCAAATTAATGTCCAAATCAATTAATGATATTCGTTGCAGTCGGATACGAGGGATTAATCAAAAATCACTTAGCTATTAATGTTAAGTGATGTAGTTTTTTTTTACTTGGTGAAGTCCAAGGTCGATCTCAGGGAGGCATCTGTCTCCTTAGGTTGATTACATCAATTCACAAGTGCTCGAGATTCGGGGAACGATTTTTTTTTTTTTTTTGGTCTTTTTAATTACTATGTAGACAATGCAGACAATCCTTAGCCAATTTCAAGTTAGATTTAATTGATATATCAAATTCAGTCCAAAAATTATGAAAATTGGCCAGAAGGTTGCTTATGATGAAAATGACCTACACTAATTTTTTTGGAATTTTTTGACTCAAAATGAATATTCTATGAATTAACTAAACAAACAGTGTGATTTTCAATGTTTAATTTTTAATAAATATCAAAACACAATATTTCTCGGAACTAAAATTATCCTAGGAAGGTCTAATGATCAGGAACCTAGGAAAATTGACAGAACTAAAAAAATGTTGTGAAATGAATTAATTAAAATTAATCAAAGGAAATCACTAAACTATTTATTCAGGCCTCGTTATGCGTGCAAATGATGTGAAATTTTTATGGGATGTTAAAAACAATGTCCTTAAGCTACTGTGATTTTTTTGGTGATTTTTGAAGGCACAGATAATTTACTAAAAATCAAATGGCATCTCTGGGCAAAATATGACTCAAATCAACCAATTAATTCATTAATAAATCAAGAAAACCAACAAAAATACAACACGTGTGCTAACAGGTAGAGGACAAAGTTCTCAACAATATGCAACTTTTAAAATTCAAAAATAATCAAAAATGCATGCTATGGACACGTGCAAACATAGGGGTCTAAATGCAATACTGAAAAATAAATGTTCAAGAAATAAACATGCTGACAGGGACTAAAGTGCAATTACCAAGACTATGCAGGACTTGAATGCAAATTCTCCACGAATCACGTGCGCCTCACGTGATGTCTGCTTCACAGGGACCTTTCTGCAATTTTGGAAACCTCCAGGGGTGTCGGTGCAATTTACCCAGGCCGCACGTGCTCCTCACGTGGGGCGGCCTAGGCTCGGAGGCGTCGGAGGCTCGGATCGAGGGTCGGGGCTTCTGGAGGCTCGGGTTATGCTTCGGGGGACCCGAGCCTAGGCTTGGGTGCCGAGGCTCGGATCGGGCGACGTGGCGGCCTGAGGGCCCTTGGATCTGGATGGATCCAAGGGTGGTAGGTGAAGACGCGTGGCAGCGGGTGGAGCGTCCGATCCTTGGTGCGATCGACGGTCGAGGACGAAGGCGGTGAAGAGACGCGTGGCGGGACGAGGGCCGTTCGATCAGAAGATCGAACGGTGGCTGCTGTTTCTCCTTCAACGCTCCTCCGCCGCCTGCGGAGGAGGGGCCTGTGCTCCGGTGAAGGGGGCTGACCTCCGCCTGCCTCGCTGAGCTCCGTCAGTGAGCTCTGTCAGCTCCCAGCTAGCTCGGAAGCAGCGGATGAGGACGGCGAAGCCTCCGGTGGTCTCGGATTGGCTGGAGGAGGGCTGGAGCACCTGGTCGATGAAGCTCGAAGAAGGATCCGATGAAGCTCCGGCCAATGATGATCGGGTACCTGCAAGGGTTATGTGGATAGCCGAAGCGTGCTGATACGATCGTGGAGAGGATGGCGTGGTCGGTGAGGCCTGCGGGTGCTTGAGGTGATCGGGCGAGGTGGCTCCGGACAAGCGGCGGAGCTGCTAGTCGACGATGGTCGAAGTGCGGTGAATGGCGAAGTGGAGAAGCCCGCGAGGATGCTAGCACCGTCGCGGAGCTCGTCGGGATGTCGAGGAGGTGTGGAGATGTCCGTGGAAGGCGAATAAAATCGGAGAAGATCGGAAGAAAAGAAGAGGATGATCGGAGAGGGGATGAAGGAGGTTACCTGGGGTTTGGGGCTCGGTTTTGAGCTCCAGGGGTCGTCGCTCCAGAGGTCGGTAAGCCTCGAGCTCGTGCAGCTACGCGGAGGGCGGCTGCGGCACGGCGGTGCACCGTGGATCTCGCCGGAGAAGAAGGTCCTTCGTCGCTCAACAATTCGGCCGCTTGCTGTCACCAAGAGGAAGCTTGGAGCTCGGGGTTCTTTCCTGGAGTGGCGGATGGGCTTGAATGTGGTCGGAGAGGGTGTATTTATAGGTCGAAGGTGGCGGCAGAGCTGGGTGAGTGGCGAGTTTCATGGAGGTGGTGGAGCGAGTGTGGCGGAGATGGTGATGTTCGAGGGTGTTGGCGAGGGAGAGGGAAGAGTGGGGAAGATCGTGGGAGAGTCAGTGGCCGGCGAGGGGGGCTGGAGTGCGGCCGAGAATAGAAAGGGGCGGCCCCTCCCGCAAGGCGGAGATCGTGGGAGAGAGGGGCTGCCCGAGGTAGGGGACGAAGTCCTGGCCGTTGGATCTTGTGATCCAACGGCCAGATGGAGGCGCGAAGCGGGCGGGTGAGATTAGATCTGGAGTGCCCAGATGAAGGGCTATGAGGGTGACACGTGGCGTGACGCGGGCGAAGTGCGAGCGGGCGGCTAGGATCGGGTCTAGGTGATTGATCTGAGGGTCACGATCCGCTGGAAGACGAGCGGTTGTGATGAAGGGATCGGGGGCGCGATCGGGCGGCCTAGAGGTCGCCACGTGGCTCGTTGAGGATGCGGCGCTAAGGAACGGTCCAGATGGAATGCGGGGTGGATCTGATGGCTGTAGAAGAGAGCGGACGTGGTCAGGCCTGGGCCGTTGGATCTGAGGTGCGATCCAACGGTGGAGGGCGCGGGCGGAGCAGACAAAGGGCAGCGGGCCGCGTGGCGCAATCAGAGGGCGCCACGTGGCCTGCTGTGAGTGGTCGAAGGGAAAGACACGTGTAGAAAGAGGAGGAGGCCGAATTTGGAAAAACTCAAAACATGAAAGTTGTAGATCTTGATGAGATCTACAAGTTTCATGTTGACCAAAGACGGAGATGAGGTCAAATATGATACATAAATACAAAGTTACATAAATATACATATGTAGTATACAAAATGACCCAAAAACCCAAGTTCCTCATACAAGCTCCAATTTCAATGAAATTAGTCTCATTTTGAAGGTCTTTTGATATGTAGTATTCTAAGAGTGAGTAGACCTAAGTAGGAGTTTGTATGCGGGCTTTATGTGTGTTTTAATGTACAAGGGTGCTCAGGGTATTTAGGCTCTTTTACAAGGGTGATTTGTGGCTTTCTTCCCTATATTCTTAAGGAGTATATACATATATTATAGAGAAGGAGTTATTTGATGAAGAGGTCTTTTACAGGTGATTTTTGGCTTCTTATTTAAATGCAGATGAGCTCCTAAAATGCATGAATTATGGATGCATGCATGAATGCTATTTATGCAAGATAAAGGGAAATATGCCTCTATTTTCTCGGGAACAAGGCTCTATTTTTGACTTTTGATGTGATGAATCACAGATTCATCAACCCCCTATACTTAAACCTTGCTCGTCCCCGAGCAACTAAATGAAATGCGAGAGTGAAATGATTTTGGGTTCCATACCAAGGTCATGAACAAAAGTTAAAAATGGAGCCTGACTCGACCTTTGGATTAATTGTGTGGCGGAACCTTATTTGGACCTGAACTTAAGAGCTAACAGACTTCAAGTTCCACAAGTCTTCTATTCAAGACGCCTCAATAGCCAGGTCAGAACAAATCCTCAAACGCAAATTTCTGATGACTATGATTCTTACTTGTACTGTGTAAGTGAGATATAGCTCTCCACATCAGAAATGACTCGGAACCAGCCTCCTCTAACAAGGTAACTCAATAACCCGGTCCAGTAACTCTTTCCTCGAGGAGCGGGGTATTCCCTTCTAAGTTCAAGTGCGACCAACTCAAGAGGAGGGGGTAGAGAAAAGAATGGACGGTGGCCAGTGTAGCCACCTATCCCGGGATGCCTGACCAGTGTAGCCAAGTCATCCAGCTGCATTTCTTCGTACTCCGACAGGTAAAAATTTTTTTTCTTTGACTTGGACCTGTCTGATTTTTTTGGAGTTTTCTTGCAATTTTTTTTTTTTTTTTTTTTTTCACTATATACAATGTGCAGCATGTACATCAGGAGTTTTTCCTCTTGAGCCAGTAGACTATCCCTCTTTTGAAGCATTATTGCAACCCACAGCATCCCGTCCTTAGATGTCAACACCACTAGACTAGGTTGAGATGCACTACCCTCCCTAGAGGAGGACGGATGTTTCCACCCGTGTGCTACTCCAAGCTAAAGGATTCTACCTCCTCACCACCTCATCAATGAAGAGCTACGTGCATTGTGCTTGTCCAAGTTAGGTCATTATCTAAGAGAATCCTGCGTATGCACGAAATATTCTACTTAGACTAATCAAGATGACATGTGAACATAGACTTGCGGACTCAAAGAATTAAGTCACTTGACCTGAAAAATCTTAATTCCAGTTCCTATAAGGTCCCTCTGAAATTAGATGGGTTAAGGTCAAATCAAGTCCATCCTCAATATCTACTCATAACTTGGTTCAGAACCCACTAGCTTTTCACTTTGCATATGCAAGATATGCAGATGATGTGCAGATGACATGCTATGAATGAAATGCAAGACTTTTTTTTTTTTTTTTTTTTTTTTTTTTTTTTTTGAAAATGCAAGATAATATGCAAGAGTAAATAAGAAGCCTTTTTGTTTTATTTTTCTGGTATACAACAATCTTTTTTTTTTTTATTATTTACAACAATCTTTAGTTGATATAATTTGTACATTAATTTATTATTAATTTTTTTTTAATTTTTACAAAAGGTTTACAAGTAGTATACAAGTGTACAATTTTTTTTTTTTCAATTTTTACCCACCCATAATTATTGCAAATATATATATACAAAAATATGCGAAAGTACGAGCTATGGGTAAAGTATATATGTAATATATACACGCCCCCCTATACTTAGCGTGTGCTATGTCCTCAGAGCACAGAGAGCGAGGAAAAAGACATAGCTCGTGCTAAGCATAGGAGAGCCAAAGAGGAATAGAAAGTATAGAAGTCGTCTTGCCCCCCTATACTTAGGCTCTGGCGGCCTAAGTGTAGAAGAAGATCAAAAATGGGGCGGACGAGGAAAGATGGGAATGGATGAATATACAATATGGGCATCGGTCCCCCCTATACTTAGGCTTAGGTCAGCCTAAGTATTGGTAAGAAATGCGTATGAGGACCGATGTGATCTGGAGAATGTACAGTGAAACGACTCGGGTGACCCCTTCCCCCTATACTTAGGATCTGGTCATCCTAAGTATAGTCCGAGATAATGATTCGATGATGTGGGGATGGGTTACTAGAATCGTGGAGGTAGAGGAAAGGATATACAGGAATGATGATATATGTACAAATGAGTCGGTCTGAATCTTCTGAAGATGCTGCTGATGGCTGGAGTTCATTGCTGCAAGGTCTCATGCACGGCTTGAGATGTATCTGCTGTATCTGTCTCGCGCATGAATACAATCTCCTCCACATGGACTAACTGTTCATTAGATTCAACGAAGTGCTTCAACAGCTGCCCATTAACCAGGAATGTCGGTGCGTCATCCGCGAGATCTGAGATCTCGACACATCCACTATCATGCACCGTTCGGACTACAAATGGTCCCGTCCACTTGGATTTCAGCTTGCCTTGGAAGGTCTTCAGCCTGGCATTGAACAACCATACCTTCTGTCCAGGAACAAAGGTCTTTCGTCTGATAAATCTATCGTGCCAACGCTTCACCTTGTCCTTGTACACCACACTGTTGTCGTATGCGCGGTTTCTGACTTCCACAAGCTCATTCAGATCCATGTCTCTCTGTTTTTGGCCCAGGTGTGTGTTCCAGTTGACCTTCTTTATTGCCCATTCTGATTTATGCACTAACTCTGCGGGCAAATGGCACGGCTTTCCGAATACCATTCGGAATGGGGAGGTACCTAACGGTGTCTTGTAAGCCGTCCTATACGCCCAGAGGACCTGATCCAAGATCTGAGACCAGTCCTTCCTGTCTGGGCGGACGAGCTTTTGCAGTATTGTTTTTACCTCCCTATTTGACACCTCAGCCATACCATTGGTTTGTGGGTGGTAAGGACTAGCGACACGGTGTTCGATGCCGTAATCCTTCAGGAGTTTCTTCACCTCCCGATTCACAAAGTGGCTACCCCCATCTGATATCATCATTTTGGGGATCCCGAACCTAGAGATTATGTGCTCTCTGATAAACTTACAGACAGTCCTGCTGTCTGCGGCTCGGGTCGGGATAGCCTCCACCCATCTTGACAGATAATCCACCGCAAGAAGGATGTATTCAAATCCGTGGCTGACAGGGAATGGGCCCATGAAGTCGATGCCCCAGGCGTCAAAGACATCACAAATGATGACCGGCTGCATCGGCATCTCATCCTTGGAACCAACGGTTCCTCCCATTCTCTGGCATACTGGGCACGACTTCGCGAAGGTGGTGGCATCGCGAAACAGAGTCGGCCAGTAAAAGCCACACTGAAGCACCTTCCATGCGGTCCTCTTCCCGGAGTGGTGTCCTCCTGCCTCTAAGCTATGGCATAAAGAAAGGACACTCTGGTATTCCTCCTGAGGAATACAACGTCTCCAGACGCAATCCGGTCCTTCAAAGAAAAGGATCGGATCCTCCCAATGGTAGTGTCTAGCATCCGACTTTAGTCGGTCAATTTGGCTCTTGGGCCAATCCTCGGGAACCTTCTTGGAGACAAGATAGTTCACGATATTGGCATACCATGGGAGTGAGTCGATAACAAAAATCGACTCGTCAGGGAAGGAGTCTCGAATTGGGGAAACCTCGGAAGTATTAATATTTTCGAGACGAGAGAGATGATCAGCTACTACGTTCTTCTTTCCAGGTTTATCACGGATGTCCAAATCAAATTCCTGGATAAGTAGAATCCAACGAAGAAGACGCGCCTTCGCGTCCTTCTTCTCCATCAAATATCGTAGTGCCGTGTGGTCTGTGAACACAGTCACCTTGGATCCGATTAAATGCGATCTGAATTTGTCCAAGGCAAACACTACCGCCAGCATTTCCTTTTCGGTAACTGTATAGTTACGCTGAGCAGAATCAAGCACTTTGCTTGCGTAGTGGATTGCAAACGGGACGCCATCTCTTCTTTGTCCCAATACAGCCCCAACAGCATAATCTGATGCATCCGTCATGATCTCAAAAGGGAGAGACCAATCTGGGGCTTGTAAAATGGGTGCGTCCATAATCATTCCTTGTAATAGCTTAAAGGCCGCAAGACACTTGTGATCGACAATAAACTCCGCGTCTTTGCCTAAAAGCTCAGTTAGCGGTCGGGCAATTTTAGAAAAATCTTTGATGAACCTCCGATAAAATCCGACATGCCCGAGGAACGACCGCAACTGCCGTACGTTGGTTGGTGGCTGGAGTCGTCTGATCACATCCACCTTGGCAGGGTCAACCTCCATTCCTCTCTTGGAGATGACGTGCCCCAACACTATGCCCTCCGTCACCATAAAGTGACTTTTCTCCCAGGAGAGCACCAGATTGACCTCACAACATCTTTTGAGGACTCGGTCCAGATTCCTAAGGCAGGAATCAAAAGAGTCGCCGTGGACCGAAAAGTCATCCATGAAGACTTCCAGGAATTCGCCGACCATTTCGGCGAATACAGCAATCATGCACCTTTGAAAAGTACCTGGAGCATTGCATAACCCAAAAGGCATGCGCCTGAAAGCATAGGTACCAAAGGGGCATGTGAACGTGGTCTTTTCCTGGTCCTCTGGAGCTATGGCTACTTGATTGTAGCCCGAGAACCCATCAAGGAAGCAGAAGAATTCTTTCCCTGCTAGTCTCTCTAAGATCTGATCAATGAACGGTAGGGGGAAATGATCCTTCTTCGTCGCGGCATTCAGGCGTCTGTAATCCACACAGACGCGCCACGACGTGGGTACTCTCGTCACGATCTCCTCTCCGTCCTCGTTGGTGGTCGTCTGAATTCCCGACTTTTTCGGGACAACATGGATTGGGGCCACCCACTTAGAGTCGGAGATTGGGTAGATAAAACCCGCGTCGCACCATTTTTCTATCTCTTTCTTGACAACCTCTCGTAGATTTGGATTCAACCGACGTTGGAATTCACGAGAGGGTTTGGCTTCATTCTCCAAATATATATGGTGCGAACACAGAGCGGGATTTATCCCGTGGAGATCGGAAATGCTCCAGCCTATTGCCTTGCGGTTCTTCTCCAGGATCTCTAGCAAGCGAGATTCCTGCTCCTCGGTCAATTGCGAACTGATAATGACCGGAAATTTCTTGGCTGCGCCCGCAAGGAAGGCATACTTAAGGGTTGTGGGTAAGGGTTTGAGCTCAGGGATGGTATGATCATCTAAGAAGTCTGGCTCAATCCGATCTGGTTCGGTGTTGGAAGTGGCTGGATCTTGATCTGCAGTGGCTGCCACCAAGCTTGGCTCTGGAGTCGGATCGTCAAAGGTCTCCATGCAATCGGCAAACGCCTCGTCCGACTCGTCTTCCTCATCTTCCGATTGTCCTAAGGATGTAAGGACTGACAGGCCCTCTTGGGCCTCTATGTCATCGAAGATGTAGGGTGATGCAGGCTCAGAGCTGTACTCGTTCCTAATGATCTCGCAGACTGACTCATGTACTGGATCATCTTCAAAGGAGATGGACATATCGGTGCTGGCTGGGTTCTGTCTCCATGGCCCAACTAAGTCTACATGTGCACTGTCTGTTTCGATCGAAGAGTACTCGGTGCTGGATTCGGAGTCCGGTCTCTGCCATCTGGTCTGCTTCATCTCTAGTTCCTCATCTCCGCCTGGAGTTTGGAACTGAATCTTCCCATTCTTATAATCGAATAAGGTTCCTGCTGTTCTAAGGAAGGGCCTACCCAAGATAATCTGGGAATCTCTCCAATTACGAGGGGTCTCCATATCAAGGACAGTGAAGTCCACCAGGTATTCCTGACCCTCGACTTTGATCACAATGTTCCTTAATTCTCCTTGGGACCTCTTAGTGGATTTATCTGCAAACTGCAGAATAGCTCTAGATTTCCTAAGAGGTCCGAGATCAAGCCGCTCATAGAGGGCTGTGGGCATCAAATTGATCGAGGAACCATTGTCAAGGAGAGTGCGTGCAAACGCGATGTCATCAACATGACTCACTACATAGTGTGCACCCATGTCTCTTCGTTTCCGAGGAAACGAGTTCTTTATTGCACAAGTCGTGGCTACTGATAGAACGTGTTTCTCAACACGGCTTTTGGTCTTCCTGCTAACCCTAGTAGGTGTGCATCGCACCTTAAGGTATTTCTGGAATGCAGGGGTCATTTCCACGAACTTGTCGAAAGGGATTGTGACCTTGATATGTTTGTTACAAAATTCAGCCATCTCAGGGTCATCTTTTTGGATTTTTGTGTTTTTCTTCTTCCCACCCTTAAGAGCTTGGGGGAAAGGGATTATTAACTCAGGATCTGGAACTGAAATATTTTCATTAGAAACTGAAACTGAGTTCTGGACAGGACTCTGACTCGGACTTTTGTACAGACTCTGATGCTGACTCTGACGAAAGGGAAAATGCTTGGGCGAAACCGGTGATGCGTCTTCCGCTTCTTCTGACTGGTCCTCCTCAGATGGAGGTGCGGGCTCATCGGTGCCGTCGGACTCCAGGTGGATGCGGGGGTGCTGCTTCGAGGACTCAGATGTCCTCTTCTTCTGCTTGCGGTGGTGGTGGTGATGCTCCTCTTCCTCCTCCTCCGAATTCTCCTCAGGTCGAACTTCGGAGGTTCCTTCCTGTTGTGCCCGTGCCCGATCAGGTATGGTCACGGTCCTTCCGCTCCTGAGGGACATATGGTTAACATTATCATACGAAAGGATCTCATGTTCAGATAAATAATTATCTGAATAGTCTACCTGATCTCTAGGTCGGTTCTGGCCTTGGTGTATGCTGTTCGGGTTGGCCTGAACCTGTGCGGGAAGTGGAGTCCTTGGCGCCGTTTGTTGGTCTTGAGCACGAGAGACCCGATTGATGTCGGTTCTCATGTCCAAGTAATCGTTCTGCATCTGCTGGACCCTATCAGACAGGGTCTGGATCGCCAAGGTGAGGGACTCCAACTCGGTGGGCTGGGCTGGCTGCTGCGTGGATGCCGTCCTGAACTGGCCCTGCTGGTAGGTTCGCTGCTGCGGCTGGTACCCCTGGTCTGGCCTGGACTGGTATCGCGGGATTGTGACGGGTCTGGTCTCCTGGTATACTGGGGTTGGGCGGTGTGCCTGATCCTTCCCCATCTCAATTTGCCGGACTAGTGGGTCACGGCTATACCAGAGCCCGTTGATCTCGTAGACGGGCGGAGGCTCCTCGTATGCTGTCTCAACTGGTGGGGGTGCTTGATGGTTCTGCTGGGTGTAAGTCTGATCCCAGCTGCTTTGAGACCCCGGTGCCTGTTCCTGTACAAGATGAACTCGATGTACAGGTACAGGTGGTGCAGAAGGGGTGGGTAGCTTCATCTTGGCTACCTTTTCAGAGAGTTCCTCCACCTTCTTGGGAAGGCTCGAAAGAGACTCCATCTCCGCGACTCGCTTGTGGATCTGTTCGACCATGGTGAGCTTGTCTGCAATCATCCCCATGCTGGGGATGAGGTCCTCTGTCAGATCAGCAACAGTCCTTTTAGTTGTCTCGTTGGATAGAATCGAGGGAGACAACTGATACGCCTCCCGCACCCTTAGTTAATCCGGTCAAATTAATGTCCAAATCAATTAATGATATTCGTTGCAGTCGGATACGAGGGATTAATCAAAAATCACTTAGCTATTAATGTTAAGTGATGTAGTTTTTTTTTACTTGGTGAAGTCCAAGGTCGATCTCAGGGAGGCATCTGTCTCCTTAGGTTGATTACATCAATTCACAAGTGCTCGAGATTCGGGGAACGATTTTTTTTTTTTTTTGGTCTTTTTAATTACTATGTAGACAATGCAGACAATCCTTAGCCAATTTCAAGTTAGATTTAATTGATATATCAAATTCAGTCCAAAAATTATGAAAATTGGCCAGAAGGTTGCTTATGATGAAAATGACCTACACTAATTTTTTTGGAATTTTTTGACTCAAAATGAATATTCTATGAATTAACTAAACAAACAGTGTGATTTTCAATGTTTAATTTTTAATAAATATCAAAACACAATATTTCTCGGAACTAAAATTATCCTAGGAAGGTCTAATGATCAGGAACCTAGGAAAATTGACAGAACTAAAAAAATGTTGTGAAATGAATTAATTAAAATTAATCAAAGGAAATCACTAAACTATTTATTCAGGCCTCGTTATGCGTGCAAATGATGTGAAATTTTTATGGGATGTTAAAAACAATGTCCTTAAGCTACTGTGATTTTTTTGGTGATTTTTGAAGGCACAGATAATTTACTAAAAATCAAATGGCATCTCTGGGCAAAATATGACTCAAATCAACCAATTAATTCATTAATAAATCAAGAAAACCAACAAAAATACAACACGTGTGCTAACAGGTAGAGGACAAAGTTCTCAACAATATGCAACTTTTAAAATTCAAAAATAATCAAAAATGCATGCTATGGACACGTGCAAACATAGGGGTCTAAATGCAATACTGAAAAATAAATGTTCAAGAAATAAACATGCTGACAGGGACTAAAGTGCAATTACCAAGACTATGCAGGACTTGAATGCAAATTCTCCACGAATCACGTGCGCCTCACGTGATGTCTGCTTCACAGGGACCTTTCTGCAATTTTGGAAACCTCCAGGGGTGTCGGTGCAATTTACCCAGGCCGCACGTGCTCCTCACGTGGGGCGGCCTAGGCTCGGAGGCGTCGGAGGCTCGGATCGAGGGTCGGGGCTTCTGGAGGCTCGGGTTATGCTTCGGGGGACCCGAGCCTAGGCTTGGGTGCCGAGGCTCGGATCGGGCGACGTGGCGGCCTGAGGGCCCTTGGATCTGGATGGATCCAAGGGTGGTAGGTGAAGACGCGTGGCAGCGGGTGGAGCGTCCGATCCTTGGTGCGATCGACGGTCGAGGACGAAGGCGGTGAAGAGACGCGTGGCGGGACGAGGGCCGTTCGATCAGAAGATCGAACGGTGGCTGCTGTTTCTCCTTCAACGCTCCTCCGCCGCCTGCGGAGGAGGGGCCTGTGCTCCGGTGAAGGGGGCTGACCTCCGCCTGCCTCGCTGAGCTCCGTCAGTGAGCTCTGTCAGCTCCCAGCTAGCTCGGAAGCAGCGGATGAGGACGGCGAAGCCTCCGGTGGTCTCGGATTGGCTGGAGGAGGGCTGGAGCACCTGGTCGATGAAGCTCGAAGAAGGATCCGATGAAGCTCCGGCCAATGATGATCGGGTACCTGCAAGGGTTATGTGGATAGCCGAAGCGTGCTGATACGATCGTGGAGAGGATGGCGTGGTCGGTGAGGCCTGCGGGTGCTTGAGGTGATCGGGCGAGGTGGCTCCGGACAAGCGGCGGAGCTGCTAGTCGACGATGGTCGAAGTGCGGTGAATGGCGAAGTGGAGAAGCCCGCGAGGATGCTAGCACCGTCGCGGAGCTCGTCGGGATGTCGAGGAGGTGTGGAGATGTCCGTGGAAGGCGAATAAAATCGGAGAAGATCGGAAGAAAAGAAGAGGATGATCGGAGAGGGGATGAAGGAGGTTACCTGGGGTTTGGGGCTCGGTTTTGAGCTCCAGGGGTCGTCGCTCCAGAGGTCGGTAAGCCTCGAGCTCGTGCAGCTACGCGGAGGGCGGCTGCGGCACGGCGGTGCACCGTGGATCTCGCCGGAGAAGAAGGTCCTTCGTCGCTCAACAATTCGGCCGCTTGCTGTCACCAAGAGGAAGCTTGGAGCTCGGGGTTCTTTCCTGGAGTGGCGGATGGGCTTGAATGTGGTCGGAGAGGGTGTATTTATAGGTCGAAGGTGGCGGCAGAGCTGGGTGAGTGGCGAGTTTCATGGAGGTGGTGGAGCGAGTGTGGCGGAGATGGTGATGTTCGAGGGTGTTGGCGAGGGAGAGGGAAGAGTGGGGAAGATCGTGGGAGAGTCAGTGGCCGGCGAGGGGGGCTGGAGTGCGGCCGAGAATAGAAAGGGGCGGCCCCTCCCGCAAGGCGGAGATCGTGGGAGAGAGGGGCTGCCCGAGGTAGGGGACGAAGTCCTGGCCGTTGGATCTTGTGATCCAACGGCCAGATGGAGGCGCGAAGCGGGCGGGTGAGATTAGATCTGGAGTGCCCAGATGAAGGGCTATGAGGGTGACACGTGGCGTGACGCGGGCGAAGTGCGAGCGGGCGGCTAGGATCGGGTCTAGGTGATTGATCTGAGGGTCACGATCCGCTGGAAGACGAGCGGTTGTGATGAAGGGATCGGGGGCGCGATCGGGCGGCCTAGAGGTCGCCACGTGGCTCGTTGAGGATGCGGCGCTAAGGAACGGTCCAGATGGAATGCGGGGTGGATCTGATGGCTGTAGAAGAGAGCGGACGTGGTCAGGCCTGGGCCGTTGGATCTGAGGTGCGATCCAACGGTGGAGGGCGCGGGCGGAGCAGACAAAGGGCAGCGGGCCGCGTGGCGCAATCAGAGGGCGCCACGTGGCCTGCTGTGAGTGGTCGAAGGGAAAGACACGTGTAGAAAGAGGAGGAGGCCGAATTTGGAAAAACTCAAAACATGAAAGTTGTAGATCTTGATGAGATCTACAAGTTTCATGTTGACCAAAGACGGAGATGAGGTCAAATATGATACATAAATACAAAGTTACATAAATATACATATGTAGTATACAAAATGACCCAAAAACCCAAGTTCCTCATACAAGCTCCAATTTCAATGAAATTAGTCTCATTTTGAAGGTCTTTTGATATGTAGTATTCTAAGAGTGAGTAGACCTAAGTAGGAGTTTGTATGCGGGCTTTATGTGTGTTTTAATGTACAAGGGTGCTCAGGGTATTTAGGCTCTTTTACAAGGGTGATTTGTGGCTTTCTTCCCTATATTCTTAAGGAGTATATACATATATTATAGAGAAGGAGTTATTTGATGAAGAGGTCTTTTACAGGTGATTTTTGGCTTCTTATTTAAATGCAGATGAGCTCCTAAAATGCATGAATTATGGATGCATGCATGAATGCTATTTATGCAAGATAAAGGGAAATATGCCTCTATTTTCTCGGGAACAAGGCTCTATTTTTGACTTTTGATGTGATGAATCACAGATTCATCAACGACCAAACAAAAAGATCGTCCTATACATAGCTTCTACTCTTCACTATGTGGCATGTTCAAGAAACTTCATAGCTTCAAGCCGGTAACTACGTCGACTGAGCAACAACGGCGTACGTGAACGCCACAACGGTTGGAGTTTTTCTGACTGCCCTAGATCCTGAGGATCCTTCTCATGGAGGAGTACAATTGTCTCAGCAAGATCATTGTCCCATATGTTGCCACCACACAAACCTCCTCAGCTATGGTTGCATCTCATGGTAAGGGTGGTGCTTCTGAGATCAGAGGGCATGGTGCTCGTGGTGGAGGAGTTGACCACGTTGTTGACCATCAACGTGGTCCATGCACATATTGTCATCCTCCCGGTCATGCGGAGGAGACATGCTATCATAAGCATGGATATCTCAAATCTGTCATATAGCTGAGTAGGTTGAACCCACTACTATTTTGACTCCTACTCGAGACCGAGGTTAGATGATATTGTCTCCCGTTTGAGAGAGATAATGACTCATGTTGTCAGCACTACTACTAGTTCTTCGGATGTTGCAGCCTCTGCCAGAGGATCTTCTAGCTCCTTATGTATAGCCTATTCCCTTTCTAGCATCATTTGTGTGGTGGAGACAAGGCTCAGTTTACTTATGGATTTGTTCTCCTTGACAGATCATTTGTCATTGCAGATGAGATTCTTTCTGTCTATTATAAGACAGAGGGAGGTCTATTTGACGTTGTTGATAAGTTTTGAATCCTAATCATCTGACCTAGGTTGAGGAACCCCGTATGCAACCCCTACTGTCGTATCATACCCCAACAAGACATGGGTCTTGTTGCCCGATCAGTTAGCTTAGGGGGTCTACGGGGAGCAGGTGCATCCTCTATATTCTCTTCTTTCGCCATATAGTGAAAATCGATCGTCGCCACCTCAGGACATAGCTTAATTACAGATGAACCTTGTAAATTTATTTGTTTATGTCTTTCTTGTTTGACCGTGTTTGTACGAGTTTGCTTCCGTAATTTGCAACAAATGTGTATCAGAGCTTCGAATTCCATTAAGATCAAGCAAGATGATGTTGCACAATCTAAAGATCGAGAAGTTCACAGGGAAGAACGTATTCAGTCTATGGCATATCAAGATGCGCGTCCTTCTGAAGCAGCATGGCATTTGGGCATCATTGGATCTGGAGTGGGTAAAGACACTCGAACCCTCTGAGTTGACGGTATAGGAAGAGAAGGTGCACTTAATGATCATGTCGAGTTTGACGGATGAGATTATTGCAGAGGTTGCCAATGAGGATTCCACGGTCGGTCTTTGGTTGAGACTTGAAAGTCTATACATGACAAAGTCTCTGATCAACAAGTTGCCATTGAAGCAATGTTTGTTCTCTCTCCGCTTGCAGGAAGTTGCATCTCTTAAAGAACATCTAGATTGCTTAAATACATTGTCGATGGATTTAGGAAACGTTGATGTTAAGATTGAAGATGAGGATGTTGCCTTGATTTTGTTGATTTCTCTTCCATTATCATATGAGAATTTCGTTCAATCATTTATTGTAAGAAGAGAATCGATAACCCTAGAGGAAGTCTGCTTGAGTCTGCATACGTGTGAACTTCGGCATATGGCAATCGGGAAGCAGGATTATGATATTACAGGTTTCGTAATGACTCATGAAAAAAGTCATGTCAATTTTGGCTACACAAAGATGGGAAAGGAGAAGTTCAAGTTGAAGAATCACATTTCTAAGGACATCTGCAAGGACCCTGGACTTTAAAAGGACTTCCCGTGAAGAAATGGAAACCACTGTTGCTGCCATGGCTTAGGAAGGTGCATACTCCGAAGGTGATCCGGTTTTTACCGTCACAAATCAAAAGACGACGAATAATACGTAGCTTCTTGATTCAAATTCTTCTTATCATATGACACACAATGAAGATTGGCTCTGCACCTATGAGAATGGTGGAAATGTTGTAATGAAGAATGATGCATCATGCAAGATTGTGTGTATCGATTCTGTGAAGATCAAGATGCATGATGGAGTCATGAGAACGGTGACAGAAATAAGCCATGTTTCTGATCTGAGGAAGAAAATGATATCCCTCGGAGTCTTGAACTCTGAAGGATGTAGGTATAGCGTTGAATGTGGAGTTATGGAGGTTGCCAAAGTTGAGGTGATTATCATCCCAAGTCATTAGATCAAGATGCATGATGAAGTCGTGAGGACGGTGACAGAAATACACCATGTTCATGATCTGAGGAAGAACATGATATCCCTCAGAGTCTTGGACTATTAAGGATATATGTATAGTGTTGAATGTGAAGTTATGGAGGTTGCCAAAGTCGGGGTGATTTTCATCAAGGGAAACAAGCAGAAAATTCTATACATCATGCAAGGGTCTACTCTTTATCATAGGTACTTTAGAGTAGTGTACCATTCTCTGTGCTAGATGAGAGAGACCCAGTTCTCCGACGAGGAGACTTTTTCAGACTCTATTCTCCAGCGACCGTAGACTCCAACGAGGATTGCACTTCTACGACCTTTTTCAATTCAACCCTTTTCGGAGATGATGCAATTGTCCACATTATTGTGGCGGGCCAGAGTACTCCGACGAGGAGACTCATTTCAATTGCAGTGACTCTGACAGACGCAGTTCAGAGCACATGCTCTCCGATGAGGAGATTCAACAGACTCACACTCCAAGTTATTCGTCCTCCTCACCTGCACAACATGAGAAGCAACGTCCTCGACAACAACAGTTGTGCACGTTGAGTTGATATTGTCCGTAGTGTCATGTAGCGTGAGTTCTATTTCTTCCAGTTTGTCCAAGCTGAGTATTGCATGCTCTAGCTTGAGAGGGAGTGTTCGAATATTCGTTGTATGCATCATCTATGTGGGAGATGAGTAAATGGATCTCTCCAGGATCCATTTACCCCATCCATAGTTTAGTCCCACATCTACCAGTTTGGAGATGTGGAGACTCAGTGGGGGCTATATATAGACCCCACACCCCTTGTATTCAGTGGAGAAAAGCGAATGGCACATAAGTCCTCTGAAGCATTCTCCCGTGGTTTCATCCCGCTCCTTAGGGAGTAGGGTTCCACGTAAATCCCGTTGTCCTTATTCTTTATTTCTTTTTCCACGTATCTCTTCCACGTGTTTATTTTCTAATAAATTTTACTACTTGTATCAAAGCCGAGTTGAAGGAAATCTAAGGAGAAATATTTCATGTTGGATGGTTGAGTAAATGCCAATAATTGCATGACATTTAATCACGAAAACTTTATATATTATACGTTGATCCATAATAACAAAACTTCATTACACGTTCATGCAAATTTGCGATACATGAGCAAAACTTCAATCGACATATATTAAAATATCAGATGATGCACTCATGAAAATGATACATGAGTAAAAATTGCTTATACATAATGACGTAATGCAATGCAATTGTATACAAATGCATTGCATATTCTTTCATTTGCATAAAGAGTATTTTTTCTGGTAATGTTAGATATGCAGGCTCTGACAATACCTTAGACTTATGCACTTTACAACTTTCTGCATTCTTCAGATATCTTGGCATTATACGCCAAACCTTGTGTGCATATACATCTCAGCAAAACGGTGTTGCTGACGCAAACATCATCACTTACTTGATGTGTTCAGGACCCTCCTGATTCAAAATCATGCTCCTCATTCATTCTGGGATATTGTGGTTTTCATTGCATGCTACTTGGTGAACTGCATATTGTCCTTAGTTTTAGGAGAGAAGGTTCCTTTCTTGATTGCATTTCCCTAGAAGAACCTCTTCTCCCTTACACCATGTATTTTTGGTTATGTGGCTTTTACACCATATGACTCCTGGTCGTAACAAGCTCTCCCCTAGAGATGTCGAGTGTGTCTTTGTAGGCTACTCGGACCCAAAAAGGGGTACACCAGTGTCGACCATGTTCAAGAAAAGTACTATGTCAATGTGGATGTCACCTATTTTGAGTCTGTCGTGTTTTTTCTCCAACGGGTGACAAGTTGACTCTGTCTGACATTGGAGAGGAGGTATGGGTGCCTCCTCTACCTATGCCACCATCACCTTCACCCGCTTCACCAACTCATGTGGCTCCTCCACCACCGCTACGTAGTATGTTTTCTCAGCTTCCATATTTTTACGTTCGTAGGTCTCCGAGCATTTCCCTTGCTCGTGGACCTTCCCCATCATCCTGCATGTCCTTGGTATGTTCTGAGCACATTGTTTCTACTGATGGAACTAGTGACTTGTCCATGCAACAAGTTATTTTACAGGACGAGCATGTGCTTTCTCAGGAGGCTATTCTAGTTTACAGGTTGAGGAGGATGCATGTGACCTTGATGTGCATATTGCTCTGCGGAAGTGGAGGCATGCGTATGATGCGTATCTTATAGCAACACATGTCTTTTTAAGGTGCCTTTCAGAGGATTTCAGAAGGTTTGTCGTGGGTCTGTTAGCCGTAAAGATTTGACAAGCATATCAGGAGGCAATGCTGGACACTCAGTGGCTTCTTGCAATGGAGGAAGAGATGATCGAGTTACAGTCATGTGGCATGTGCGGTCTTGTTATAACTCCTACATGATCATTTGTGGTGGGATGCAAGTGGGTGTTAACAGTTTAATACCAAGTAGATGTCAGTGTTTATCGTAACAAGGAGGGGCTTGTGGCTTGTGGGTTCACCCAGATGTATTGGATAGACTATCGTGATATTTTCTTTCCCATGGTTCGCCATTCTACGCTACTAATACTTGTCTCAGTTGCAGTAACATGGGACCGGTCCCTATCCTAGCTTGATGTAAAGAATGTGTTTCTCTATGGTAACCTGTATGAGGAAGACTACATGCAACAACCACCAGGGTTCGCTATTAAGGGGGTGTCATATAGCTTGTAGACTTCATATGGCTATCTATGGCCTTAAATAGAGCCTTAGGGTTCGTTTGGTTGCAGGGTTGGGCAGGGTTGGCTTGGCCCAACCCGGGTTACCCCTCCAACCAAACAGGGTTCTCCTCCTCACAGTTTACTATTCACAGGGGTACCCCTGCCCAACCCAACCCTGTCCAACCCTGCAACCAAACGCACCCTTAAAGCATGGTTTTGGAAGCTCTCGAACTTGATAGAAAAATAAGGGTTCATGAGCTCATTACTATTCGTTTAGAGGACTCATAAAGGTGCAATTGCTATATGGGACTATTTTGATATCATCGTTACAGGAAATGGTGTACAAGGCATCTGTATAATTAAGAATTTCCTTTTTAACGGTCTGTCACCAAGTACCTTGGCGATTTACATTACTTCGTTGGACTTTAGTTTGCCAGAAACCAGCGGAGTTTCGTTATGACCCAGAGGAAGTATGTTATTAATCTTCTCTCTGAGACAGTGTTGGAAGATTGCAGGCATGTGACTACTCGCATAGACCCTAGCATGAAGTTATATGACAATGATACAGAGGAGGTAGGCAAGAGGCGATACAAAGGGCTCGTTGGGAAGCTCCTATATGTGATTATCACCTAACCATACATATCTTTGCTGTGAGTAAAGTTAGCCAGTTCATGGAGCAACCTAGACAAGAACATTGATGTTGTTCATATGATTCTTAGGTATATGACGACCTCTCATGGCATTGGATTGTTCTTTAGCAAAGGGACTTCCCTTTCCTTTACAACATGCACATATGCAAACTATGCAGGATGTCGCAAGGACCAGAATCTACCTCAAGTACGTCCAATTGATGAACAACACCATGGATTTATCTGAGGATGATTTAAAGGAGATTGAGACAAGTCTCCGCGGTTACAAATCAGTTTGGTTTCATGTTTGGTAGGTTGACGACTAAGATAATACACCTTCTTAGATGTAAAACAAGAAATAAGGGTCTTTGTAGAGATATTTCTATATTTTAATATTGTTTTGTATTCTTTATTTATGATAGTTCACAGTATGTAATTTACTCATTGGAACTCTCTATTTAAGATAGTCCTAAGATCTCATGAATTAATAGAATCATTTTTCCACCAACATGATATCTGAGTGATAGTCCTAGACCAAAGTTCTCATACCAAAAAAAACCCTAACCGTTATAGCCTATCGCCATCGCTGCTCGACGCCATCGCCGCTTGATGCCACTGCAACCCGGCACCACCTACGTCACCGCTACTGCTCGAAGCAGCCTCTATATGGTTGTCCACAATCGCCCCATCTCCTCGCATATGCATCCGCTCCCTGGCCCTATCTCGGCTAGGGTTGTGTCACGACGTCATTGGGTGTTCTAGGACATCATATTCGTAACCAAATATGATCTAATTTTGAGGTTTCCATGGTGATTTCAGATTGATAAATCACCCCTTTTGCCTTAGGACACACCTCTTTTTGATAGAAATAATTGCAATTTGAGTCTACACCTGCAATTGATTCCCCTAATATCTATGTAGATAAATTTTTTCTATGATTTATAAGTCTCATCCCTTGGATTTGGCATCGTGTCAGAAAATAAGGTTGATACTTCTTCCACATGTGCCTTTCAAGGTCTGGCGAACTACAGATTTTGGGTCATGCAGTTCATGAACTTGATGCATTCTTCTGGCGAGAATCGTATTCTTACCGATGAGGAGCCGACTGATAAGACCGTGGCAAATGCCTCATGGAGGTCGATGATGCATATGTACACGTCTGTTTGATTGGTACATTGATGACAGAGATCGCCAGCGATGTTATATATCAGCCCACTGCCAAGGTAATGTGGGATATTTTTTATGGTAGCTATTCACAGGCAAGAAATGCGATAAATATCTTTTTTATTACAGCGTGACATATTCACTATCAAGCAGAACGGATGACCCTTGCACTCTCTATATACATCTCTCTGAGACATGTTTGAGAAGCTTCCTAGCTTCATGCCTCTTGCAACTACACCTGAGCAGTAAAAGGAGTACATGAATGCCACGATGGTTGGCGTCTTTATAGAGGCACTCAATCTTGAATATGATGCTGCTCAGTCACATATTCTTACAAATGCTACTATTCCTCCTATGGAAAAGGTGTACCGTCTGAAGGATATGGTAAGATCCTTAAGCGCGTTAAGATGTATATGATGATATCTAGACAGATAGATCTTATATGAATCGTATGATGAAGTACCATATGAGTGGATATATAGGGGAAGCGTGAGGATCACATCGAATGCGATCAGGAGCGACTAGTCGCACTAGTTACTCCGAGCAGCAGAATTTAAAAAAATTAAAAATGATGAAACCATATGATCCAAGAACACTTCTTGGATCGTTTCATTGTTCTTGGATCGTTTCATCTAAATCACAAATAGGTACTAGGGTTACCTCTTTAAGCGTGGTTGCGATCGAGTCTCTAAACGAAGAGAGATCCTGTCTCAAGTCCGATTCAATGGAGGAGACGTTTGCGAGCGCGTTGATGAGATGCATTTTCCTCGCAATCCATGTCGATGATCCAGGCAGCGGATCTCATGATCTCATTATATGAGATCACATCTTCTTCACGAGCGAGGCGCACCGAAGGAGATAGAGATCCACGACTAGAAGATCTGGCAGCATAACGACGATGCTGCGGCGATGATGACTATCTCTTGGGCTCCATGGTGGACGGCCACAATGGAAGAGAGGGAGAGGACCTTTGGCATGTAGAGAGAGAGAGAGCTTATGGATTGATCATGTTGTTGTCACTTGAAGAGCAAGCGGTGCCTCTTCTTATTTAGGGTCTTGGGAGTCCATGGATCCCAATCCATGAACATCACACAATCAATGAGTGAGATTGATTTTTGTTTCTTTCAATGGCTATGGTCTTGTTGTAAAAACACAACAACAATTAATTTAATTTAAATTAATATATATTGATAAATCAATATAAGTTAATTTCAAATCAAATCAATTGGCTAGTCTTGGAGATAATGAGGAGACTAACCACGCCCCCTAAAAGGGGGGGATGACCGTCAATCATCTCATGCGATCTCATTATCTCATGATATCTCCAAGATTTACAACAACAATTGTTGTAAGTTATTTCACAAAAATAATTCATAATTATTTTGTGAAATTTGCGATCATGCCATCGGAATATGTTAATCACATTCGCATCCCAAAACAAAATGTAAAGTATATTTTCAATTAATTAGTTAATGTGAATCCAATTCACATCAATAATTAATCAACAAATATAAATCATAAATAGCTCTCGCCTATATATTATAAATCACAATTATAATATATATAATTAATAGGGATAGTGTTATCCTCATTATTCATATTCATGGTAATTAAATCGCATTTAATCATCGTGGATCTCTATTCTCATGTGCCCAAATAATATGGATTGCATTCACATTATTTAGACCTTTGATAATTAAATCAAATCTAATTATCTCAGATAACTCTCCTTATAATATGAATCAAATTCATATTATTCATGATAATTATATCACATTTAAATATCAATTTTCTCAATGCTCAGATACACATATAAATAATGAAATTATCCTTGAACTCTTTCAAGGATAATGCACTTTATCCGCATATAATTGGAGATAAGGACATAACGATTGTATTGTTCCACTTATAGTGACTTGGATATTGAGATCACATCTCAAATCCCGATCTTGCGAACCTCCCATAGATGTTCGATTAGATCAAAGCCGTAGATCTGATCTTCTCATTGTATCTGAATCACATTCAAACAAAGGTCCAACATTTGGACTAAGATCAATGTTGAGATAGTTATATCTCACCGTACTTTTATATTTTACATTTTCTTCATGTATCGTTTGTGTAATTTACCCAGGGCTTTTCTCCTATATAAGAGAGCCCTTGGTTCTCTGTTTTATTCATGAACTTATTTTCCACCAACATGGTATCAGAGCAACGGTCCTATACCCGGGTTTCTGTATCCCACCCTTAACCCTGCACCACCCGCCCCCCCCCCATGCCTGTCGCCGCCTCCTACAGTGCCACCCTACTCTGGCATTCTCCCAACGCTGCCCAGGCCCCCGGCGACCCCCAGGGCCCCTCGCGCTGCCGCAAGGCCTTCCATACCCTTGCGCGGTCGTCGCGCTGCTGCCACATGGCTTTCCCGTCCCTGCGCGCCATCCCGCAAGGCCTCCCAGCCCTCCTGCACGTAACTTAGGGCTTCTAGCCCTCTCGCCGAGCACTGCCCTATCGCCCTACCGTGACCATAGGCCCCTTCGACTGTTGTTGTCGGTAGACGCGCCTAGCCTTGCATCCTTGCATCTTGTGCGATATGAGGTCTGATTTGAGTCAAAACACATGATTTTCCTCATCTAAATCACGTTTTAAGACTCTAATCTTCACAAAGAGGCTTTGAGGATGGTTGTATAAGTCTATGATACAACCATTCCTCCTTATGATTGTGTAGACATTATATAACCGGTCTACTATCCTGCTTATCCGTGATTCTGATCATTGATATCATGTTCGACGTTAAGAGTGACGTATTTTCTTCTTCTGGGGCCTTTAAGGGCCCGGCTCCCATAGTAAAGATGGATGGGACCAACTACGAGTTATGGTCCATGCAGTTTCGTACTCTTATGCAATATCATAATAAGGAGCATATTCTGACGGACGCAGAACCAACGGATAAGACAGGGTTGAATGCATCTTGGAAGCAAGATGATGCATATGCCCGTATCTGGCTCTCTGGGACACTTACCACGGAGGTTGCCAACGATATTGTGAATCAGCCCACGCCCAAGGCTATGTGGGACATATTAGCAGAAACCTAAGGGCAGGCAAAGAATGAAAGCAAGATTCTCCAACTACAGTTTGGCATTTTTTCGACCAAACAAAATGGTCGACCACTTCATACGCACTTCTCCCATCTGAGGGGCATGTTTGAACGATTACATAGCTTCATGCCCATTACCACCAGCATTGAGTAGCAACAGTAGTATCGGAATGCTAAAATGACAGGAGTTTTTCTATCGTCCCTTGAATCTGAGTACGATGCAACACGTACTCAACTTCTGACGGGTGAGACGATACCACTGATGGAGGAGGTCTACAAACGTCTGAGCAGGATCACTACCACACCTATCACTATGACGCATACCACTTCCTCGTCTATGGCTGCTTCTCGTGGATGAGGAGGTTTTTTCCATCGTCATGACCGTGGCCCACGTGGTAGAGGTGGAGGACGTCGGCGTGGTTCATGTTCCTACTGCCATCGTCCTGGTCATTCGGAGGAGAAATGCTTTCAGAAGCATGGATATCCAGCGTCTGCACGTGTGGCTGAGCAGACTGATCCTTCTCCTGCACCTACTACAGATGGACGTTTTGATGATTTTGTCTCGAGACTTCGAGAGATGATGACCACCCCCACGACTCTGGCTGCAGGTCCTTCGGATGCAGCAGCTACTGTCAGAGCATCATCCAGTTCATCAGGTATTTCCTATGCATTTACCAATTGTAACAATTCCGATGCGATAAATTGGAGTATGGACTCTGGAGCGTCTCATCATATGTGTGGAGATCGGACGCAGTTTACCTCTTACTCCTGGACGTTCTATAGTTTTTACCAATGGTGTTTGACTACCAATAGTTTGTCAGGGGGAGATCGTGTTAGCTTCTTCTATGCATTTACAGAACGTCTTATATGCTCCCGATTTTCAGATGATCTTTTGTCTATTAGCCAAATTACAAAATATTTACATTGTCGTGCCATCTTTGACCCCTTTTCTCTTGTTTGACCCATCTTCTCTTGTATTTCTGGACATACTGACTGGCAGGGTGATTGGTCATGGCCGTGAGCAGAGAGGCTTATATAAACTTGCCATTTCTTCATATGTTGAAGTGGCCTCTCTTCCTTTTGAATCTGTTTCTCCATTTTTATGGCATCTTCGCTTTGGCCACCTTTCTCTTCAAAAGTTGATTCATGTGCTCTCGCAGATATCCACTCGTACAACTTTGGACTGTGAAACCTGCCAACTTGGGAAACATCATCGCTCCTCATTTCTAAGTCGTTCAAGTCATCATAGTAGTTAGTCTTTCGAGTTGTTTCATTTCGATATTTGGGGTCCAAGTCGTGTTCCTGATCATCAGGGACATCGTTTCTAAATGGTTGTTGTGGATGATTATGTAGTCTATCTTGGGTATTCTTGTTAAATCGTAAGTCTGAAGCTGGCTCCATTATTAAAACTTTTCTTCTTGAAGTCAACAATATCTTCTCTACTAATGTCTGATTCGTTCGTAATGATAATGCATTAGAATTTTCCACTTTACATTTAGCTGAATTTCTCAGGTCTCATGGTTTAATTAATCAGACTTCATGCATTTATACACCCCAACAAGATGGAGGGGTTGGACGTAAACATCGACATCTTCTTGATGTCACGAGGACATTGTTGATTCAAAGTCGTACACCTCACTCTTTCTGGGGGGATGTGGTCCTAACCGCATGCTACTTGGTGAACCACATGTCATCCACTGTTCTTGGAGAGAAAATTCCTTTCTTGACTACATTTCCCGAGTAGGAATTATTTTCTCTCATTCCCAGAGTCTTTGGATCGGTGGCCTTTGTCTACAACTTCACCCCCGACCGTGAGAAGCTCTCACCTAGAGCTGTCAAATGTGTCTTTGTCGGTTACTCTCGTACCCAAAAAGGGTATCGATGCTTTGATCCAATTGGGAGGAAATACTATGTGAGTGCTGACGTCACATTTTTTGAGTCCATTATGTATTTTTCTCCTACATGACAGGTTGTCTGATACTAATGCTGGAGAGGATATTGTGATTCCTCCTCCTCCATCTTCCCTGTCACATACTCCTCAACCTTCTTCACCTTCACTACCGTCGCCACTTCCACCACTGCCACCACCACCTTTTGCAAGCAAGTCCATGTTTTTACCACACGTTTATACTCGCAGGTTTTCTACTCGCACCTCTACTCATACGCCATCCACATCATCCCTCACGTCTCAGGCATGTCATGAAATACAATTTCTACTGATGGCAATGAAGTTTTGAATGATACACAGGAAGAATTGAGTATAGAGGACAGTGAAGCTGATGACCTGGAGATACCTATTGCCCTAAGGAAATCTCGACGTGGATGTGCCAAGTATCCTCTTGTTGTGCATGTCTCCTTGGATCATCTTTCAGAGGACTACAAGAAGTTTGTAGTGGGACTATCTACTATTACTATCCCACGTACATATCGGGAGGCGCTTCAGGACAGTAGGTGGCGACTTGCTATGGAAGAAGAGACGGCCACCCTTCGGTCACGGGGTACCTGGAGCATTGTTTCGGCCCCACCTGGTGCATCAGTTGTAAGCTGCAAATGGATATTCACGGTAAAGCAAAGGGCTGATGGTAGTATGGACTGCTATAAGGCAAGACTTGTGGTCCGGGGGTTTACCCAAACCTATGGGGTGGACTATCAAGACACCTTCTCTCCAGTAACGAGACACTCAACACTTCGCATTATTCTATCAGTTGCAGATTCCAAGGACTGGCCTCTTTACCAGCTTGATGTGAAGAATGCATTTCTATATGGAGATCTACAGGAGGAAGTATATATGCAACAACCACCAGGATTCGCTACTGAGGGGGAGTCCCAGAAGGTGTGGAAACTTCATAAGGCGATTTATGGCCTGAAGCAGAGTCCGAAAGCTTGGTACCATAAGCTATCGGAGTTGATAGAGCAACAAGGGTTTGTGTGTTCCACTGCAGATCATTCTCTGTTTGTTAGGACACCAAGAGGTACGGTGGCTATTCTTGTTTATGTAAATGATATTATCATTACAGGAGATGATGAACGGGGGATTCTTGCTGCCAAGGAATTACTAGCCCAACAGTCTGTGACTAAGGACCTTGGCAATCTTCGTTACTTCCTTCGGTTGGAGTTCGCCAGAAACAAGCGTAGTCTTGTAATGACTCAGAGGAAGTTTGTTATGGATCTTCTTTCTGAGACATGCATGACAAGATGCAAACCTGCTACCACTCCTATAGATGCAAGTATGAGATTGTATGACGATGACACTAAGGAGGTTGACAGAAAGAGATATAGAGAGCTTGTTGGGAAGCTTCTATACGCTACTATCACCAGGCCAGACATTGCATTTGCAATAAGCAAAGCCAGTTCATGGAGCAGCCCGAGAAGGTGCACATGGATGTTGTTCATATGATCTTGAGATACTTGAAGAATTCATCTGGCTCGGGTCTTATATTCTGTAGGGGTACATCCCTTGACGTGACAGCTTGCGCGGATGCAGATTATGCAGGTTGTCCAAAAGATAGAAAGTCCACCTCTGGATTTGCTATTTTCATCGACAGTTTACTTGTTTCATGGAGAAGCAAGAAGCAGACAGTGATGGCTAGATCAAGTGCAAAGTCTGAATACAAGGCGATGGCCTAGGGATGTGCTGAATTGTGTAGGTGAGATCGGTGTTGACTGATCTTACTATTGAGGTTCCTCTACCTATGCAGCTTATATGCGATAATCAAGTAGCCCTATTTATTGCCAATAATCCTGCCTTCCATGAACGGACAAAGCATATAGGGTGTATTGTCATTACACTAGAGATATGATCCAGAAAGGTCTCATATCCACCTCTCATGTGTCTATTGGAGATCAGACAGCCGACATCTTTACCAAAGCACTTGCTAGAGGTCCCTTTCAGAGATGTTGTTCCATCCTGAGCATGATAGACATATATGCTCCAGCTTGAGGGGGAGTGTTAAGATAGTTGTATCTTACCATACTTTTATATTTTACATTTTCTTCATGTATCGTTTGTGTAATTAAAACATGGCTTTTCTCCTATATAAAAGAGCCCTTGGGTCTCTGTTTTATTCACGAATTTATTTTCCACCAACAATCATATCACTTCTCTATGAGAGGAGTCACTAAAATCTAGACCTGTTTCATCACTCCCTCGGTATGGAAGCGTCATGGTTATACAATCGTTTATGATCACATCACCTTATGGTATTCCTAATACATGTATATCATGCATACTAGAAGCTTCGGAACAAACACGAAGTTTTAGATCTCTTTTAGACTGTCTCCTTCAAGATTTTTATCATTAAGTTTCTCATTCGATCATGTGGGAGTTGGTGTCGAGCATATACTTTCCAAAAGCATATATCATACCCATGTGTTGATCATATACTTCCCAAAAGTATATATTAAAACTATAAATTCATTCAAACTTCCAAAGTGAGACGATCGTGCACAGAATTTGATTCTTCCCAATATCTCATGAGTGAGCTCATGTCTTCCGGTTCAGTAAATGAACATGTATGATCCTTTTGAGAGATCGTATTACTCATATGGCCTTGCATGCACACCAGCGCGCCGGTTTATAGACCTTGGCTAGGTCATCAACCTATTGGTCTGTTAAATGTACATACTCAGACATATAATTACGCATCTATCTCCGACCAGAGGATGCATGCCTATATCGTGACAACATACAACATAGGTTTTTTATTGTTTCGATCTTGTTAAGTCAACTCTTTGACCTAACTTATCTAACACCTTCGAATCTCTATTCCTATGCAAAGGACTTGGATCAAGAGGTCGGTTAGATATCAGCCTTTATGAGAAGGATTTTCATCTCCTATTCAGGCTGGAGATCATCTCTTAACTGTCAATCCGTCATTTGACTGTGCTTGATGAGTCATCAATCTAACTCTTTAGATATTCATCCAAACACCAGCCTATATGATTCAATAATTGAACCAATAGCTGTATGATCATTAAGATGGCCATGGTACATAACTCTAATTGTACTAAGAGACCTATTATGCAAATTAGTTAATCTTCATTTCAGATCTGGGAATGATATTTGCAATAACATTTATTGCACAATGACTCTCCGTGGGCTCGTATATCCAACAATCTCCCACTAGCCCAAAAAGCTATTATTGGGCTAATCATTTAAATCCACACTCATGTGACAATCATATGCTATTTAGAAAAATAGCTAGGTAAGTTGATCATTCACTCTATTCACGAGAGACTACGCCAAGTCCTTTTACGGCACGTGCATATCCCCCAGTAACAGTGCTCGCATCCAATGCGAATGTTGCATCTTATGCAACTAATACTCGCTTTTGGCAATTATAGTGTCCTTGACACTATAGCTTAATAATTATTATAATCAATATTTCCATAATCCTTATCAGAATACCCTTATTCCTGGAGATCTCTATCTCCTAAAGTATCTGCAGTTAAGACCTTTTATATCACTATCTATAATGTCTTAATTTCTTTAAGATAAGACTTTGAGATTACTATCTCAGAAAAAAGTCTTGTCCTCTTTGAGTATATTGTTATTACAACAATCAGGTGTTTCATTTCTATAATAGAATTAGTATCAGTTTACTACTCCCACTGCCATCTAGTCTTTTGTACACATCTAGCATACACTTGGCTTCTCCTAACTGATGCATAAGGGCAAGCAGTTTTAGCATTCACTTCCTCAACTCCTTCAGGTGCTATCCCTTCAGATAGGTTAGTACCATATCTTAATGGAAGGAAGCTTCTATTGGAGTTTTCCAGAAAATGGAAATGTCCTAGGTGTACGACTGATGTGACGGTCCCAATATCCTCTTCTCTTTGCTTCTAAACATTATCAGAACTAATATATGAGAGGTATCCTTAAGATCAAATCTCAAGGTATGGAATAGTTAGTCCATAAACACTTATTATTATGCTTATATAATTCCAAATGATTAGTACATCATCTACAATTAGCATGATGAACACAATGGCACTCCCACTAAGCTTCAAATATCAAGATTGTATATGAAATCATAACTTTTGTAATTTCATCAAATCTGATGTTCCAATTACAAGAAACTCATTTGAGTTCATAGATGGAGTTTCTTTAGTTTGCACTCCCTACTTTCCTCAATCATGAAGCCCTGGGGCTACTTCATGTAAATATCCTCAGAGAGGTATTCATAGGGGAATGCAATATTGACTTCCATTTAAGTTATGTAGCTACAGTTAGCAATATTCTGATAGGTTTAAGAAAGGTCACTGAAGTGCAAGTATCATTGCAAGCGACGTCTCTCTTTGGTGTGTATCTTGAGGATACGAGTCGTGTTTTGAAGGTATGTGCCTTCTCATCATGTTCCCTCTATCTCTTGAAGATCCATTTACACCTAACGGGTCTTACCCTTATAGGTGGATCCTCGAGGATCCCTATACAACACTTGTATATGAAGTCTGCTTTAGACTTTATTGCTAACATCCATCTTTCCATGTCATGGTCTTCAGAAGCTTCATCACATGAAGTTCGATCATTTTCAGACTTAACTGACACATGAAATTCATCCTCAAACTCATTTGAAGAGGTATTAGTGTTTCATATTTAATTGTCCTTTTAGTTTCTGATTTCGGGAGAATCATTATCTTCTCAAGATTCAATGAGTTCCTTTAATTCATTTTCATCTTGATTCTCAAGAGTTTCATCCTTTAAGAATCACATTCTCGGAGATGAGATCTTTTAAGAATCTCCGGGTCATAAAGTAGGTATCCAATACCATCCTTTATTTTCCTAATGAAGTAGCACTCTTTAGTGCTCGATTCCAGCTTACTTGCATGGAACCTTATTAAGGATATACATTGTAGTCTCTACGACATATATATCTGGAAACTAAGAGGTAATTATGCTAAGATTCATCATTGATAAAATCATGTCACACATGATCGATTGTATCTCCCTACAACTCTATTGAGTTTAGGTGTATCAGGAGGAGTGAGATATGAATGATATTCCTTTCTCCATAAGGTATTCATGAATTCATGTAATAGGTATTGACTACCAAGACTAGATCAAATTCATTTTCATCTTCCTTCAAACTTTGGTTCTAAATCAAAATTGTGAAATCTTTGAGCATTTCAAAGGTTTCTAAGGTGAAGTGAAGAAATCTTATATCACACATAATCATCAATAGATATCACAAATCCATAATGTTTATTATGATATAGATGATCTATATACATCAATATGTATGAGATCTTGAATACCTCGGCATCTAACACCATTCTCAGAGAAGGGTGTATTGGACATTTTACTTTGAATACAATATTCATAAGTATGTAAGTTTTGAAATCTTAGACATTCCAAAGTTTCATCTGTTACTAGTCTATTGATCAAATCAACAGACAAATGTCCAAGGCTTGATGCTATATCATTGTCAAATGAGCTTCATCCTCCTATTAATCTTTTAAAGGTTTAATTTTCTGTATTAGAAATCTTAATGAACCATTCATTCATTTTTCTAATATAGTAGAGTCCACTAGATGTTAGATTACTATCTGAAATATATCCATCATAACTCTTTAGGATGGGTTTATTCCAAAATTCATGTTTATTTCTAACACTTAGAAATAAACTATGAGTGTATTCTAATATCCAGGTCATAGAGACATTCTCTAAGACTAAGGACTCTCCCACTGAAAATATGATGTCTATCTATCCAATAAAGATTGTTGCAACAATTGCATCAATATCCATATAGATGACTTGTTAAACCTGAAGATCAAATTCCAGTCTTCTAATACATATGCAACAAATTGCAAGTATTATTAGAAGAACGAGATAATTATTAGACTTTGATCTTATCAATTAAGAAAGTCAATGTCAATGATCATATGTAGATGTAGATTATTCCGATGCACTATACGAGTCCTTCTCTAAGGATCCTAGATAGACTAGATAGTCATACTATCAATACATCGGCTTATTGCAGTATTGGCATTTATCCATCTCTTTGGATGTCATATGAAAATTACATAAGTACAGTCAACTCCTTGATTTTTGTTTTTTTACATGGGTCAGACTCATGCTTCCACTGTGATATCTTCATCTATAAACAACCATTGTTTAAGACCAAGGATCTCTTATATTAAATTCAAAAGATTTCAATATAAGACTATTTCAACATTTATGCATGCTTCATTCAATTCATACAATGTGAATATTACGAAGCTTCATTATGACTAGAGTACAGACAATAGAATGATGACGCTCATCATATCTACATCCATCTTAACTCTTAAAATCATTGGTTCAGGTAGGTACTCAAACATTTTGAGTACATCATCTCTTATAGAGCCACCATTCTGCATAATGCAGTGAACACTGTCATTAATGATTAATTGTTGAGAGTATATATGTATGCTAGATCATATTCTTAGATTTTATAAGGATTATTTAATAATTGCGATCATCAACGACATGCCACTTCCAAAGTACATTCGATGAGATAAGATTATAGAGATATTAGACATACAAATCATAAGGTTGTAGTCGTATTGTCTATTTAATTGTCATTCCTCATTATTATGAGGAAACTTGCACATTGCAACCACATACATTATATGTCCAATTGCAAGTACAATATCTTGATTATGGATCCAATCCATGATATTTTACTGGTTATTATTGAGTATAACATTGAGTGGGTTTAATGAGAGATTATCTGAAATATGAAATTTGTATAAGTATTTATAAATATATATACATATTTTACTTTGATATAGGAATTTTATATCAAAGTTGTCTTGCCTTGTCAACAATGAAAGTTCATTTCCTTAATCACTTTCAATATAAGAGATATACTCATCATTATATCTCAAGCAAGATCTGGGATCTCCTTCCTTATCTTTGTCACTTCCCAATAATATGAGAACGTGTAACTCGGATAAAAAGAAGCAGGAACACATTCCGCCTTGCAAATCCAACTTGCATTCCCAATTCGGTCTTTAACACCCGGTCCCACCACCCCAAGGTGATGTTGACCCGTCATTAATTGAACCAACCGTCAAATGATTAGTACTCGCTATGCGCAATCCAATATCACCCCAATAATATGATGGCACGATATTGGGTTTACTACGCATACAACCTTACACTTTCGAGAAGCAAAGAGCTCGATCCAGATGTGCTTGAATGTAGGAGCCGTTACTTCGGACAGGTTTCTCCTACATACAATCCCTGGCGACGGAACCCTTCACCTTGACGGGAGACCATGGATGTCACTTATGTAATCCTTCATATCATGTTCAAATTCTAATTCATTATTATGAATCATATTCACATAATTAATTCTTATAAGGGAAATAACAACTCTATTCGAAATATAGTATTTTAATTGGATATAGTCAATTTAATCACATTAAATCAATTATGAATCCAATTCAATCAACAAACTTGATTGTTACTTCAAAGGATGATATTATCTCAAAGTACGTATTATTCGAATTTTAATAATTAAAAAATACACCGTGAACTCTCCTGCATTATCCCATCCCTACCCGTTGTCATGGCCAGTACCGACGGGAGTAGGATAGACCGCAAATGGTGCAACCTGCTACCTCAACGCTCCCCGACTAGACACCATATCCACCTAGAGAAAGGATAATGTCAAATTGATCATTGTGTACTTGAGATGATCATCGCTTTTTAACCGAAATTATACCATATAATAATAATCAAAACCATTTTGATTATAAGGAAATTTGCTAAACAAATTCTCAAACCTATTCAAGTAACATATTTGTATCAAGTAACCAATTACTGATCTATATTATATCTAATCATCTATGGTTGAGACAATGTCATTTAAGAGAGCAATTGTTATCAAATATTTCCCAAATATTTATCCATAATAATTCCAGAAAATTAACCATTAATTTCACTAGTTTCTTAAATGACAATCACAAGGTTGTAGATTAAGATTGCAATTTCCAGCAGTGACTCTCACTAACTAAAATTGGCATAGCTCTTTCATCTCAAATCCAAATCATGCAAAATCAATTTTCAAAGTTTGCTATTTTGATTTAAACAGAAATCATGTGATTAGCACGCATTTCCAAGCATTTCAAAACAGTAATTAACTCCTTAATTACGTCCAGATCTGCCATCGTCGAAACAGTGGATATATGTTCACTAAAATGATCATAACTTGAGTTATCGGATTCCAAATCACGCAAACTCAAATCCCATAGTCTCCTTAATTAATGGATAATATTATCCAAGTGATAGTTTCATGTTTAAACATTTTAAACAGGACCAAAATTTATCACAAAACAAGATTGCGAAAATTGAAATACGATAGAATTTTCACAATCCCTTATGAACCCAAATCTTCTTAGGTTTATGGATCGTATCTAAAACCTCCGACCTAAAGCTCTGATACTACTTGAAGGATATGGGAAGATCCTTAAGTGCATCACGGAAGCGTGAGGATCACATCAAATGCGATTGGGAGCGACTAGTCGCATTGCTCTGGGCAACGGAATTTTTAAAAAATAAAATAAAATGATGAAATCACATGATCCACGAACACTTCTTGGATCATTTCATCTAAACCACAAATAGGTACTAGGGTTACCTCTTGCAGCGTGGTTGCGATCGAGTCTATAAACAAAGAGACCTCATGTCTCAAGTCTGATCCAACGGAGGAGGTGCTTGCGAACGCGTTGATGACACACGTGCTCCTCACAATCCATGTCGATGATCCAAGTAGCGGATCTCCTCATCTTGTCATAAGAGATTCAACATCTTCTTCAGGAGCGAGGCGCGGAGATCCATGAATAGAAGATTCAGCAGCATAACGACGATGTTGCGGCAATGACGACTCTCTCGGTCTCCATGGTAGACGGCCACAATAAGAGAGAGTGATAGGACCTTTGGCGTGTAGAGAGAGAGAGCTTATGAAGGGTTTTGTGAGTTCATGAATCCCAATCCATGGACATCACACAATCAATGGGTGAGATTGATTCGTGTTTCTTTCAATGGCTATGATCTTGTTGTAAAAACACAACAACAATTAATTTAAATTAATATATATTGATAAATCAATATAAGTTAATTTCAAATCAAATCAATTGGCTAGTCTTAAAAATAATGAGGAGACTAACCACATCCCCTAAAGGGGGGGAGGCCCACCAATCATTTCATGAGATCTCATTATCTCATGGGATCTTATTATCTCATGATATCTCTAAGATTTATAACAACAATTGTTGTAAATTTTTTCACAAAAATAATTCATAATTATCTTGTGAAATTCGCGATCATGCCTTTAGAAAAATGTGAATCGCATTCACATCACAAAATAAATGTAAATATGTTTTCAATTAATTATCCAATGTGAATCCAATTCACATCAATAATTAATCAATAAATATAAATCACAAATAGCTCTCTCTTGTATATTATAAATCACATTTATAATATATATGATTAATATGGATAGTGTTATCTGCATTATTCATATTCATGGTAATTAAATCACATTTAATCATCTTGGATCTCTATTCTCATGTGCCCAAATAATATGAACCACATTCACATTATTTAGACCTTTGATAATTAAATCAAATCTAATTATCTCATATAACTCTCCTTATAATATAGATCAAATTCATATTATTCATGATAATTAAATCACATTTAATTATCAATTTTCTCAAGCTCGGATACACGTATCAACAATGAAATTATCCTTGAACTCTTTCAGGGATAATGTGCTTTCTCCGCGGATACTTGGAGATAAGGACATGGTGATTGTATTGTTCCACGTATAGTGACTTGGATATTGAGATCACATCTCAAATCCAGATTTTGCGAACCTCCCATAGATGTTTGATTGAATCAAAGCCCCAGATCTAATCTTCTCATTATATCTGAATCACATTCAGACCAAGGTCCTACATTTGGACTGAGATTAGAGTACTTCTCTATGAGAAGAGTCACTAAAATTCAGACCTGTTTCATTACTCCATCAGAATGGAAGCGTCATGGTTATACAATCGTTTATGATCACATCACCCTCAGGTATTCCTAATACATGTACATCCTGCATACTGGAAGACCCAGAACAAATCCGAAGTATTAGATCTCTTTTTGACTGTATCCTTCAAGATTTTTATCATTAAGTTTTTCATTCGATCATTTGGGAGTTGGTATCGATCGTATACTTTCCAAAAACATATATCATACCCAGGTATTGATCATATACTTTACAAAAGTATATATCAAACGTACAAATTCAGTCAAGCTTCCAAAGCGAGATGATCGTGTACGGAATTTGATTCTTCCCAATATCTCATGAGTGAGCTCATGTCGTCTGGTTCAGTAAATGAACATGTATGATCCCGTTGAGAGATCGTATTACTCATATGCCCTTGCATGCACACCAGCGCGTCGGTGTATAGACCTTGGTTAGGTCATCAACCTATTGGTCTACGAAATGTACATACTCGGACATATAGTAACACATCTGTCTCCGGTCAGAGGATGCATGCCTATGTCGTGACAACTTACGACATAGGTCTTTGGTTATCTCGATCTCGTTAAGTCAACTCTTTGACCTAACTTATCTAACACCTCCGAATCTCTATTCCTATACAGAGGACCTGCATCAAAAGATCGGTTAGATATCAACCTTTATGAGAAAGGATTGCCATCTCCTACTCAGGTTGGAGATCATCTCTTAACAATCATTTGACGATGCTTGATGAGTCCTAAATCTAACTTTTTAGATATTCATCCAAGCACCAACCTCTATTATTCAACAATTGAATCAGTAGATGTATGATCATTAAGGTGGCCATGGTATATAACCCTAATTGTACTAAGGAACCTATTATGCAAATTAATTAATCTTCATTTCAGATCTGAGAATGATATTTGTAATAATATTTATTGCATAATGACTCGTCGTGGGCTCACATGTCCAACATCGTCGCCTTAGCAAGATCATCGTTCCTTCATCCACTACATCACAGACCTCCTCTGTGATGGCTGCATCCCGAGGTAGAGGAGGTACTTCACAACATAGAAGTCGATGGTTCTATGGTTAAGGAGGTGGTCGTGGTCCTCGTTCGCCATTCACCTTTTGTCACCGCCTTGGCCACTCTGAGGATACATGCTACTCCAAGAATGATTTTCCCCATTGATCGTGATGTTGAGCAGAGTGAGACTCCTGTTGTCTCTACTTCTGATCATAGTTTCGATGACCTAGTCTCTCGCTTGAGAAAAATCGTGCCTCCTATTGTGTCTTACAGGTCCTCGAGCACTTCAGATGTGGTTGCTTCTGCCTCGACTAGTATAGTGCTTGTGCTCTTACCAGTTGTAGTAGGCTTGATATTACAGAATGGATTATGAATTTGAGTGCCTCTCGTCATCTGTGTGGAGGTAGAGATAAATGACATCATACAGACAGATATCTACTGGCAGATCAATGACCATAGCAGATGAGTCTCATTCTCACATCACTGGACAGGAGATCAGTTTGTCGCCATCCATGCACCTTAATAATGTGCTTCATGAATTTATTGTCTATTAGTCAGATTACTAAAGACTTACATTGTCGTGCTATTTTTTATCCATTTTCCCTTGTGTTTCAGGACATACCCACGGGCATGGTGATTGGATGTGTCCGTAAGTAGGGAAGCCTATATCGACTTATCCATACTCCTTACATGGGTTCTTCTTCTAGTTCCTCGGGAGCAGTATCTCCTTTTATATGGCATCTTAGTTTTGGTTATCTACCCCTTGAGAAGATGTGTCATGGGCTTCCTCAGATTTCTCCTCGTTCTATTTTCCAGTTTGAAGCTTATCAACTAGGAAAACGTCACGGGTCTTCATTCCCGAGTCGTCAGGGTCGTAATAGTAGTTCTCTTTTTGAGTTGATTCATCTGGATATTTAAGGTCCGAGTCGTGTTCCATACCATCAGGGACACAGATTCTATCTTATTGTTGTTGATGATTTTTCTATATTGTCATGGATTTTTTTATTAAAGACTAAGTCCGAAGTTGTAATTCGGTTTTTTATCAACGAAATTAAGAATATCTTTTCTGCTACTGTCGAATTTGTTTGCACAAACAATGCACTGGAGTTTTGTACCACATCTTTGACATTTCTTTCGATCACTTGGTATTTTACATCAGGCATCATGTGCCTACATGTCCCATCAGAACGGTGTTGCTGAACATAAACATCGTCATTTACTTGATGTCACATGAACACTTCTGATTCAGAGTCGTGCTCCTCACTCTTTTGGGGATGATGTTATACTCACCGCTTGGTATCTTGTGAATCGTATGCCTTCCACTGTCTTGGGTGAGAAGATTCCTTTCTCGACTGCGTTTCTCGAGAAAGATATGGTCTTCTACCCTACTCCTTGCATGTTTGGCTCTGTAACGTTTGTACATCAGTTGTTACCTGGCTTTGACAAGCTTGCCCCTAGAGCTGTCAAGTGTGTTTTTGTAGGGTATTTCAAGACATAGAAGGGATACTGGTGTTACGATCTTGTTCGTCAGAAGTATTATGTCGGTATTGATGTCACCTTCTTTGAGCTTATGATGTACTTTTTCCCTGCAGGTGACATGTTCATTCCATCGGATTATATGTTTACATGTTTCCATCTCTACCTACTTCACCGTCGTCACTACTTGTTCCAATACGATCTAAGCTCCTCCACCACCACTACCTCCTCATTCTAGTCCCATATCTTGGTTCTTCACATTCTTCTACGTCTGCAGGTCGTCTACTACTCCTGGATCTATTCAATCATTCAGCATGCCTCAGGTATGTTCTGATCACAATATTTCTACTGATGGCAATGGTGAGTTGTCCCTACAACAAGCTACAATACAAGACGAGCAGGTTCCTTCCTAGGAGGTCAATGAGCATGTAGAGGTGGTTGGGATGATCTTGAGGTGCCTATTGCGATCAGGAAGCAGAGGCATACTTGTGCTTCGTATTCTCTTGCTTCAACTATTTCTTTGGCATTCCTGTCAGTGGATTTCAGGATGTTTGTTGTTGTTCTATCTGTCGTGGTGATTCCACGGTCTTATCAAGAGGCTATGCAAGATAGTTAGTGGCATCTTGCAATGGAGGAAGAAATGACTGCGTTATAATTACGTGGAACATGGTGTTTAGTCTCAATTCCCCTTGGACCATCTGTTGTTAGTTGAAAATGGGTGTTCATTGCAAAACACTGAGTATATGGTAAATGGATCGTTATAAGGCAAGCTTGTTTGTGAGGGTTCACTCAAACGTATGTGGTGGACTATCAGAATACCTTCTCCCCAGTGGTCCGTCATTCTACACTTCGAACTCTTCTTACTGGTGTGTTGTGGTGCGATATTACTCATTATTTCAGCTTGATATCAAGAATGCATTTCTCTATGGTGATCTCCATGAGGAATTCTATATGCAACAATCGCCAGAGTTTGTTGCTGAGGGGGAATTTCAACATGTTTGTAGACTTCATAAGATTATTTATGGCTTTAAGCATAGTCCAAGAGCATGGTTCCAAAAGTTCTCGGACTTGATTGAGCGGAGAGGGTTTACAATATCGAATGCAGTTGTTCTGTTTGTTCAGAGAAGCCAGGGAGGTATAGTTGTCATTATGATTTACGTTGATGATATTCTTGTTACAGGAGATGATGTGCAAGGGATTAGCAAGGCTAATGAGTTCCTTGGACAACAATTTGTTATGAAGGATGTTGGTCCTTTATGATACTTCTTGAGAATAAAGCTCATCAGGAACCAGGAGAGTCTTGTGATGACACAAAGGAAGTATGTTACAGACCTTTTAGCAGAAACATGCATGAGCGTGTGTAGACATGCAACTACTCCTATTGAGACCGGCACAAGATTATATGATATGATACAAAGGAAGTGAATAAAAGGAGATATAGTGAGCTGGTTGGGAAACTACTTTATGTTACAATTATCAGATCAGATATCTCATTTGTTGTTAGTCGAGTTAGCCAGTTCATGGAGCAACCCAGACATGTACATATATGGTTGTGTACATGATTTTGAGGTACTTGAAGTCATCTCCAGGTGTAGGATTATTTTTCAAGAAAGGGGCATCCCTCAATGTCTCCGCTTTTGCGTAAATGCAGACTATGCAGGATGTCCTAAGGACAGAAAGTCTACCTCAGGGTTAACAGTTTTTGTTGGTAGCTCTTTAGTATCCTAGAAGAGCAAGAAACATACAGTGGCAGCTAGATCCAGTGCAAAATCGGAATACAGAGCTATGGTACAGGGGACCACTGAGATGATTTGGGTTAGATCATCGACCTTGGCATTGATATACCACTTCCCATGCACTTACAATGTGACACCAGACTGCACTATTTATTACCAATAATCATGGTTTTTATGAAAGGACGGAGCATATTGAGGTGGATTGCCATTACACATGTGACATGATTCAGAAAGGCTTTTCATCTCAACCTCCTACATCAATTCAGACTACAGATATCTTCACCAAATCCTTGACTAGATGTCCATTTTAGAAGTGTAGATCCAAGCTGAGCATGGTTGACATCTATGCTCCATCTTGAGGGGGGGTGTAGAGACATTTCTATGTTTTAGTATTGTTTTTTATTCTCTATTTATGATTTCCATAGTATGTAATTTATGCATTGGCACTCTCCTGTAAGAGAGCCCTAGGGTCTCATGAATCAATATAATCATTTTTCCACCAACAATCTTCATATCTTATTCATTGATTTAGATAATGTTTACGATATTGCACTTTGGGAAATCATGGTCATTTTTTCTAGGAAAAAAGATGGGTATAAATTATGCACCCCACGCCTCCCAAATAAGTCATACAATGAAGGTATCAAAAAGGATAATTGATAGGAGGTTGACACAAGAGTGCCTGTTTTGATTCACGATGAGTAGGAATATAAATGAGGCTATATATCTCTTTTCATGTGTTTGATGGAGGGTTTTAGAATAAAAAATGACCTTTATATTGGTATTCATTGATTTAAGAAATGCATTTAATATTGTGCTATGTGAAGGATTCTAGAGAAGATATGGATTCCTATTTTGTACGTCGACGTGATAAAGATATGTATAACAAAGCGACAACTTGTGTGAAAACTCCAACCGGGTTGAAATGATATAAGCATCTCTGCAACATGGATCAACCCCGAAGTCGTATCATTTTACCTTGGTTGTGGATGAATAAACAATGTACCTGCAATGGATTTATGTGGGTGTCACTCATAATATGAATGAAATGGAGATGAACATGTGATAAAGGTGAAGTTTGAAACATATTTTATTCCGAAGAAGGATGCTGTTTAAATATTTAGGTCCGATCTTTCAAATGTGTGTGTTGAAGAATGGTCTTGGTGGGCTATGTTTAGTACCACATCTTGGAGTGGTGACTTTTGGTCACATTGGTGGGGCTATATAAAGAGCCCCACACCCATTGTAACCTTTGAGAAAGTGAATACAAAATCAGCCCTTTGAGGCGGTTCTCCCGTGGTTTCATCCCGCTCCTCACGGAGTAGGGTTCCACGTAAAATCAAAGTCTTCATTTATCTTGTTCTTGCTTTGATTCGCTTCCGCATTTTATATTTCAACATGGTATCAGAGCCATGGTTTGGATCTTATTTCTGAAAATTTTTATTGAAGATTATTGTTCACTTGTTAGTGAAGATTGTCGTTCTGTTTCTCCGTAAAAACCTGGAGCATCTTGTGTTCTTATGCATACAAATCCCAGATCAGGCTCCCCTATCCGAAGAAGGACTCGATCTGTGTGCCCCCTCCGGGCCAACCGCAACAACAGAACAATGAGTAGAGTTCCACGTCTCGCCATGAGGTGCGCATGCCACGACGAGCGGCCAACCACCTTCTTGGGCACCCACCTTCTCGCGCACGAACCAGGCCCCCTTCTTGCCGAAGCCCCTGCAAGGAGATCCAGCCCCCGTCGTGGACCTGCGGCTCCAGATCCAAGCCCCTGCAAATCGGCTCTTCCTTGATCCAGACCCCTGCCTTGCATCTCCAGGCCCTCGGCCTTGCAGGCTCCAGATCTGGTGTCCTCCTTGGCGCGGCGCACCCCTACACGTCCCTTTGCTCTCCTCTTTCCCCTCCACCTGGCGGCGCTCCATCACTCCAAAGAGCGCCCTCATGGCTTGTCTGTGCCTTTCTCCTCCTGGCGGAACTTGGGTGCATCTGGCGGCGCCTCCTCCCGTCGTGAAGAGGTCGTACTTTTATTTTGCCCTAAATTGTTTCCACAGCCACAAGTTTTTTGTATTATTTGGGCCTAAATTAGTCGTGTGAGTGTGGCTCCTACCGTGGGTTAAAAAAATGAAAAAGAGGGGAACAGAATGGAATTGTTAGGGCCCCAAGTGGGCCACTACAACAACAAAAAAAAGAGAGAAAGCAGCCGTTAAAAAAAATAAATGAATGATGGGTTAAAAAATGAATAACCCATGGAAAAAAAGAGAGGAAGGCGGGGTGCATATTGAGCCGATTTGGACCGTTCCCTTGTTTAAAAAAGAAGAGGGAGTTTGTCCCAAGATAAACCGTGGTTCCAAAAAAAGGGAAAGCAAGAGGAGAATGTGAAGAGTTGTAAAAAAAGATGATTTGATGTGAAAAAAGGGAGGAAGCATGTTTTGGAGACGGAAAGAAATCGTGAGTTTTTTTCAAAAAGAAGAGATTGAAAATTTGAGAGGCTGTGGTGAAAAAAATGTGAAAAAATGAGATTGAAAAAAGAGATGAAAATTTGAGGGGTCGTGGTGGTAAAAAATGTGAAAAAAATGAGATTGAAAAAAAGGAGAGATGAATGTTTGTGAAAATATGCAGTCCAAAAAAAATGTTGGGACTGCAAAAAAGGAAGAGAATTTCTTGTTGATCCTTCGTTGTTCTCTCAACTTGGTTGTTTCCGACAAGTTTGGGAGAAAGGGGGAGTGATGGGTAGAGCATTCCATGCTCTACCATTATTGGGTAGTGGAGTATTCCCTACCATTATTTGAAGTGTTGGGTGGAGGTTTCTGAGCCCTACCATTGTTTGAGGTGCTCTATTTGAGTACCTATGTTTTGTGGAGTTCTCCAGAGGGAGACTCGTTGCTTGAGGTGCTCTATTTGAGTGCCTATGATTTGTGGAGTTCTCCAGAGGGAGACTCATTGCTTGAGGTGCTCTATTTGAGTACCTATGTTTTGTGGAGTTCTCCAGAGGGAAACTCATTGTTTGAGGTGCTCTACTTGAGTACCTATGTTTTGTGGAGTTCTCCAGTAGGAGACTCATTGTTGGCTTCATTCTCCAGCGGTCGTGAACTCCACTATGTATGGATATTCCCACGGATGTTTTCATAGCCGTAAACTCCACTATGTATGGATATTCCCACGACATGTTTTCATGGCCGTGAACTCCACTATGTATGGATATTCTCACGGTATGTTTTCATGGCCGTGAACTCCAGTATATATGGATATTCCCACGACGTTCTTGTTGGCCCTTTGGAGTGATGGAGCAGTCTTCAGTGAAGATATGTTGCGGGCCGAAGTACTCTATGATGGAGACTCAATTGCTGATCAGATATTTCTGCGGATCATTATTCACACTCAAGTCTCTAGTTCCTCATCACCAACATGACATGAGAAGCATCGTCTTCGGCATCAATCGACAGCGTGCGTTGTGTTGACATTGTATGTTGTTTCATGTATTTTGTATGTGAGTGGGTGTATTCTTGTTGTTTATCCAAGCGTAGCATTGCATTCTTAGCTTGAGGGGGAGTGTTGAAGAATGGTCTTGGTGGGCTATGTTTAGTACCACATCTTGGAGTGGTGACTTTTGGTCACATTGGTGGGGCTATATAAAGAGCCCCACACCCATTGTAACCTTTGAGAAAGTGAATACAAAATCAGCCCTTTGAGGCGGTTCTCCCGTGGTTTCATCCCGCTCCTCACGGAGTAGGGTTTCACGTAAAATCAAAGTCTTCATTTATCTTGTTCTTGCTTTGATTCGCTTCCGCATTTTATATTTCAACAGTGTGGATGAAGTAATGCAGATGTTATTCATAACTGGTGAATGAAATGGAGATGAACTTCATGTGTTCTTTGTATTCAGAAGATGATCTTTGAAACTCAACGGAAATTATTATAAAACTGCAGTAAGACATGCAATGCCTTCTAGTAGTGAGTGTTTAGAGCTGAAATTCGTAGATGTGGGAATTTAAATCTTGAAAGGATATTATTAAGAAAGAAATGCTTTGTTGGATTTAAGATATGACCCAAATTCAATAGTGGGAAAAGGTTTCATTGTTGTTCTTGTCTATATTTCTTGGATTCTTGGAGATGTGATTGCACTTTTTCCAACTATTCAACTATAAAATAAGGACAGGAGTTCCTCCATGTTGCTTATGCCGTGTCTTCAGAGTAAAACATCCAAGATTAACAAGGCTCGGAGAAACTCTACCAGAAACCTTTGAGGAAAATCCTACTAATCTATTGGATGTATGATCTATATTAAAAAAATTACATGTGGATTTTCCTTGTGGTAATGGTTGCCTCTCTTGTTTTCTGTAATTGGAACAGAAACATGTATATGACCCTGCATAGCACACCTACATCATATTTCTTAATTCTCGGGAATCGATAGATTTCAGAAAATTAATTTATGGGTATCTTGAACTCTTTCCCTACTGCTTCCCAGAATTCAAAGGCTTTCAAACTACAGGGTTTCCATTTAGTAACCGCGATGATGAAAATCTGTAGACTTGTATATTATCGGTGCTTATTGCTACTTGTGTCTATTATGATTTCAGGTTCCTCCTTTCTTGGTTCGCAAGGTGTTCACTCAGATATTTTCTTTTATAAATGTGCAGTTATTTAATAGGTATGTTTCCATTTGTCCTTGCTTTTTCCATTCTGGTTTTGTATTTTTCACAGCCATCTTGTAATTTAATTGTATAAATTACACTGATTTTTGCTGCTCGACTGTTATTTTAGTCTTCTTTTACGGCGTGAATGCTGCTCATTCAGTAATGGGGAGTATGTGAAAACTGGACTGTCTGAACTTGAGCAGTGGTGTACTAATGCAACAGAAGAGGTCAGCATGCTCTATTATTTATTTTTCCTACCTTCTATAGGATGGGCCCACTTAAATTCCATTTATGCAGTACGCTGGTTCAGCCTGGGATGAGCTAAAGCATATTAGGCAGGCAGTTGGATTCCTGGTAAATCCCCTGAATTTAGATTTTATTTATTGCAATATATGGTAGGAGCTATTCACTCGTATGATTAATCTCAATATTCAGGTTATACACCAAAAGCCCAAGAAAACATTGAGAGAGATCACAAAGGACTTGTGCCCGGTATTTTCACTTTAAAAATATTCTGGATTATTACATTCTACATTTTGTATGGAAAGTCACTATCATGCTATGTATCTTACCAGGAACTTAGCATACAGCAATTGTATAGGATTAGCACCATGTATTGGGACGATAAATATGGCACCCATAGCGTCTCTTCAGAAGTAAGCTTTAATTTGAATTCTGAGCAGTTGTAGTTATCGGCCACTGAATAAAGCATTAAAAATAGAATTGCATATTTGTGTGATATACTCATGTTTGTTTGTTTGTTCACCTTAACCATGTTTAGGTGATATCAAGTATGAGAGTGCAAATGACCGAAGAGTCAAACAATGCAGTCAGCAGTTCTTTCTTGCTGGATGATGATTCCAGGTTAGCTTCCAGATTCCTCAAATGAGCATTGAGCAATTCCTGATTCATCTTCAACATGATCCTGAACGCATTTTAATTTTTACAGCATACCATTCTCCGTGGATGACATCTCAAAATCCATGACAGAGATTGATATAAAAGATGTCGAACCTCCTTCGTTAATCAGGGAGAACTCTGGTTTTGTTTTCCTACATCAACGCTCCGAATGATCTCTCAAGAATGTTTATATTCTTTCAGTCAACTTCTTGGGGATCTCCACAGGCCTGGATGCCTTCCGCCAGTGCCCTTCAACTCCCACGCAGCATGTGCATAGGGTTGCGTCCTCCGTCATCATGTAAATTACCTTATTCCCCGCATCCACCAGGGTAAAGCTGTTCAGCATCGCTGTCGGTCGCGTCCAGCCTTTTTTTCATTCATATATTTATTTGATTGGTTTTTTTTGGAATTTTTTTCTTTTCTTCCTTTTTTGTGGGAAGCATGAGAAGGCCAAAAGCCTAGACCAGGGGCCTTGTGTAGCTATAGGAAATCAATAACTAGTTTGTGCAACCCGGATGGATTTTAGAAGTCGTGCATACCGTAAAATCATTATGTAGTAATGTATCTTAGAACAGGATCACATCCAACATCCACAGTGGCTGTGTTGTTGAGGCCGGTATCTATCATCTGTCATACGCTTCGATGTAATATATCTATTCTTTATGCTGAGGCATCCTTAGCCCAGCTTAAGTGTTTGTTCTTGTGAGTTTTGTTATGGTTGGTAAAAATCCACAATTTGTGGATTATTGCTCCTTGTAGATTTTTTGTTGCAGGACAATCCTCATTTTCTTTTCATTTCCTAATTTTTTTTGCATTCAGGCACATAAAACGAGGTCCATCTTCTGACTTTGATTGGTTAATGAATTAGAGCTATGGACATTTTATTACTTGGGGCCATCCATAAGATAATATCTCATGTTTTTTGAGCAAATTAGATTTCAGTTACTAGAAAATAGTAAATATATGGACCATAAACAGTATATTGTAAAATTTTAAGAGGATAAAAAAGAATGTATTGCAATTTTGAGATTGGTTTATAAAAAGTACTATTGCATCTTACATCCACTGACGATTTTGTTAAACAGTTTGATCTGTGGAGATTAAGGCCATGTTTGGTAGGAGAATAAGCCCTGGAATAAGGGGTCAATTCTCCTCCCGACGCGGTTCCCAGTGATACGATTATTTCCCATTATTCCATCTTATTTCACTCTTATTCTTATCTTTATTCCACCTTACTTACCTCTATTTCACCTTATTCTTCATATTCTTAAAATAGACCTTTATTCTCCTTATTCCTCATCCTTATTCTTGCTTATTTCCGAACCGAACGAGCCCTAAGGGGTTGGGGTACAAGTGTTACTGAAGAGGTTTTATACAGGTGAGCATGTAATTATGAAGTAGGTGAGGTTGCAAGTATTATTATCTAATTTTGGAAGGAAACGGGTATAAAAGTATTTAAAGGAAAATACCTTCTTTGTTTTAAATGAGCATACATGCCATGCTTGCGTAACTTCAAACTTTGTCAAGTGCTTTTATCTGGCCCATAATAAATATATAAATGGAGTAGCCTTTAAGGAACGGATCTGATCAATAATGCATAAGCAGAACAACAACCAGGAACAAAAACACGTACAATCACACTACAAGGATGTCTCAAGAGCTTATCTATATCAAACTCTCCATGTGCTTTTGTACAGTTCGGCAATGTGCTCACTATCCATGCTCACTTCGAATTCTCCTCTTTTTCTTTCTCATGAATACCTTTTGTAATACAATATGTGTCTGCCTCAAGAACTTATTTAGTTAAACTCTAACACTAGAGTTACAAGGATGACTATGTAAAATTACCAATATACTCTTGGTATTGAAAAGATTGGGCGCCAATTAACTTTCATAACACAAACTCCATCTCTAATGATGTATCTAATCCTTGGTTAGGCATTTTGCATTGTGACTGTCCAATATACGATAGCATGATCTTGTTGTAGATTGAGATCTCCAACTAAGCCTTTCAACCAAATGTCTTCCTTTGTAGCTTATGTCAAAGCCATTTACTCTACCTTTATGGTATACAAAGAACTGATAGTAAGGTAGCCTTTCAACTGATGATAGAACTCCTCAAAATAAAATGTAGCATGTCATTGATCTCGTCCCATCAATATCTGTAGCATAGTTTGATTTTGAATATCCAGCAATTGAACACTCTAAATAACTTCTGTAGATGAGGTCAATGTCTAATGTTCATCATAGATAGCAAAAAATGTGCTTGACTGTCTGGGAATGCTTCTTCTCTGAGATGCACATGAATCTGCTAACAATGCTCACTTCATTATCGATATCATGTATACCATGGCATACAAAAGACTCCCAACTACAGTGGCATAAGGAAGATGAGACATGTCTTTCTTCTCTGCATCTGACTGAGGTGTGAAAGAAATTGAAAGATCAATATTCTTAGCGATGGAGTACGTAGAGGTTTGGTTTTAGACATGCCAAACACATTAGAACTTTCTCAATTAGTTCTTCTAAGATAAGAAAAGTGTCCCTTGTACACAATCCCTAATGATCTTCGTCACCAAAATCTTCTTCGTTGAACCAAGGTCCTTCATATAGAACTCTAAACAAATGAGCTTATTCAAATCATCTATGGTATTCTTCTTCTTGGCAGCAATCTGCATGTCGTCGACATACATATAAATGGGCACATCATGCACCTTATAGTAGATAAAACAATTGTATGGGCTCCTGTTCAACCCATGATTAATCATAAAGCTGTCAAACTTCTTATACCACTACCTAAGAGACTACTTAAGCCCATACATGGGCTTATTCGATTTGCACACATGGTCTTCCTTGCCCTGAAATGCAAATCCCTCTGGATAACTCATAAGAATGTCTTCTTCGAGTTCACTATGCAAGAAAGATGTCGTCGCATGTAACTGCTCCAGCTCCAAGTATCGATATGCTACAAGAACTAGTAGCACCCAGATGGATGGATGTCTTACAATGGGAGATAATACCTCATTGTAATCCACACCTTCCTTCTTACTATAACCCTTCACAACTTGACATGCCTTGTATATGATGTCTTCATTGTCTAAGATCACTGTCTTTTTCTTGAAGGTCCATTTGTAGCCAATGACTTTCCACCCCCATTAGTAACTTGACAAGCTCTCATGTCTGATTCTTGTGAAGAGATTCCGTCTCTTCACCCATAACAGCAATCCACTACCCAGATTCTACCCCAGCTATAGCCTCTTTGTAAGTGGAGGGCTCTTGAGACTCTACCTCCTTTGCAACATGTAGTGCAAATACCGCCACGTCTTCAAAGCCATATCTTTACGGCGGGTGTATACTTTATGGGGTAGTAGAAGCAACACTTGGTTGCCTCTCCTATGGTTTCTTAGCTTCAGGATGTTCAGTATCAGCATGATTAAGAGTGGTGTGATCAACTTCATGATCACAACTTGGCGTCAATTCGAACTCCACATGTTCATGCACATCATCACATGTCCCTGCATCAACAGACTCACTACTCAAGTGAAGAATGGAATTCTCATCAAATATAACATTCATGATAACAATAACTCAATGCTCAGAAGGTGAGCATATTATGTACCCCTTCACTCCTGGATAATAGCTATAAATACCCCTTTCTTTGCCATGGTTCTAGCTTTCCTTCACTAACATGGTAATAGGCAGCACAACCAAAGTCTCATAAAATAAAATAATCATCATGATTACTAGATCACATCTCCATGGTGTTTTGCAATTAAAAGCAGATGCTGGACTCCGGTTCACCTAGTAACAAGTTGTATTCGTAGCTTCAGCCCAGAATGCTCTATCAAGTCCAACATTAGAGAGCATACACCTTACTCTCTCCATAATCGACATATTCAATCATTCTGCATCCCCATTATACTATGATGTATCTTTGACGGTGCGGTGTCTCGCAACACCCTCCTCCTATACATAACTCATTGACCTATGACGAACAGAATTCCAACCCTTAATCTGTAAGAAGACACTTCACCTTCCTAGAAGTATGATGTAGTCAAGTGTCACATTCAATAATAGACAAAATATATGGCACCTCTCAAAGATGAGACCCTTGAAGGGACCCAACAATCAACATGGATGTAGTTGAGTGTCTCCTTTGTTCTATGAATAGATCTACTGAATTGCTTTTTATGTTATGTTCCGAGCATGCAATGCTCACATAACTCTAGCTTGGATCCCTTGAGATCATCGATGAGACCCTTCTGACTGACAATATTAATTCCCATCTGACTCATGTGTCTCATATGCATATGCCACAATTCTGACTATGATTTCATGGATTGTAACGTCGCCGTAACAAAACCCACAACTATAGACCCATGTATGATGTATAGGGTCTTTTGCTTGTTGCCCTTGATGACAACCACCCTAACTTTGGAAACATGCATAAATCCACCTTCAGTGTTGCATTATATCCTTTTGAATCCAAGACTCCGTACAATATTAGATTCTTTCTGAGATTAGGAACATTGTGTACTTTGTCACCATATGCACGACTCCATCATGTACCTTGATCTTTACAGAGTCGATCCCTACAATCTTGCACATTACATCTTCTCCATTATGATGTCTCCATCATCTATCTTCTCATAGGCGTAGAACCAATATTCACTGGGGAGTCATATGGTAAGAACAATCTGAATCAAGAATCCATGTGTTATTCATCCTCTTCTGATATGTGACATGAGAACCAAATCATTTTCGGAATCTACACCTCTCTAATCCACAACTGCAACTGTGGCTTTCCCTTTCTTCTTCAGTGAGTCCTTGTTCCAATGTCCGGATTTCGTGTAGTAACTGCAGGTGTCCTTAGAGTTGTGATTCTTCGACTTGGACTTCTGCTTTATCTTCTTCCCATAGCCAGAACTGGCATGACTCATTTCATGGATCATAACAAAACATGCATCTTTAGATTCATGCTTCCAAGTAGACATATGTTGAAGTTCACACACATGCAAACTTGTACGAACTTCTTCTAGGTTGTCGTTTCCCACAATAAAGGATTGAACAAAATTCTCATATGATAATGGAAGAGAAACCAACAAAATCAAAGCAACATCCTAATCTTTAATTTTAACATCTGCATTTCTTAAATCCATCAATGATATATTTAAACGGTCTAGATGATTTTAAGAGATGTATCTTCCTACATGCAAAGAGAGAACAAACATTGCTTCAACATCAGCTTGTTGATCAGAGACTTCTTTATGTACAAACTCTCGAATCTCAACCACAACCCTCGATTTACGAGCATAACCATCGATAATCATGAATTACAGAGTAATCCCAAATAATGCTTAACTCTTACATGACAAAATCATGTGTTATGTTACGTTTGTTTTGTCCATTATATTTGACGCTTTCCATTAAAAAAGATAAAATTACCTCTAATGCTCAATCTTATTTGTGAATCATGCCTTCTCATTCTCTTCCTCATTCCCACTCCACCTAAATATTGTTTTCGATCAAGTGTCGTTGTATAAGTTGATCCCAACCAGGTGTTGCTTCTAGGTGGAGTTGTCGTCGTCATTGTTGTGGGATGAGAGAACAACGAGGAGGGAGCGGTGAAGGAGGGGACGTCAGAGCTGTCGCCAATGCTGCTGCGTAGAGAGGAGATGGCGGAGAGAGGAGGATATGGGGAGGTGAAGAGGGGGTGACGCAGTTGTTGTCGCCGCTACTACGTGAAGAGGAGTTGGAGTATGGGGGCGTTGGTGCCGTTGCTGCGTAGAGAGGAGACAATGGAGGGAGGAGGAGATAGGGTGGTGAAGGAGGGGGCTGAAGGTGGGCGATGGAAGAGGGGCTGGAGGAGGGGGAAGAAGGGACTAAAGGGAAGCGTCGAAGGGGGAGGGGGAGGGGGTGGAAGGGGTTGGAGGATGGGTGGAGGGGGCTAAAGGTGGGCAGCGGAGGGGGTAGTGGAGGGGCAAAAGGGGCTGGAGGGTGGTGCTGGAGGGGGTGGAGGAGGGGGCTGGAAGGGAGGCTGGAGGAGGGCACCTGAGGGGGTAAAGGAGCGGGTGGAAGGGACTGAAGAGGACGACAGAGAGGGGAGGTGGTTGGTGGGGGAGGAGGTGTGGGTGGATGGGGATGGGGTATGGGCGGAAAGGGAGGGGTGTGGGTGGAGGAAGGAGGAGGAGTGGGGGTTGTTTTATCTTTTTCTATTTTTTGACTTTATATCATAACCATTGGATTAAAGATGGGTTAGATTAACTTGATAGTGTGATTAAGTTAATGGATTAACTAACAAAGGGTTATGGGTATGAGATGGAGTGACTATTCAGGATTTCTCATGTAATTCATGATTATCGAAAGTTATGTATGTAAATATCAAACTACTCAACGTTACAGGTGTAAATATCTCATTTTACTATAACCACAATAAGGAGAATACGGGTCATCTAAGTAGCTAATCCTCCTCCCATTGCTAGAGGACCATCATCTGGCAGGGGGAAGAAAAATAAATATGAACCTCCATGAGCTCGACTCATCAAGAGTTGTGCATTCATGACATTATTTTTCTACATCAACTCATTATTACCTTGAATGTCTTCATGTTGTGCCTCGAGCGTCTAGATGTAGTCCTCTTTTGTTTTTCATTCTTTTGTCAAGTCTACTCTCAACCTCTCAATTTCTTATACTGGTCTACATTTTTTTCCTTCATACATGTAATGTCCCGGGCTTAGGTCCCCGGTCCGTTATCGAGGAAAACTGGCCCTGACAACTTGTTGGGTTCGGACCCACATGGATCCGATGACAACCATCCAAAATGCTTAAGCCCAAGTTGTCAAGTAGTAATCCCCACCACTTATAAACCACACCCACACTTTGTGAGTTTTCCATGCGGTATTATGTTTAGGTTGGGGTGTTACAATACCAGTAGGTGATATCAGCTTCAGTGTTATTTAGGTTGGACAAATCTCAAAGGATCTTCATGTGTCATCTGAGGACATCATCACTCGATTGTATGGGTTGCAGATATTGAATCATTCGCTCTAAGCAAGTTGAAAGTTAAATATGTTGAACATATTAATCTAATTAATATAATATGTAATAATATTACAAGAGCGTGTTTGTAGAACTCATGGCATCATTGAGGACCTCCCTAACCATCGTCATTTTTCATCTTTGATAGCACATCTAGTTGGACATAATTAATCCTAATGACGGACTAAGATTTTAAATGAAAATTATGATTTTATTATCATCAAATACATCAACTTAAAAAAAACTCAATCCAGCCATGGCCGGTCCCAAGTCCGGGTAAATGAGGAGGGTTGCGTTAGGTAGCCGACAACCAGCCTAAAACAGTCAGACAACTTTCTAAATAGTACTTTTTTCAAAAAAAGATATTATTTAAGAAGTTGCCTCGTGATAGTCGAATCTTTTCAATATGGATTTAAGCAAAAATGTTGATTAAAATAAATTAATATTATTATAATTCACGAAAAGTAGTTTCTTTGTATCATTGTAAGTTATTACTAAACATTCGCCGACCAATCACATCCAGCCATCCGTTCTTCCTTAGCAATAACAGAAAGTTTTGGACGATATGCTTCCTTTACTGTTGGAGCCGAATCAGAGATCTGATCAATTGAAAAAATAATGTTAATGTATAATTGTAATGGATGGTTCCTCCAACATTGGAGCTGAATCAAAGCTAAAAAAAGTGCCAAATTAAATAGATCAATCTCTCGCGTCTAGGGTTGGATATTGAGTCAAGGCTCGATGAGCCATGCTCATGGCTCGTCTCGATAAGGACTCGTGAGACTTATTGAGTCAAGTTCGAGTCAGAATTTTGGGCTCGATAGCTTAACGAGACGAGCTCAAGCTGAGCCCTGCTTGGCTCGATAACTCGATAAGGGGCTCGATTAGTGATATATATAATATTTATGTATATTTATATAATACACATACAAGAGGAGTTGCATATTCAATAATAGGTACCTATATATATAGTTGTAGATGTCTTGTAGGTAGTAATTAAATATGTATACTATACCCAACCAAACTGTAGATCGATATAAATTTATTCCGTGGGCACCTTAGAACTATATATGTCCATATATGTGAATGTGAATTTTAACTTGGCAACGTTCCATACATATTATATTGTAGATGTAATTGCGATCTCATGTTATTATACATTTTTAAATAGGAACATATTGGTACTATATATTATCCACTAACGTGCCGACCAATATCATATTTTTCCAAGGAACATTTAGCTGCAATTATATTTATGTTTTTCTATGTTATAATTAGCAACTTATTATTTTTATTAGCAAATAAAATGTTACAATATATAATATAATATAGTTGTTGTAATGTAACTCAGGTAGTTGTCTACTGGTAAGGAAGACAAACTTTCTAAGAAGAGGTTACGGGTTTAAGCTTAATCATCGCACTTTTATACAAAAAAATCCATTTTCTTAACGAGCCAGACTTGGCTCAAGCTCAAACCAGACTCTATAACGATTCGAGCCCATTTTCTAGGTGAGCCCAAGCCTGAGCTCGAGCCCAGCTGGGCTTATTGAGACAGGGTTTGGCTCGGTTTGTTTGGCTCGGTTCGTTAGGCTCGATAGCCAGCCCTACTCGCATCTTCGTTGCATAGAAAAGAATATAGAAAATTACATTGGAGCTAGTGCCACAATCAAAGTTTGTTGCAATTATATATACTCGAAATAATAAGAAAATCAAATTATCTTACACGATGATATATTTAATAAAGCTGGAACCAATATTGAACTCTAGATCTCGAAGAATAAGATCCTTCACCTTTTAAGGTACCTCCTTAAAATCTTCGACATAATACAAGATATGTGTCCTCACAAATATGGCGACTAGCGAAGGTGAGATTATCCAGTGCTTACCCGCCAACGGTAACCTGGGGTACGTTTTGGAACCCTGAAATTATCGAGCCTACTATTAAAAAAACCTCGACCTAAATCCTCGTTGACCTCTTCGCCTTGCACTTATAAGAAATTTTTCATATGTTTAAATACAAAAAACATGTAATCTTTAAATATAAATTATAATTTGATAAGATAATACCATTGTATTTGAGTTCGTCACTGACACCTCATCCCTAGCTTGCCCTACCAGCTCCCTCCTCATCACTATCACACCTCACACGAAAAATATGATTTTAAGATAAAGTAGTATAAACATTAGATTTATCACATTCATATTCCAAAGAAAATCACATTTGTAACGGAAACATGAAATTTATTACAATAATGCATATATAAACTAACGTTTAAAAAAAGAAAGAGAGCGTACTTAAAGAAATATTTTTCATCGTTCAATATCAATGTGAAGTGCATCATCATCGTCCAACCTAAATTGATTATCCTCTTTAACATCATAACATCCACATGGAATTATTCTTGTGAGAATAATCCAACCAGGATTCCCATTCTTAGAAAAATATTAAGCTTGATCTAGCAAACGATCTTCGTTGCAAATTTTATTTTTTATGCTTAAAATTAGTGACAAATGTTATATTGATGCTTATCCACTATAAAATGTTTATCTATTGTTATTTTTCAAAATTTTGGCTTATCATCACTGTAGTTAAAATTTCAAAAAATAATAATAAATAGACAACCATTAATGATCTAGCAACCAATACTATATTCATTGCTAATTCGTCGTTACGAATAATATCGTCATTATATATTTAGTATCAAACAATATAGTTGAATTTTTGAAAAATATTACTATTAGATCCATTTTCTTATAATGATGCAATGATCAGCAGTGATATACCTTTTTAAACGTTACAGTTAATATCATTACAGTCACCTACACTAATTAGGAATAATTATGTTGTCTTTAGAAGGACATAATGTTTTGTATATTTTACCGTGCAAAGAACGGGGATGACATTGGTTCTTTCTCATGCGATGTAGTTTCTAAATAAAAATCACGTGATAATATGAAATTCAATAATCAAGCAATGAAAGAAAATAAAAAAAACATATATTCATCCTCGGATGTCAAGTGCGGACCGTCGCAATACAATCGAGATGGATACGATACCAAATTATTTTTCATCTTAATATCTTACATCGATAATCATTGGTAAATGCCATGTGGGTTGCACTTGATATTGATAACTATCACTTATCCCTTTTTATTCCTCATTATCTTTTTCCTTCAAACTAGCAGAAACAATATCTTATTTCTCCTTATCATCTTCCTCCAAACGAGCAGAAACAATGTGTTATTCCTCTTTCCCCTATCGGGAAAATTTTGAGGCTTTGAGCTATTACTTTTATGAATCTGTTAAGTCTATTTATTCTGGATAAGTGGATATCTTTATTTGATTTCTCTCCTTATTCAAATTTTTTTGTTTGTTTTTATGTAAAATGCTTGGCTTTAAAGTTGATTTACCACAAGTAGGGACGGAAGGAATTTCATCAATGAGAGGCCAAGTATACAACTATTATATATGCTCAAAACGGAAAAACCTATGTATTTTCAAAGGAGTCAATGGGGTTGCCCCCTGTTGGCTGCTTCGTCCCATTTTTTGTCAAATTTTTTATTTTTTTGAAAAATATTGCCATATATATTCATCCCTATATCCGTCATATACGTCATTCGAATTTCGTCAGAAACAGACACTCCTACGGCCTCCATCCAGACAAGGTCGAATAAAAAAATCCTGCGACCGTTAAAAAAATGACGTCTGGATGGAGGCCATAGGAGTCTCTGTTTCTAATGAAATTCGAATGGCATATAAGAGGGATATATGAATGAATATACATGGTGATGTTTTTCTAAAAATGTAAAAAAATTACGAAAAATGGGGTGGGGGCAGCCATGTTGGGGCAGCCCCATTTTTCCTATTTTCAAATGATATTTTTAAATAGAATTAATATTTTTAAAATGAGATAAACATAGTGTAACATCCGGAATCCGCCAAACCCGAACCCGACCCGATTAGTGTCCGATTAATCCAATAAAATTATTTGTCAATATCAAACAACCTAAATCAATCATTTGATCGAGAATTAAAAGTCGTTCGGGCAAAATCAATAAAAAAATCGGCCGCATCGTAATGCGTGCTGTGAAAAAGCCGCAACGTTAATTCGAAAACTGCGAAACGAACTAAGATCGTCATTAGATCTGATTCGACTAAATAAGACCAACGGAATTGACCGTTCGTCAATCGGAGATCATTTGATATTTTAAATCCACAATATTTAATCTTAAACAAAAATCGTATCCGAAAATTTCAGGTATTCAAAACCCGGTCGAAAGTATATCAATATTATACTCATTTTGATCGTCGTTCCAAGACGGTCAAAACAAGATATTGCGCGTCAAAATCCGAGACCCAAGCTACGCGTACGGTAGATTTTAAAAATATCAAATAAAGAGACTTGAATTTAAAAAAATATATATTAATACAGTAACTGTGTATACACAGTCTGTGGAAAAAATCCCTATTTTCTGTAATTTGTGCGATCATATGTGAATGAAATGTCGCGAAAGTAACGTAAACTGGTACCGGATCCTAGGGGGTTCACACATAGAATTTAAATATATTATTAATGTTAGATTTTCGAATAGATTGGTATTTCAGTGATGATTTTTAAAATTTGATAAATATAGTAATTTAAGCCTCTTTAAATCTATCCTAAAAAGGCTAAATTATCAAGTGAAATTTTGAAACATAAAAAGTTAATGGTTAAAAGGTGACAATAAATTTTATTTTATTTACAAAGAGTATTAAAAATAGCATGAGTTATAAAGAAACTCTACCACTTAATCATTTAATGATTCTACAACCTTTAATCTAAAAACATTAATTATAATACAATAAAGGAGGGGTCATATTAAAAACTTAATACATTGTATAAGTGACATATAATAATATAATAATCATGGCGGGACATGCCCAAATCCCCTCCCTCTCCCCCCATAACACGCCCCTGACTACAAGGCTACCAATCATATTGAAGTGTGATTAGCAAAACAGAATATAATAATCCATGTATACATATACTGATTGAATGATTTAATGTTAAAAAATAATATGCTATGTGGCTTTTCTTGGTAGGATTTATTATATATTTAGTAGGATCTTTCTTTTTTAAGCTAAATTTCGAGATATATTTTCATATTTCATTCTTGTTTTGATAATTTGACTATCGGTTTACTTCTCTCTTGAAATTAAAATATCTTTATTATCTATTTTTTTGTTTAAATCTATAAACCAATTTCCAAGGGAAAGATGTTTCTCATACAAGAAGTATACTGAAAATACTGTTAATACTAAAGTACATTAATCATACCTTCCAAGCCCTTGCATGCGGGAGATGATTATGTGTTAAATAGGCGGAATATTAATCGACTTTTTGAGATATGACCTAATATTTTACGAAAATTTAGCTATGATATTTTCCGAAAAAAAACATCAATTTTATGATTTCAAATTCGAGGAACAGGCAGGTTTTAGTATTTACCTTGTTATTCTCAATACGCTTGTTAAAAACACTTGGAAAATATTTATTCATTGCTGAAAACTTCTTTTTATGGGACAACAATTGAGGTTGGTATGCTTGACTCTTCTCCTCCTAAATTCAATCGATTCTTAAATCATGCCACATATGCGCCATAGAACAACACCCCTAAAAACCAATCATATGATTTCATGACAAGATTTTATGTACAAATCTTAGAGAGATGTTTTTATGATGATCTTATTAACCTCATACATACCAATATTACACACATCACCTTATGCTTGATCAAAAAAGATCAAGTTAGATTACCTCAATGTGATGTTCAACTTCAAGATTGAAAACCATCCCAACTCTTTCTCGTTAACAACATTTTCGAACACTTTCTTGTCATGCTGAATCTTGTTGATTCCACCTTATCTGATTCTCATGTTCTCAAGAAATTGATTAAATTAAGGGTAAATGAGCAGGGAGTATGAATTGTCTTTTAAGTCTATGACCATTAATAAAGGAAGCTCATTAAATATATGTTCGCTTGTTTCGTGCTAGTAAGAAAACATAATATCTATTCTTCTTTCTCCGAAAGATCTTTGAGATCAAACTCTACTTGGATTTCTTCTTTTCTTTTTCCTTTTCTATTTCGTTAAAGCTCGCGTACATTCGAGCTTCTTCTTCGGGATGAGTCTCTTACTCCTCTTTCTCTTCTTCTTAATTTAACTCTAGTTGCACTGGTGGCCTTTGTGACCTATTAGGAAATTATATATATAAGATAGTATAGAGGAAACAATTCTACTTATAATATACTTAGATAACATTCCATGTGCTCTTTCGTTGAGCTTTCTTTCGTCCATGAGTACTCCATTCAGACAACATTCTATATGTTGGAAAGTCATTTATCATCCAAAGTAATGCTACTTTCATATTTGATGTCTAACAATATCTTAGAGTTTATGTCTGAGCAGGTGAAAGATATTTTTTTGCAAAAACATTCTTAATAATATAGTATTAAACACTTTACTAGGCACAATTTTAGGAACATATAGCTCTTTATCGCAATCGTAAAGCAATCAAATCTATGTAAATGCTTGGTTAAAATAAATGTATATATTTTACAGATATCTTGAATTCCACATATGTAGCATATACATATGAGAGACGCAAGGTATGTGTATAATATGACCTCTATTTTGACTTTCCTTAGTTCGGGACCTCCGAACTAAGGGGATCCTTAGAGATTCAAATATGAAATTAAGACTACCTTCGCTACATGCATATTAGAGTTTATATCTGATAAAATTTCAGCAGCATAACCCCACATCCTTTCAATATACCTCATAAACTAAGCTTAATAGCCTTTAAAATTGTCTTCGAAGTAACAATACTTAAAGTTTATTAAAACCAATTTGGTATATTGAAGAGGACTGAGGCTATGTGATTATCATCCCCTTGGATCCGAACACTCGGCAAATCAATTCCATGCGCATACATTCTACGTTAGAATCACATAATATACACATAAGCAGGAGAAAATAGCACAAAATGTCGAAGTTAAAATTTTCTTTCCATCTATATCATGCCGAACATTCACTATTTACCAACATTCACTATTTACAATCCACATCCACAAAAATATAATACATGTATGCATCAAAAAGTGTGTGCTTGTACATACATTGTACATGGCATGTCTCTCAAAACTACAAGTAAAGTAAAGCAGGAAAGACTACAAGTAAACAATGGCTACAAGCACTATCCCACAAAAGTGTAGCTGCACAAAACAAAATAGCTCCAAGCAAACAATGGTCGCTCACTGCTACGGCTTCTTCTGAGAACCTGCAGATACAATACATAGATATGTTATGAGAAAAATTGTCCAATGCGATATAAAAATTACAACAAGAAAGGTATAATAAAAAAGTGTGCAAAAGAAACAATTGGGTAAATCAATCTCACAAAGAGATAAATTCTAATCATTATTATTTGATACGCATCATCCAAGCTTCATGGATAGTTTGTGAACTTTGTCCGGATGAGACCTCACACTATGACTCTAAGGCAAGAAGAAGGTCTTAGGATCGGGTACCTCTGTAGGCATGCGGCGGGGTACAATGCATCCTAGCTAAGCTTCCAACACATCTACTAGCTTTACTTAACAAACTATAGTTTCGATTCCCAATTCAAATTTCAACCCATGAATCATCGCGAACCGTACAAGTCCACTACCCACGTATAAGAATCCACTTTGACATAGGGCACGAGTCAGTGCGTAGATTACTAGTATCATTCTTATCGTAGTCCGAATCATCACGACTAACATAATTCTTTTTATGCACAGGAAGTTATATTTCATTCCAACTTCATTAATCAAATTTTTCGGAACTCCCCTCTTAGTGCCCCCACTCGGAATACTAACCAGTGTAGCTTACACCAGCCAATATACAAGTGCTAACTCTAAGTGAACAAACGAAACACTGAACCACCAACCAAGACTACTTGAAATGCTCTCGAAGCACTGGGCAAAGGCACACAAGTACTGAGGCCAAATACCGTCAGATTTGCACCTCGGTGTACCAAGCAACATGTCCTCCAACCGCCGCAGTTACATAGTAGCGGTTAGGATCACAACCATCTAGGCTTCTATCAAGAGTCCCAAGGGTGCATGTCCAATGCCTTGAGGTGCCTAACTCCATCTACCCATTCTTATGTATGAATTAAATTTTCTATCATGTTAGTATCATATCCATTAAGCGAAATAAAAGTGTGATTTTTTCATAATATTGTCAGACAATACTAAAGATCTGCAGCACTACTATTGACTGAGAAAAGTGTAAAATATGATTGATTTGAAAATTTTAGTCAAGCGTCCATATGTGAAGTTTGGGTAAATAACCAGTACTTGAATCCTTCAGCACTATACTTTTTACAAATTAGACTGACCGCATGCATTTTGATCATAAAAAAATAGTGAGAGAGGACTAAGGAGGGCAGACATGTACAGGTCTACATCATCTGTAATGTTTTATATTAGCAATGGGATATGGGTCTGCATCACTGTTTAGAAAATCTCTTGTTCTGCTCGACCAGGAAAAATGCAGATATGCCAAATGGAGAGCTCTCAGATTCAAACTTACGACCCCAATAGTTACCTCAATGCCACCACAATTAATATGCAATTCCTTATTTGTGGCTTGGCCAGGGCAAGGATAATTCTTTCTTAGACATTCAGGTCATAAGGTATTGTTTGAGGAAGAATATCTAGCAAACAAATTCAGGTTCAAATCTTTTCCTTCAAGGATTGCTTTTGGCATCTTAACAACTAAATCTGTGATAGATACAGACAAGAATCTTGACATGTTAACAACAACCATCCATTTCCCCTTGCCATATGAACGTGATTTCCTGGATTTTTAGTGTCTTTGATCTCTCCAAAGAAGGCCTTAAGAGTTGAGACAACTTCCAGGTCACATATTAATAACTACAACTTAGAACCTCTTGATGTAAAACCAAAATTAATCTTCACCAGAGATTTGCGCAGGCTGAGTTTGAATTCTTCGACAGATGTAGATTCAACAGCACCTTTTTTAAACTTTATGGTTGCATCTAGTACACAGTTCCACTAAACCACAGTTTATGTATTTTTTTTCATTTGAAGGATATCTCTACACATATTATCCTGAGATGAGTTCGATTGGCATCAGATTTCGAGCTAGAAATATATAATAAACTAACTAAAAGCTAAAAGAAGGTCAAGATGTTGACGAGTAGGACTAGTTTCGAGCGCGAACCTCAGGCCTAGCTTTACTCTTCCTGAACCCCCCAGAAAAACTTATTAAGTTCAGAATCGCTTCTCAAGAAATGTGTTTACACCTATCAGCTTTCTCCGGCTTTTAGGTCTTGCCCAGGTCAATCTCGGAATCAACTCCTGGATTCTGAAGAGTGGAGTTGGATGCATATGAGCATTTCTTGTCAGTAAGTATGCTTCTGCATGTCTTCCTTGAGGGTGACCTTGTTCATCCGATTTTCCGACACTCGGAAAGTCAGGATTCCCATGGACCGCGCTGAACCGCCTTGGCTTTTTTTGAGCTTGGTGAAATTCCGGCAGTGTGCGGCACTTTCTGTTCTTTGGGCAACCAGCATAGTCTGCATCTGAGGGTATACGCGAAAGGGAACACGGTCTTAAGAAGCTGAAGCCAGCAAGGGAGCATCTAATCTCTCCACGCTAAAAACACCCCTATATTATTTTTTCAATATTCCAGCAAAACATTCGACAGAAAATGTGCAGCAATCCAACATCTGTCGAAAGGACTGAAATTGCGGTCCTGGTGATGTAATGCGAAAGAGGGACATGCAGCCATCTTAGTGGATACTTCTCCCTACCATCTTTGCCATCAAATGGATACAGAACAACATAAACACCAATTCCCATCCAATCTCACTTTAGACACTATCCTGTCTGATCTAAGCCCCCATTTCAGGCAATTATCGCATGAATAACAAGACATGATGTTTCATCACGATACACTTAAATACATATAGAATGTATTTTTTCCCGACCAGGGCACCGATCGGCAAATCGTTCGTCGATCGACGAACTGTTCGCCGATTGAGAATTCCTCTCTTTCCGCGCACAGAAGATGACACTGTTAATAAATGCAATCGGCGAACCATTAGCCGATCGGCGAATGTGATTCGCCATTTTGCACTGGACTCCGCCCATACTTATGTCAGATTTTACATTATTAAATAAATTACATTATTAAATATATATATATATACGTTTTTAATGTATTAAATAAATTACATTATTAAATACATACATTTTAAAAATATTATTTAGCATATAAAATAAGCATAAAAATTTTCAATATTTAAATAACAATGTATATTTAAAATTTATTTTATACTATATGTTCAATATACATACATTTGTAAATTGAGCTTTATACAGTGGTATCGTGTAATGTATATTTTAGTATAGTTTAGCATATTTCTTCGTTATTTTATGATTGATTGTGGTTCCATGTAATAAAAATGTGCAAAGTTTTATTTTATGGCTAAAATTAAAAATAGATAAGATGAATAAATTTTCACGACTTAGAGAGACAGCATCTTCAACATAATTGAACAAATACTACCATTAATATAATTAAATATATTAGCACCGCATCAGAATACTTCTAACATTACAGCAAAATTAACTAAATTGCAATGCACTCATGGTCTCGATCGGACTCCCTTCCCACGTAGTACGCTCAGATGGGCATATTTTAGTGCAATTGTGTAATGGAAATCCACTAACTCAATGTGGAGATCTTCTTCCTCATCATGTATATCAGCCTGCGGAGAAGTCTCACTCTGCGAACTCTCGACCATAGTAGGGGCATGGATTGCAGTGAGTAGTCAGTGAAAGGAGTGTCTGTCAACTGCACTGGATGATTCAACGATTGCCCCTCCTCTGAGGGGCACTCTATAGGAGCCTTAGATAGCCTAAGTGATTGCGGTACAACATCTGGAGCCGATGGGGTTGCACTAAGGGGTTGTTGCGGTGACTGTAGAGGAATGACTACATCTCGATGGGATCCATCGGAAGTGGATGGTAGATGCACTGCCAAGAATAGATTGTGTAGGGGTGGGCGCACCGACTTGCGAGTCGTAAAGTGAGTTTTTGTCACAACCTACTGATGAGCGACCCAAACGACTAAGGTAAATCAGGTGTCAATGGTCATTGCGACCTCAACCTCTCGGGTCTAGAGCTCAATCCAGAAAAATGAAGGAAACCACCAATTCAGAGAGATAAAATCAATAAAGACAAAATAGTGGTCCTCGCTAAATTATTAACCTGGTATAGCACCCAGGGTCGGTCTCAGGGAGCACGAATTGGCCTTGCGGCCTACGAAGTAGTCAAAATCAATAAAAAGGAATAAAATATTTTTTGGTGGATTTTAATTATTTTTATATTTTTTGGATTTTTAATAATGAGGAAAAATAAGAATATGCAAAAGCAAGCAACAACAACAAATTATTAAATCACTCAAAAATGCTCCAAAAATAAAACAAAAAATGTTTTCATATTTTGTAGGTTTTTTAATGTTTTTGATGAATTTTTCAGAATTTTCTAATTTTTATTTGATTTTCTAAAAATCAAGAAAGAGGAAAAATGAAGATCATTGTACAGCCAGACGTGAAAGATCAATTTAAAATAACAAATTGATATATAAAAGTCTAGAGGTAATTTTTATGAAAAGTATAAGCAACAACTAAGATTCAGAAAAAGAGTTTGTATTTTTTAAGTTTTCTATAATTTTTTAGAATTTTTATGAGGTTTTAAGAGTTTTTCAATTTTTAGGGTTTTTATAAATCCAAAAAGACAAAAATTGGAAGGAAATTAAAAGACACTAAAACTAACTACCCCTAATTTTTTAGAATTTTTAAAAAAGTTTTTATATTTTTCTTTAATTTTCTAAGTCAGACAATAGAAAAAATAACAGTTTATGAATTTTTAAAAATATCAAAAAGCCTAAAAAATGTACCAAAAATTTAGGGAAATTTTTACACTATGACAGGAGCCACGTGTCCAAATTTCATCTAATTTGGATTTAATTTTATGATTTATTTAATTAAAACAAGGCACACAGTATACAGGGACCTAAATGTAAGAAAACATGTTTTAAGGGATAAACAATAACAAAAACCAAAAGTCCAAGGGCCCTTGTGCAAAAAGTCCACAAAATCACGCGCAAGGCACGTGTATCAGGCACGGAGGGGCATAATTGTAATTCTTATTTATAAAATATCAAACAATAACGCACAGGAAATACAGGATAGATATTGCAAATAACCCAAACCCTCACGTGTCGACGCACGTGATCCACATATACAGGGACTAGATTGCAAAAAAATAAACATGAAGGTCCACTATGCAATTTAACCTAATTAAAAACAACGTACGAAACTATTTACAGGACTAACTAATAAATGCTAAAAGAGGAGGGGCCTAAGTACAAATTGCCCCCTTATTATTGGACGGACGAGGAGGCGCCACGTGTTGATCTGACGGCTGAGAAGCGAGAGCACCTCTTCGTTGGAGCGAACGGTCCAGATCGAGCCCGAGAAGAAATCGACGGTAGCTGAAGCTCCTCAAATATATGGCGGTGATCGAATCTGGAGCGTCGGGGCTGATCGGACGACGAAGGAGGATCCTCCAAGAACTCGATGCCGATGAATTTCGCCGGCCCAATGCGCACGTCGAGGACCTCCTCTGGAGCTGTTGACGTAGGGAAACACTTCGCCGAAGTGCTCCGCAGCTGATGGACTCCTACGATGAGGCCGGGGACCACCGAAGCGGCCCGACGACGGTGGAGGAGGTAAGCTCCTGAGCAAGAACTCTTGGACCCTCAGATGGGTCTCCTTCGACATGCAAAACAACACAGGAGAGCTCCTGGGTCGAGGGCAAATTGCCTCGACCCGTCAGGGGGTGGAATGGGCGGTCGGGTGCGTCGAATGGATGACCTCCGGCGAGACGACGGCGGGGGAGGTCGACTCTTGGTTCCGGGGTGAACCAAGTTGAGTGAGTGGGGTGCAGAAGGTGGGGAGAAGTCTCACGAGGGTGATGGGATGGTCCGATGATCGAGTAGGAGAGCGAGATGGTGTGAATTAGCCGGTGAATGTCGGCGGCGCGATTTTGGCGAAAACAGAAATTGGGTGAAACTAAGGTGATTCGAGGTTACCTGATGAATGGAGTTGACTGGGGATGAGCTGGATAAGCTCTGGTGGTCTTGGCCTCGAGGAATCGTCGGGTTCCGAGGCTAAGCGCACCTCGCAGCGGCGCACGGCGACGAAGGTCACCGGATCGATGGCTGGAAGCACCTCCTCCTCTCTTCGACACTCTCCTCGCACAGTTGTCACTCTGGGGAAGAAAATGGAGGTCCTGGGACGAAGGAGCAGAGACAAAGATGGTGGGTAATATGCGGCGGAGGGGAGACTATATACTGCTAGGGGTCCGAGAAGATGAGATCGGGCATGGCTCTGTGAAGCTCGGATCCCTAGATTCAACCTCGGGCGAGGGTCTCGGATGAATGATGTGTAAATGGAGCCCGGGGTTTCGATCAATGATGGTCGGATCAAGGCGCAAAAATAATGAGAAATCGGGTGGGGGCGCAAAGATCCGGGTTGAATGGTCCAGGGGGGAGTTGACCGGGGGTTAACATCCCCCGTGGACCAATCAGAAGCGGCCATTCAATAAATATTTGTAAATTCAATAAAAATTAATAAATGACCTTATTTCCAAAAAGTTAAAATATGAAAAATGTTTATTTATTTTCAAATTAATTTTTAGTGATTTGTATTCATTTTTTTGAAAAATAAATAAGGTATTTACGTTATATTATTATTATATATAGGCATATACATGTATGTATTTTTTATTTTTAATTATTTATTTTTATATAATTATTCCAATCTTATATTTTATTTATTTATAACATAAAATTTGGAAAAAAAGGTATTTTTATTTTATTTTTACTATTTATTTAAATTAGTTAAATAAATAGGTTTATATACATATTTACATGGTATATGTACAAGGTAGAAATTGATTTTTATTATTTTTATTTTTATTTTTCTGATTTTTATTTTATTTTTATACACCATGAAATATCGAATATGGAAATATTTTTATTGGATTTTTATTAATTATTCACAAAGAGAAAATAAATAGATATGTTATTCTATGTACATGGTCTATATACATTGATGAGAGGGGTTTTGTTTATTTTTCTTTTTATTTTGATTTTATTTATAAATATGTACAAAATATAAGAAACACTTTTTAAATTTTTTTATTTTGAGGAAGATAAATTTATTTATTTACATGGGTTTATGTACATCTATGAATGACCTTATCTCTCTCTACTTGGGTTCTTTTGCGATCAGGCCCATGCTGAGCACTCCCTTGGGATTAGGTCACTCAATATTTATTCTAAATATTTCCTTCTTTTTCTTGTGTTTCTTTATTCCTTTATTTTGGCACAAAAACATGCTAATTATGCATATTTACAAAATGCATGTGTTTTGACAATTTATGATATTTACACATATTTACATGGTGTTTTGCTCAAGTTTCTAGCTAAAATAAAGGAATAAAGAGTGATGAATTGGGATTCATCACCTACATGAATACAATTACAAAAATTACATTTGAAATGATGATTTAAAATGAAATTATATTAAGGTCCTTAATAACAACAAACAACAAACAATGATAATATTAACCACTTTACTAATAATTTTACAACTAAACAAGTGATAAGAGCAAATGATAAATATAACATCGCATTAATATGAATATTGTCATTACATTCAGGAGCAAAATTTCACCGATGATACATTTGTACATTAATCAGACATTTATTATGCCCTACGGATTATTCCTGATAATCTAGCCCTACTATCTCTACTACCTCCACTGGAAGTACTCCCACTCTCCATACTTGGCTCTCGTGGTCGTTCTCTAACCGAAGTGGCTCTATCAAGTTGTGGAGGTTGTTGCTGATGATGTGGTGATTGTTTCTCTAGTTGAGGAGCATGTTGCTACTGGTGGAGATACGTTAGATTCGGTTGAGGTGGATACGATATAGTATGAAATGGAGGTACACAATATGATCCGCATAGTATGAAAAACCAACGCCAAGCTGAGGAGGAATGATATCGTTGATTAAATACTCTGAGAATATTTGTATAGGTGGGGTTAGGCCCAAAAGTCATCAGCTTGTGAAGGGTGAGTAGGTTTTGTCTCTATAAATTCATACACCACTGCAAGTCTTGTCTGAGATGGTCATCTCTCAGTATCATGAGTACCTGCAATATATTGTTGTTGAGAAGGAAAATCGATTGTGTGGGTCCAACAACCTCGTAAGATATTGAGATGAAAGAGACTGTTGATGTCTCATTCGAGTAAGAGTACCAAGGATGGTACTGTGTCATTAGATCTACCAACCCAGAGTTACGCAAAGCTAAGTCCAGTAAATCCATCACATTCTGCAACTCTGAGTTGCATTCGTAACCCTAAAGAATCCCACGAGCTTCATATACACTTTGAGCTGTGATAATTCAAACCATCGCATAGTTTTTCTAAATGTCACAAATCTAACGAATCAGTCATCGGAAATTTAGCACGTACCCCATGCCTAAATTTGTGAGCATAAGGCTCATATGCAAGCCATAGGACAGGGATTGACGTCTGAATCCATCGTCGGATAATTTGTCAGTATCATTGCATGTATCTTATTACTCGTTGTTCATCAGATTCCATTGATACTCTCTCCACGACAAATGTTTGTCTTCTCTGGTTCCACCGAAGTATATGCTCACAGAGTCGGTCTGCCCAATCGATCGGGTCATTGTCCCTCTGTCGAGTCTGACACTCCGGGAATATTATTCTGGGCATCAGATTCGGGATATGGGGACACAGATCAAATTGGTGCATGATCCGATCCGGAACACGCATAACCGCCACATTAAAACAAATCAACACCATCTGCGTCCTCCCAATGTCTTGTCCTTCTCGACAAATAGGAGGTAGGTTATTTACAATCTCCATCTCGTATGGCAACCACATATGTTGAATATTTTTAATTATTATTCATGATATTTTTAATGAAAAATATATATGAGTATCATACATGATGTTCAGCTTGTATATCTAGCTCATTGTAGTAGAATATTAGGTTCGTCGTTTGAACATTTTTCGTGAAGGACCTCTAACCTGACGTCCATCTATTTTTCGTAGTGTGTTAGTAATGTATCAAAGTTCCACCAATCAAATTCCACAATGTCATTGAGTTTTACTAACATGCGTATGGACCACGTTGCAAAGCATCCTGATCCAGATGATACGGATGAGAAACTCCAATGTGTATATGCTCCCACGACCAAGTCTGCAGCAACGTTAGGAAAGCATAACATCTCCTTGATTTCCCCAAGGAATAATTGTCCGATTGCTGGTACAATTGAGAGAGAACTACAGCCGCCCAAAGCCAACTGTCCACATTCTTCCAAGTTCTCAAGCAAGCGCACGTATCGTAATGATGCTTTGTCGTCTGTTGAATATGGGAACTTGATTCCCCGATCTGGTATAAAATGAATGCCTGAACAATTCTCAACGGATGATTCCCATACTTAACTAGGCCTGTTACGAGAGCCCTATCCACTTGAAGCCATGCTAAAATGGACACATCTTTCAATATTACAGTAGCTTCACTGTGTCGAAGATGGAAAATGTGGGTTTCATGTCTCCATCATTCCAATAGGGCCATCAAAAGTAATTGATCGAGGTTTGCCCTTTTTAAGTTGCTCACACACCTCACACCAGCCAACTCGAGCATTTGGTCAAATGCCTCACTTCGATGTTTTAGGAGGACCTTATCAAATACCCAACCATGTTCAATGAAACTGTAATGCTGTTAATTGTAATGATATATTACAGTATAAATTGTGTTAAGAAATACGCGACAATCTTCACCAAATTTAATATTCTATGGAATGATTACCATGGTATCATCATTTAATGGCAATGCAATTATGTGGTTGCTTTGTTACACCAAGATCGAGGCATCGACATGACCTGGTAACGAATTCATCCTACATTGTGAAAATTATATAATATTTACAATGAACAAAGAAATTTATTGCCCAATATAATATAACACTTTACAAATATTTTCTTTAAAAACTACAAAGTACATTCAATGCCCGGGACAAGTAGTCTGGGTATGACCGACTTGCTTACATATTCCACATCTAATATTCACCCAATCCATTTCATCCATATTGTTTTGCATCCTTCGAAATTGAAGGCGGCCTAGTTCTATGGATATATTAGATGGTATCAGGATAGAGGTAGGGACATTGGCCAGCCAAAAGTGACAATCAACAATCATGGAGAACTTAGTTACGTATGTCGCGTGAAATTCTACAGGCTTATAGAACCAAGAGAAATTTTTAACATGCTCGATGCTAACAATAACAGACCCACAAATAACAATTACATGTGAGCATGTGATATGCATGAATTGTATACATGCGCATGTGCACTTGTAATTTGTCTGTTGAGCACGATCTTGTAATTTCCTTCGCCACACCTCACTTCGAATATGATTTGAGAAAATTGCTCAACATCATGAATATGTGTTGTCGCAACATTTTCTTCGATGATTTGATTACACCTTGACATTAATTTGGATGTTATTTACCTTGTATACAACGTGCCACAAAATATGTATTCAATCAGTAAAAGATCGTCAGAATCATTGTCAATATGGGAAGCCCACACATGCCTTTCAACACACTGTTGAAGCATTCGGACAGATTTGTCGTACTATTCGCATAACGATGGCCTTCGTCATAACTTATTGTCCAGTACGTATGATCCCCATTTTCTTGATGAACAATCTAATCATGGGCCTATGGATCCGCAAAATGGATTTGTTCCATAACCCTATTACGGGCGTACATGTTGGTGACCGCTCCTGTGCTATAGAGTTTTTCTGTAGACCATTTGTCATAGCATGTTCGATGCATGTTTGGTTGCATGTGGCGCAGACAAAGTCGATAACAGTGCCACGTTCTAGTGGAAAGTATTTGGGTAACAAATTCTTCAGTCCTAGGAAACGATCCCTCAAAAAACATATCTCCTCATGATGGATTAAATATGATAATTTGTGCAAGAAGAACTCCCAAGCATCTATGTTCTCTTTTTCAACCACCGCGAAAGCAACTGAAAATTGGTGTCCATTTCTGTCGACAGATGTAGCGACGAGAAGGTGGCCTTTGAATTTCCCATGTAAGTGAGGTGCATTAATGCTAATAACCAGACGACAAAACTCAAAACCTTTAAGAGATGGTCCAAATGTCCAGAATAACCGAACCAGGAACTACTTGATGATGTCTGGATTAATATATGATTCCATTTCAAATTCATATCTATGAATATCGACATAAGATGACTCCATATCACTGAATATTGTAGCCAACACATGCTTTCTCCCAACCCACGCCTTCTTGTATGAAATCGTGACATGATAAGTATCCGAAACCAAGCTTCTAATCATATTGGAGTTAACGTTAAGTTGGATCTCAGTGTCTTCAAGATGAATCTGCTAATGAATTTTGCATTATATTGCTTGTTATAAGTAAATAGTACCAGGTTTCGATATGTATGCTCATCTTGATACGTTCGAACCTTCTAGATTTCTCCTTTTTTACTGTGGCTCGCATGTAATCTCCAGTTACAATTTAACAAAGCACAACCTACGGTGTATATGTCTTTTTTGGAAGTCGGTACTTTGTATTGAACGTACTAAGCCATACTCCAAGTACTTAAAACATCAATCAAATCTAGCTTCGAGGCGAAAGACCTATTATTTCAATACTCAAGTCAACTACGATCGGGTAAGACGGTATTCCGCGACTGGCTCAGAAATGATATCTCCAATGTATTTGTTATCCAGTCATCATCCTCGAAAATATCAGGAAGCTACGGCATTGGATCCAACGTAACAACATAATCAACAAGAGGATCAAAAATCAATTCATTACTGATTGAACCGATCAACGATCCTTGCCTATGGATATCCTCGCAGTCGGCATTCAAAACGGGTATGTCGTATGCATCTTCACCATCAGCGATTTCGTTATCGATGTCATCCTCCTCTCCAAGCACATCTTGTTCCACCAGTCCTCTCCTACCTGATGATTCAGCAATATTGCATGCATTTATTTGACGAGTTTCTATCTCATCGGCTTCCACCATCAATTACATCATCCTAAGAGAATGTGTAATGTTTAACATCAACTCCATTATTTAAGTATCAGAAATAACGACTGGACATAACGTATTGGTGTTCACTAGCCATTTTCACATCACTCGAATATTATATTCACCTCGGTTGAAATCAGTTAAGGCACGAACCATCGATACAAGCTCTTCGAACGTGCTAGATAAGGGGAGACCTACCATATGACTACTCCCCTCTCGTAGCTAACACTTCTATTTTCAATGACAATTCTTCTATTTCAAACGACATACAATGGGGCAAGGCTGGCCATAATCTATGAAAGAGGGATGCCAATTTAATCTCATCATATATTGAATGCTTTCATCTTTGGATCAAAGAATGACTATATAAACTTTAATAGTTGTATTGAAGTTTATCAATATAAGTGGGCATATTTACATGGATAGCATTACATTATGTGAGTTCTAATGTCATGTAATGAGCATGGAATAGTTTCATATCGAGGAACACACATATAATGACCATGTGGCTTCATACACAATGGAGTGTATCATCTTCTTTAACTCACAAGCTCATGCATCATAAGGATTATTAAATTAAATGCAAGAGCCTTTTACCTATATTAATATTCTTTTATGTTAATTTATTTTAGTATTAATATTAATATTAATATAAAACTATATTAATATTAATATAAAATTATATTAATATATACTAATATATAATATTTTAATTAAGAATAATTTATATTAATGTTAATTTATATTAACTTATACTAATGTTAATTTATATTAATTTAAACTAATATTAATTTGTGTTAATTTATACTACTATTTATTCACATTAATAATAATTTATACCACATTATTATTATTTCATATTAATATTATTTAAAATTAATAATAATTTATATTAATATTAATTTATATTAATATTTATTTATATTAATAGTAATTTATATTAATTTATACTGATGTTAATTTATATTAATTAATATTAATTAAATTTAATTTATACTACTATTTATTTATATTAATATGAGTTTATACTAATATTGATTTATATTAATATTAATTTATAGTAATATTAATTTATATTAATATATAATTTATACTACTATTATACTACATTTATGTGATAGATTTCATTGTTATAATATATTATATTATAATGGTTATTATAATCTATGTGCAAGGCGACATTACTATAATATAATCTTATATCTAATAACATTTAATAATAATATTATTATTATATTATTACATAATACTATATCTTACCATTATATCTTATTATTATATTATAATAAGACGACGTTATTATAAGATATATACGAAGATATCGATTATATTATAATGGTTAATATCAAGATATATAAAAAGATATCTAATATGCTAATTCTAGTGGAAAGTATTTGGGTAACAAATTCTTCAATCCTGGGAAACGATCACTCAAAAAACATATCTCCTCATGATGGATTAAATATGATAATTTGTGCAAGAAGAACTTCCAAGCATCTATGTTCTCTTTTTCAACCACCGCGAAAGCAACTGAAAATTGGTGTCCATTTCTGTCAATAGATGTAGCAACGAGAAGGTGGCCTTTGAATTTCCCATGTAAGTGAGTTGCATCAATGCTAATAACCGGACGACAAAACTCAAAACCTTTAAGAGATGGTCCAAATGTCCAGAATAATCGAAAATTGCTATTTTTCCAGGAACTATTTGATGATGTCTGGATTAATATACGATTCTATTTCAAATTCATACTAGGGTTGTCTGTTTCATCATTCACATGAATCTATGAATATCAGCAAAAGATGACTCCATATCATCGAATATTGTAGCCAACACATGCTTTATCCCAACCCATGCCTTCTTGTATGAAATCGTGACATGATAAGTATCCGAAACCAAGCTTCTAATCATATTGGGTGTTAACGTTAGGTTGGATCTTAGTGTCTTCAGGATGAATCTGATGATGAATTTTGCATTATATTGCTTGTTATAAGTAAATAGTACTGGATTTCGACATGTATGTCATATCGATACGTTCGAACCTTCCAGATTTTCCTTTTTTACTTTGGCTCGCATGTAACCTCTAGTTACAATTTAACAAAGCACAATCGACAGTGTATATGTCTTTTTAGAAGCCAATACTTTGTATTGAACATACTTGGCCATACTCCAAGTAATTAAAGCATTAATCAAATCTAGCTTTGAGAAGAAAGATCTGTTATTTCAATACTCAAGTCAACTACGATCGGGTAAGATGGTATTCCGCGGCCGGTTCGGAAATGATATCTCCTATGTATTTGTTATCTAGTCATCATCCTTGAAAATATCATGATGCTACGGCATTGGATCCAACGTAACAACATAATCAACAAGAGGATCAAAAATAAATTCACTACTGATTGAACCGATCAGTGCTCCTTGCCCATGGATATCCTTGTAGTCGACATTCAAAGCGGGTATATCATATGCATCTTCATCATCGACGATTTCGTTATCAATGTCATCCTCCTCTCCAAGCACATCTTGCTCCACCAGTCCTCCCCTACCTGATGATTCAGTGATATCGCATGCATTTATTTGACGAGTTTCTATTTCATTGGGTTCCACTATCAATTGCATCATTCTAAGAGAATGTACAATGTTTAACATCAACTCCGTTATCTGAGTTTCATAAATAACGACTGGACATAACGTATTGGTGTTCACTGGCCATTTGCACATCACTCGAATATTATATTCACCTCGGTTGAAACTAGTTAAGGCACGAACCATCGATACGAGCTCTTCTAACGTGCTAGATAAGGGGAGACCTACCTTATGACTACTCCCCCCTCGTAGCTACACTTCTGTTTTCAATGACAATTCTTCCATTCCAAATGACATACAATGGGGAAAGGCTGACCATAATCTATGAAAGAGGGATGTCTGATGAATACCCATTCATCACTCTTTATTCTTATATTTTAGCTACAAAAACCTTTGCAAATACATGTAGATATTTGTAAATAGAAATAATTACCAAAATCATGCATTTTGTAAAAAGTAATAATTAGCATGTTTTTGTGCACAAATATAAGAATAAAGAGACAAAAGAAAAAGAGAGAAAATATTTGGAATAAATATTGAGCGACCTAATCCCAAGGGAGGGCCCAGCCTGGGCCTGACCACATAAAAGCCAAAGTAGAGGGAGATAAGGGCTCATTTTGTAAATATTTATGTAAATAAAATAAAAATATTTTCCTCACAAAAAGAAACTCAAAAAGAAGTTAAAAAAAAGCAGAAAAGATCAAAAATACCCTTCCTTCACCATGTACATGAACCACACCTAGGTATTTATTTAACCTTGTAAATAAATTAACTTATTTTCCAAACTTTTTGTAAATAGTCTATGTTACATATTGTAAATAAATAAAATATAAAATAGGTATAAAAATACATAAAAATAACAAATAAAAAAATTCAAAAATTTAAAATCTAAATAGTGTACATATACCTATATATATAGCTACCCTATTTTTATTTCCAAAAATTAATTAAAAATCACCAAAAAATAGAAAAAAATAAAAGAAAAATATTTCATGTTTTAAGTTTTTCTTAATTCAGCCATTTTCTACCTTAAAATAAATAAACAAAAAAATTAATAAATGGCAGCTCCTGATTGGTCCACGGGGGATTGTTGACCCCGGTCAACTCCCCCGCGGACTCTTTCCTTTTTGAGAAGACGCGCGCCGCCCCGCCTTCGCCATTTTCTCCACGCGCCTCCAGCCTGTCGCCCACGCAAACCCCGCGCCCGGATCCTTCGCCGATCATCCGACATCCTCGCCAGATCCTTCGCCGTGAGATCCACGCATTCCATAGCCATCGCCTCCCAACCCTAATCGAGCCTGCAGCTATATATAGAACCACCTCCGCCGCCTCCGCGCCCTATCTTTGGCTCTTCCCCTTCTTCCCAGTGAACTCCAGAGGCACCGCGAGAGTGACAGCAAGCGATCGCCCCTGTTGCAGCGAGGCGAGGAGGCGAAACCACTGATCCGGCGTTCTTCGCCGCCGTTGCTCCACCACCAGCGTGAGCACCGAGCCTCGGGCCGAGACGACCCTTGAGGCTACGACCAGGAGCACCCCCTGCTCTTCCCCAGTCTCTCCGACCACCCAGGTAGATCCCTTAGGCCGTAGATTAGCGTAGATTTCGATTCTTAGCTTACTGGTAGCGTAGCTTCGCCGCCGTCGCCAGCCACCTCCGATATCCCATCTGTCATTCCGACCCGACCATCATCTTCGCCAGACCTCTCCGCATCTTCTTCACCCCTTCGCCCAACCCAGATCGCACAGGATCTGGGAATCGAGCTCCTCCGCCGACCACCTTCGCCGGAGCTCGCCGTGCCGACGCACCAGCCACCCCCACTTCGCCTAACTGGGTCGAGGCAATTTGCCCTCGACCCGTGAGTCTTCTGGGTTACTTTGCAGGTCAAGAGGAGGCCATCTGAGGCCCCCTCACATCCAGGCCAGGAGCTCATCTCCGTCGACCTCGCCGGAGCCCCTCCAGGGCTCGGCTGGGCCATCGGAGACCACCACCAGCTGCGGGACGACATCGCCGACCTTCTCCGACCTTCAGAGGCAGCTGAGGAGGACCACAATACGCGCACGAGGCCGGCGAAGCTCGCCGGCTGAGTGTTCTTCCAGTATCCTCCACCGCCGTCAGATTGACCCCGAGCTCCAGATTCAATCACGATCGTCTATTCGAGGGTCGATCTCCACCGTCGATCCAGCGAAGCTCAACCACTTCGTCTGTCTACCGTTCGATCTGCAACGTGGCAGCACCTGGACCGTCGGATCACAGTCGAGGACCCAGCCTTGGGCGCCACCCCTTTTCAGCCGTCCATCTATCCACGTGGCGTCCATCCATCGGCTCGACTTAATAAAGGGGTAAATTACCTTAGGCCCCCTCTTAGTTTTTGCTTTATGTTTCAGTCCTGTAAATATTTAGAGTACTTTATTTACGTTGGGATATTTGCACACTGGACCTCATCTTTTAGATTATTTGCATCTATGCCCCTGTTTGTGTGAGCCACGTGCGTCGTCACGTGTGTATTTGGTGTAATTGCAATTTAGCCCTGTAGTTCTGGATGTTCATGAATGAATAGAAACTTTTTGATAATTGCATTTATGCCCCTGTGAGCATTGTATTTGCGCATGTGCGTCTTTTGAGTGGGTTATTTGCAACATAGACCTTGGACTTTTTGGTACGAGTTACCAGAAGGTCCTCGGACTTGTTTTTTCTTACATATAGGTCCCTGAGTGCCTTAAGCACGCGCCTCGCGCGTGATTTCTTGGGTATTTTGTACCAGGACCCCCAAAACTTTGGGTATTTGCACTTAAGTCCTTGTGCACAATGCCCCCTTGTTATTTTTGAATAAAATATCAATTCATCTCCAAATTCGATAAAAATTTGACACATGTCTCCTGCCATGTTGTAGGATTTTTGAGAATTTTGGAGGACATTTTTGAGTTTATTTGTTATTTTTACAAATTCAAAAACCATCATTTTAGCTACTGTCTAGATTTAAAAATTACAAAAAAATATAAAAACACCCCCAAAAATTCCATAAAAATTAGGTGTTGTTTCTGTTGTGTTTCTTGATTTTCTAGCCAATTTTGGCTATTTTTCATTGCTTAAAAACCCTAAAAATTCAAAAACACCTAAAAACTCATAAAAATCATATTAAATAATCTAAAAATCCAAAAACAATAATTTTGGTGCTCAAATTTTCCTTGTTTTCTCTAGTATACAGGAAAATTACCTCCAGGCCCTATTGAGATCCTTAAATATTTTATTTTTGGATTTTGGGCCTGGCTGGACAGTACCTTGCCTTTTTCGCACTGTTTGATTTTTAGCAATTAGAATAAATATCAGAAAAATCTCAAAAATTTATCAAAAACATAAAAAAATATAAAACACATAAAAATATTTTTGTCTGAATTTTTGCTTGATTTTTGATGCTTTAAATAAATAGTTGAAGTTAATTGTCTGTGTGTTTTTCCTGTTTTCTTTATATTCCAAAAATCCTAAAAAATTTGTAAAAACAAATAAAAACCACTAAAAAGTATTCTCTCGGATTTCTGACTACATCGTAGGCCCCTTGGCCAACCCGTGCTCCTTGTGTTCGACCCTGGGTGCTATACCAGGTTAATATCATAGCAGGATCGCTTTTGTGCTTGATTGATTTTACGTATTTTTCGAGTGGTTCATCATTTTTCTTGATTGACTTAGTCTGAGTGATTGAGGTCGCAACGACCTATATTTCTGTACCTTTACCTTAGTCATTCGGACGGTTATCAGAATGGCGCCGTTGCCGGGGAGCACGGCTTTGTAGTCATTTTTTCCATATTGTCTCTCTATATTGTCATTGTTTTCTGACACTCTCTCTTTGATTTTTGTGCGAGGTACTGCGTGGACAACTTGGAGTTTATTTTTGAGGACCCGCATGGGAAGAAGAGCAGGGAGAGGAAGAAGAAGAATTTTATTTTGAGAGAGAACAATATTGTTTGTAATAATTTAGAACTTGGACATTTGTGGACACTTGTAACTTAGCGGGTCTGTTTCGCCGAGTACCGGTGTGCTCGGGGGACCCATTTGGATTTTCGCGGCTTTTTCTGCGGTTTTGATAGCTAGCTGCCTTTTCCGGTGTTTACGCGGTTTTTCTCGAGCCCCTAGATTTAGGAATTTCTCTTGCTTGTGCCGTAATTAGTAGGGTCCCCACACTTAATTGCTTTCCTGATCCTATAGGACGTTAATTGGACCTACTAAAATCATTAATAAAAATAGCCGATTCATTTTCTTCCGTGGCCTACGTGCCGTAGCCCGTCCCACAAAGCGCTTCTCCTACCCCCGATTTGTCGGGCAGAGGAGGGACGGGCCAAGACCGGACTCTTTGGCTTGGAGGACCGTGATCGGTTAGACGGTTCTTGCGATAGAAATTTTCTCATCTAGGACTCGGTTTTTCCTCGCTGCACCATTTAGGTAGTTTAATTCTGTCTTTAAATTCTGCGCGGATCACTTGCATGTAGAGTGCTGGAGACAAGGTACGCATTTCTTTCTCTGCATGCATCATTGATTTCTTCGCGCATCGGCTTTTTCGTCTTCTCCCTCTGTTTTTGGCTTAATCATCAGGAGAATCGGAAAATTCGTTAGGCCGCTTGTATTTACTTTGAAAAAAAAAATTAAAAAAAAACAAAAAAAAAAGTGGGACTGGATAACACTATTGACCCTAAAAGACACTCACATTAAAAATTTGTCTTGGGGAGAGCAACCCCCTCTTTGTATGGTTTGGATGCGCGAGAGAGTGACCCGCACCCTAGGTAGAGCCCTCCGGTGCTATTTCTAGTTGACTACCGACTCTTCCGTGCGGGCCAGTCGGTTGGAGTAGCATCGGGTATCCTAACAGGTCACGTAAGCGCTCTGATATTTTGTGTGTTCACCCAATAAAATTGACAAGATAAATTGACCGAGCTTTCACGGTCTTCAGATTGTGTTGCGTTGGTGAACCGGGGGTTTGCTTTGCGATCATATTTTCTCCAGATCCCATCCGCCCAACTCGCCAGATCAAGATGATGGGTAGACGATCTCTTAGGCAGCCTCTGGCTGCACCGCTTTCAGGCGCGTCTACTTCACCATCTAGGTTGACCCGTGAGAGTCGAGACCAGCTCTCCGGGCCCGAGTACGATTCCACCATGTTCTCCCTCGATCCCCTTTCTTTTGCTACTGAGAGACATGAGCCCGAGGAAAGACGAATTGATTTGACAGAACCTGAGTTGGGCTCATCTGATTTTGCAGACGTCACTATGGCCGGAGCCGGCAGTTCAGACCCAGACTCCCGACAACCCGAACATTTTGTACTAGACCAGGGAGCGATCAACTCCACCCTGATCGCATCATTAGAGACAGTACAGAAGCAGCTACGCGATCAGGGAGCTTTCATGATTGAGACGAGAAGGGAGTTGGAGCGACTCAGAGAAGAGAGAGATCAGAGCGAGCCTGAGGACATTCCTGATGCTGATGCAGAGGCAGCAGCCGCAGCAGCGGCTACCGCAGCGGCAGTCGCCGCCGCAGCGGGACCACCGAGACCGATGCGGGAGTTACACAACCCCGGATCTACACTGATGCACCATTGGGTGGTGGTACCTGCTATCGTGGGGGATTTCAAGTTCCCTCCGAACACCCTGCAGATGCTTCCTCATTTTCACGGACTTGCCACTGAGGAGCCCCACCTCCATCTCCAGGAGTTTTTGATGATCTGCAGCACTGTCCACGACCGTCATGTGGACCAGGATACGATTCGGATGATGGCCTTCCCTTTTTCACTGGCAGATAGAGCAGCCGCCTGGCTGAAGCATTTAGGGAAGTTTGTTTACACCTGGGAGCAGCTCCGCACCGAGTACTTGAACAAGTACTATCCACTCGGGCGGACGAATGCAGCGAGGGCCCTGATCAACAACTTCTCCATGCTCCCTAACGAGCAGTTTCACGAGGCATGGGAGAGGTTCAGAGAGCTTCTGGATAGATGCCCACACCACGACATTTCCAAGCCGAACCTAGTTCAGAGCTTCTTTAGTGGGATGACGCCAGAGCTTCAGGGTCTGGTGAATGCTTCTTGCGGCGGGTCCTACTTTGCCAAGGACCACAACCAAGTCTGGGCCATCTACGAGGAGATGGCCGAAAATTACATGGTGATGTCCCAGACTCGGTTGTACACACAGAGATCTCAGCAGCCGCCAGGACCCGTGCAGTACCAGCGGATAGCACGGGTTGATGCAGGTCCATCCAGTTCGTCCACAGTTGCAGCCGCACAGGCAGAGTCAGCCGCTGCGGACATGGGGATTATCAGCGAGAAGTTGGACCGCATGGAAATAATAGAGAAGAAGCAGTGCCAGGGCATAACTCAGATGGAGCAGATGGCACAAACTCTGAGCGACATGAAGACCCATCTCTTGTGTCTTCAGGAGGCACAGACGGCTTCTCAGCCCCGTCTTCAGTCGCGAGGCGATTCTGGCGGCAGCCGCAGTTTGTCCCAGCGCTCCAGCTCCTTGCAACAGCCTAGACAAGTTCACCTTGTACAGGCGGAGCTGTACCAGCAGCAGCAGCCCTCTTACCAGTCACCACCATCTCCAGACTTACAGATGGTGGTATATCAGCCGGATCAGCCTCTGGAAGTACTCCCACCAGCCCCTTACGATGAGGAACCGTTGATGGATGTCAACGGGATTTGGTATGACCGTCCTCAACCTGGAATCCGACGAGACCATCCCGGATTCAGGTGGGAGAATGGGGGTAACCAGTCCCAACAGCAGCCAGCCGGTCAGGGAGGGCAGTACTCCCAGTAGAGAGATCACCAGCAGCCCCCAGCATACCAGTCACACCAGCCATCATCCTTCGTACCTCGTCCCTACCAGCAGCAGGGACAGACTTGGAGACGTGAGCAGCAGGCTCACCAGCAGCAGCATCCTTCCTCTTACCCCTCTCAGCCGCAGCAGCACCAGGTCCAGCAGCCTCATTACCAGAGAGGCAACCCGTCGGGCTCCCATGAGAGCCCCGCCTTGGATGATCTAGCCCGCATCTTCACAGAGCAGCAGCCTACATTTAGACGGGAGATGGACGAGTTCCGCCAGGAGATGCGGGACCTGATGAGAGGGAAGGCCGCCATCCCTGCACAGATCGAGCCTAATCCGAATAGCTTGAAGAGGAAGTCTGAGCAGGTAGTTCACACTGAGCCTACCATTCCTAGTGACTCATTTGATGATATGTCGTCGGATCTATTTGATGCTGATTTTGTTACACTTAGGAGCGGTAGAAGACCAGCAGGCGGCGCCTCATCTGAGAGACAACGCGAGGATCCATCTAGAGTGTCAGATGAGGAAGAGGAGAGCGGTACTGAAGCTGCACATGATGATGACGGTGGTACTGATGCCACCCGAGATGCTGATTCCACCGGCGGTACTGAGGCCGCCGCTTCACCATATCGAGGAGGTGGTACTGACGCCACCAGCAGAGCCGAGCCAGCCCGCGGTACTGAGGCCGCAAGACGTCTAGTTGTAGAGCCAGCTAGAGGTGGTACTAAGGCCACCAATATTCATTCTGATAGAGATGTTGTCTTTCCTCGTATGGATGTATCTCAGGACTCTATTTTGAATAAAGGAAAAGGTTTAGTTTCTTCTGATCCCACTGTGGTGTATGATGTATGTGAGGATCCGGTCATCGAACCGTCTAGGCCTATTCCTAGTCCTTCATCTGAGAAGGACCCTGTGATCCCCTTTCCTAGAGCCCTTGAGTTGGGGAAGGGGAAGAAAAGAGAAAAAGATCCAAAAAAGAGAGAGCAGGAGGAGTTCAGCCAGAGCATGATAGACCGATTTCACATCCAGCTGACCCTCCATGAGGCTTTGCAGCACATCCCTCTTCTTCAGCGATCCTTGAAAGACAGGACCACAGTCAGGAGGAAGAAGAGGAACAACACCGCAGAGATTCATGTGTTGACAAAAGCCACGTGTTACGCGATCCAGAACCATCTGCCGACCAAGAGGCCAGATTTAGGAGCCCCGTATGTCAGATGTCAGATTAGTGAGCAGAGGTTCGACCGTACTCTATTAGATAGCGGATCGTCGATCAACCTTCTTCCGGCAGCCCTTCTCGACCACTTAGAGTTGGGCACTCTTAGACAGAGCAGGGCATACCTTCAGTTTGCTGATCGGTCTGTCAAGAGGCCAAAGGGGTTGTTGCGAGACGTTGTCGTCATGATTCAGGGTTTGCAATTCCCCGTGGACTTCGTAGTGCTGGACATGGAGACCCCTGACTCGTTGACCGATTCCCCCATCATCCTCGGTCGCCCGTTCTTGGCCACAGCCAAGGCGGTGACTGACCATGACAGTGGGAAGGTATTCTTTCGCGTCCAGGGCGAGAGTATACAAATAGAGACGGTTAAGGACCACAGAGCCAGAGATAGATCCCGCTCAGAGGGCAGTACAGATTCAGAACAGCTGACAGATACAGAGCCACACATACACCAGGACTGTGATTTTGTGATCACAGATGATGAGGCAGCTTGGGCAGATCCTGCAGCACAGACCATCCTCTCATATTCAGATACAGCTGATGCAGAGATGATAGCAGAGGATAGTCTGGAGAGCACAGCCCTGGTTCAGGATACTATTGAGTCAGCAGAGTCGGACCTTGATCGCGACACGATTTTCAGTGATGGTGGTACTAAGGCCACCCTGCTCTACGGTGGTACTGATGCCACCGCAGTTGATACAGATCCCTCGGATTCAGAATCTGATTGGGCAGATTGTGATGATCAGATGCCAGACCTGGATCCACCTGAGCCTACAGATGAGGAGGAGGTAGAGGCAGAGCAGATCAGAGACAATGCAGAGGACCCGCCTTCTCCAGATCCAGTTTGTGAGAGTTCTTTATCATTTTCCCAGGCAGATTTGGCAGAATTGTCAGCATACACACATCTTCTTCAGAAGCCAGATTTGCCAGCACCCAGCTGTCCAGAGCTAAAGCCGCTCCCTACTTCGCTGAAGTATCGATTCCTTGCGGGAGAGTCTGAGATGTACCCAGTCATCATCTCTGCCGATCTGACTGGAGAACAAGAATCCCGTCTGATGGGGGTTCTTGAAAAGAACCGCAAGGCAATTGGATGGAGCGTAGCAGATCTCCATGGGATTAGTCCCTCGCTGTGCTCCCACCATATCTATCTCGAGGAAGGGGCAAAGCCGTCGCGTGAGTTCCAGCGGCGACTGAACCCCAACCTAAGAGAGGTTGTCATGAAGGAAATATCAAAATGGTGGAGCGCAGATTTTATTTATCCCATTTCCGACTCCAAGTGGGTAGCCCCTTGCATGTGTGCCCAAGAAGACGGGCATCACGACTGTGATCAGTGAGTCGGGAGAGGAAGATTGCTACACGAGTACCCACCTCTTGGCGGGTCTGCGTTGACTACAGGAGACTCAACCAGGCCACCAAGAAGGACCGTTTTCCCCCTGCCTTTTATTGATCAGATCATAGAGAGACTGGCAGGGAAGAGCCATTATTGCTTCCTGGATGGGTACTCGGGCTACAATCAGGTGGTCATCGCTCCTGAGGATCAGGAGAAGACCACCTTTACATGTCCCTTCGGTACATACGCCTTTCGACGCATGCCATTTGGGCTATGCAACGCCCCTGCAACTTTTCAGAGATGCATGCTGTCGATCTTTTCGGACATGGTAGGGGAGTGTTTGGAGGTCTTCATGGACGACTTCTCGGTTTACGGCGACGGATTCGATTCCTGTCTTGACTGCCTAGACCGAGTGCTCCAGCGATGTATTGCTACCCGCTTGGTTCTGTCTTGGGAGAAGAGTCACTTCATGGTGACTCAAGGGACGGTGCTTGGCCACATCATCTCCAACAGGGGCATGGAGGTTGATCCGGCCAAGGTTGATGTCATTAGAAAACTCGCACCGCCTCCAATTTGAAGCAGCTACGGTCATTTCTGGGGCACGTTGGTTTTTATAGGAGATTCATTCATGATTTCAGCAAGATTGCCCGACCGTTGACTGACCTCTTGACGAAAGACACCGAGTTCCTTGTCGATGACAAGTGTCTTTCGTCCTTTGAGACTCTCCAGCAGTGTGTTATTGAGGCTTCTGTCCTTCAGCCACCCGATTGGTCTCTCCCATTCGAGATCATGACGGACGCCTCTGATTTTGCCGTAGGGGCCGTGCTAGGACAGAGGAGGGACGGAGTTCCATTCGCCATTCACTACGCTAGCCGAACATTGGATCCCGCCCAGCGAAACTACACGGTCACAGAGAAGGAGATGCTAGCTGTAGTTTTCGCCCTAGATAAGTTCAGATCGTATATCATTGGATCTAGAGTAACTTTGTATACTGACCACCCACCGCCATCAGGTACCTCGTGTCAAAGAAGGATGCCAAGGCCAGACTTACTAGATGGATCCTTCTACTCCAGGAGTTTGACATTGAGATCAAGGATAAGCCTGGAGTCAAGAATGTGGTGGCGGATCATCTTTCCCGACTAGAGCAGCCTGAGGATTCTGAGCAGAATGATCCTATTCGAGATACCTTCCCAGATGAGGCGATCCTTGCTATCGCCTCACTCCCGTGGTATGCCGATATTGTGAACTTTCTCGTTGCTGGGAAAGTCCCACAAGATTGGCCCAGGCAGAGGCTTGAGACCTTCCTTGCGAAGGCCAAGTCCTACCACTGGGAGGATCCCATCCTTTACCACGAAGGAGGGGATAGCGTCTGGCGTCGGTGTATTTCTCAGGAGGAGCATCATAGCGTCCTCACTTACTGCCACAAGCTTGAGGCAGGAGGACATCATTCTGGGAGGAGAACGGCACAGAAAGTACTCCAATCCGGCTTGTGGTGGCCTACACTCTTCAAGGACTCTGATGAGTTCGTGAAGAGGTGTACTGACTGTCAGAGGATGGGCACTTGTGGACAGCGTGATATGATGCCGATGCAGCCTATTCACTTCTGTGAGGTTTTTGACGCATGGGGCATCGATTTCATGGGTCCATTCCCTAAGAATCAGGGATTTGAGTACATTCTGTTGGCCGTAGATTATGTTAGTCGTTGGGTTGAAGCTATCCCCGCCCGAGCCGCTGATGCGAGGACAGTTTGCAGATTTTTGAGGAAGCACATCATCATGCGGTTCGGGGTTCCACGAGTTCTGATTTCTGATGGGGGTCTCATTTCGTCAACGACCAGGTAAAGGCACTTGCCAGTGAGTTCAGTATAGACCATCGAGTAGCCACGCCATACCATCCACAGACGAATGGTCTAGCCGAGGTTTCGAACAGGGAGATCAAGACTATATTGCAGAAAGTCGTCCGCCCCGACCGAAAGGATTGGTCCCAACTTTTGGACTCGGTCTTGTGGGCATATAGGACGTCTTTCAAGACACCATTAGGCACATCTCCTTTTCGCCTCGTGTATGGCAAGCCATGCCATTTACCTGTTGAGCTGAGACACAAGTCACTTTGGGCAGTTACAGATATTCTTATGGATCCAGATGGTGTAGGAGACCAGAGGAGGGCAGAGTTAGCCGCCTTGGAAGAGCTTAGAGATACAGCTTTCTCAAACAGCCTACATTATAAGGAGAAAGTGAAGGAGTGGCATGATTCTCATATCAGCCACAAGCATTTTGAGATTGGACAGAGAGTATGGTTGTTTGATGCAAGGCTACGATTATTTCCAGGGAAGCTACAGAGCAAATGGAAGGGACCTTACTTGGTCAGAAAGGTACACGATAACGGTAGCATTGATATATCTGAGTTATCTTCTGAGAGTACCTTTCGAGTGAACGGCCAGCGGCTCAAGCCATTTCTAGATCATGAGCCGCGGGACGTTATTGTTGCCCCGATTCATTTTGCGTGAGATGTGGTCTCTTGACTCACATCTTTTGCATCTCACGCCTGATTTTCACTGTTCCTCCTCCTGTATAGATCCAGTTGTCCATATCATTCTATTCTTTAGTCCCACATCCCTTTTCTCATCCTGTGATTATGCTATACTTAGGGTGTACTTTACCCTAAGTATAGGGGGGATTGTCGGACCTGCGAGTATTCTTTTCATTCTTTCTGCTCCTGTTTTTGCTGCCTATACTTAGGGATATTTTACCCTAAGTATAGGGGGGGCAGACTCTGTATCTTCTTCACTCGGATTTCCCTTTATGGACAGCTTTCTATACTTAGGATTAGTTAATCCTAAGTATAGGGGGAAACCACCGAGTCCCGCTTATTCTATTCATTTATTCATTTCTGTACTTATCCATTCCTTTTCACTACCCTATACCAAGCACGAGTTATGTCTTCTTCATCGCTCTTGACTCTGAGGACATCGTTCGAGCTAAGTATAGGGGGGTGCGTATAAAATTCATATATACTTCAGCCATAACTCGTACTTTGTGTGAGTGTGTTAATAAAATGGCTAAAAATCACAAAATTAAAAAAAAATTCATACACACAAACATTCTTTTATTTGCACATAAATAGCTAGTGTACAAAGTATTTTGGTAAAAATATTTTCAAAAACTTTTTGTGTAAAGCTTGTGTAAATATTTTCTTATCAAAATTATGTATATAGTACAAAATTTTCCAAAATGATTTGAAACAAAAAGTTTGCAAAAATCTTGTGTAAATGTTTGTAAATACTTTTGCAAAACTTGCACTTCATGCATCATCCATCCATTTTTCAAAAATTTGCACAATTGTAAAATATTTGTAAATAGCATCTTTTGTACATATGTAAATAGTTTTTCTGGATGATAGTTGACATTTAAACTATGCCTGGAAATTAAATTGAGAAATGGAGCTTGACTAAGATCTTAATCCACTTAACTTTAAGAGGAACCTTATAGGGCTTAGATTTAAGGCTTTTCAGGTCCATGGTGACTTAATTCTTTGAGTCCACTAGGCTATGAGCATATGTCATCTTAATGAGCCTAAGTAGAGCACTTAACAACACACGCATGACTCTCAGAGACAATGGCTTGACTTGCACCAGCACCTTACACACAGCTCTTCATGGATGAGGTGGTGAGGAGACAGTTTTCCTCGGCTTGGGGTAGCATACGAGGGTAGTACTTCTAGGCGGAACCTCTCTTCTTCTTATAGTGAAGGAAGTGCACCTCAACTTGGTCTAGTGGTGATGAAGGCTAAAGACAGAAGCCGTGGGTTGCAATAAAGCTTCAAAAGAGGGATAGTCTACTGGCTCAAGAGGAAAATTTCTTATATATGCTGCACCATGTAGATATGTTGTACAGAAGCACTTGAAAAAAAAATGCAAAAATGCAAAAAGAACTCCAAAAAAAATTTGGTGGGTCGGATTGAAAATTTAATAACCCCACCGGAGTATAAAGCAAAAGCTTATGGTATCATGTCACATCTCATGAAGCTTGCAGCGGGAGACTTGGCTACACTGGCTGAGCTTCCAAAAGTCTATACTTCTTCCCCCTCTTCTTGAGCCGGTTGCACTTGAACTTAGAAGGGAATACCCCGCTTCTCGAGGAAAGAGTTGCTAGACAGAGGCATTAGAGTTACCAGGTTGGGGGAGGTTGTTTCTTTGTTACTTCTGAGGTGAGGAGCTACTATCACTTACACTGCATGGAAAGATTCATGGTCATTAGAGTTTGTGTATGTAGACTTGTTCTGATCTGGATTATTGAGGAGTCTTGTCCATAGATTGGTGGAACTTAGAGGCTGTTGAGTTTTAAGTTTAAGTCTAAATAAGGTTCCGACACATTGATAATCTAAAGATCTAATCGAGCTCCATATTTCAATCTGATAAAAGGCAAGTTTACTAATCAGCCTTGATCCATGTACATTCCTCTCTTTTTCTTTTTCTTTCTTTCTTTTTCACTTCTTTTTCAAATAAGTGTTTGCTAAGGGACTAGCAAAGTTAAGCATAGGGGGGTGATGAATACCCATTCATCACTCTTTATTCTTATATTTTAGCTACAAAAACCTTTGCAAATACATGTAGATATTTATAAATAGAAATAATTACCAAAATCATGCATTTTGTAAAAAGTAATAATTAGCATGTTTTTGTGCACAAATATAAGAATAAAGAGACAAAAGAAAAAGAGAGAAAATATTTGGAATAAATATTGAGCGACCTAATCCCAAGGGAGGGCCCAGCCTGGGCCTGACCGCATAAAAGCCAAAGTAGAGGGAGATAAGGGCTCATTTTGTAAATATTTATGTAAATAAAATAAAAATATTTTCCTCACAAAAAGAAACTCAAAAAGAAGTTAAAAAAAAGCAGAAAAGATCAAAAATACCCTTCCTTCACCATGTACATGAACCACACCTAGGTATTTATTTAACCTTGTAAATAAATTAACTTATTTTCCAAACTTTTTGTAAATAGTCTATGTTACATATTGTAAATAAATAAAATATAAAATAGGTATAAAAATACATAAAAATAACAAATAAAAAAAATTCAAAAATTTAAAATCTAAATAGTGTACATATACCTATATATATAGCTACCCGATTTTTATTTCCAAAAATTAATTAAAAATCACCAAAAAATAGAAAAAAAAATAAAAGAAAAATATTTCATGTTTTAAGTTTTTCTTAATTCGGCCATTTTCTACCTTAAAATAAATAAACAAAAAAATTAATAAATGGCAGCTCCTGATTGGTCCACGGGGGATTGTTGACCCCGGTCAACTCCCCCGCGGACTCTTTCCTTTTTGAGAAGACACGCGCCGCCCCGCCTTCGCCATTTTCTCCACGCGCCTCCAGCCTGTCGCCCACGCAAACCCCGCGCCCGGATCCTTCGCCGATCATCCGACATCCTCGCCAGATCCTTCGCCGTGAGATCCACGCATTCCATAGTCGTCGCCTCCCAACCCTAATCGAGCCTGCAGCTATATATAGAACCACCTCCGCCGCCTCCGCGCCCTATCTTTGGCTCTTCCCCTTCTTCCCAGTGAACTCCAGAGGCACCGCGAGAGTGACAGCAAGCGATCGCCCCTGTTGCAGCGAGGCGAGGAGGCGAAACCACTGATCCGGCGTTCTTCGCCGCCGTTGCTCCGCCACCAGCGTGAGCACCGAGCCTCGGGCCGAGACGACCCTTGAGGCTACGACCAGGAGCACCCCCTGCTCTTCCCCAGTCTCTACGACCACCCAGGTAGATCCCTTAGGTCGTAGATTAGCGTAGATTTCGATTCTTAGCTTACTGGTAGCGTAGCTTCGCCGCCGTCGCCAGCCACCTCCGATATCCCATCTGTCATTCCGACCCGACCATCATCTTCGCCAGACCTCTCCGCATCTTCTTCACCCCTTCGCCCAACCCAGATCGCACAGGATCTGGGAATCGAGCTCCTCCGCCGACCACCTTCGCCGGAGCTCGCCGTGCCGACGCACCAGCCACCCCCACTTCGCCTAACTGGGTCGAGGCAATTTGCCCTCGACCCGTGAGTCTTCTGGGTTACTTTGCAGGTCAAGAGGAGGCCATCTGAGGCCCCCTCACATCCAGGCCAGGAGCTCATCTCCGTCGACCTCGCCGGAGCCCCTCCAGGGCTCGGCTGGGCCATCGGAGACCACCACCAGCTGCGGGACGACATCGCCGACCTTCTCCGACCTTCAGAGGCAGCTGAGGAGGACCACAGTACGCGCACGAGGCCGGCGAAGCTCGCCGGCTGAGTGTTCTTCCAGTATCCTCCACCGCCGTCAGATTGACCCCGAGCTCCAGATTCAATCACGATCGTCTATTCGAGGGTCGATCTCCACCGTCGATCCAGCGAAGCTCAGCCACTTCGTCTGTCTACCGTTCGATCTGCAACGTGGCAGCACCTGGACCGTCGGATCACAGTCGAGGACCCAGCCTTGGGCGCCACTCCTTTTCAGCCGTCCATCTATCCACGTGGCGTCCATCCATCGGCTCGACTTAATAAAGGGGTAAATTACCTTAGGCCCCCTCTTAGTTTTTGCTTTATGTTTCAGTCCTGTAAATATTTAGAGTACTTTATTTACGTTGGGATATTTGCACACTGGACCTCATCTTTTAGATTATTTGCATCTATGCCCCTGTTTGTGTGAGCCACGTGCGTCGTCACGTGTGTATTTGGTGTAATTGCAAATTTAGCCCTGTAGTTCTGGATGTTCATGAATGAATAGAAACTTTTTGATAATTGCATTTATGCCCCTGTGAGCATTGTATTTGCGCATGTGCGTCTTTTGAGTGGGTTATTTGCAACATAGCCTTTGGACTTTTTGGTACGAGTTACCAGAAGGTCCTCGGACTTGTTTTTTCTTACATATAGGTCCCTGAGTGCCTCAAGCACGCGCCTCGCGCGTGATTTCTTGGGTATTTTGCACCAGGACCCCCAGAACTTTGGGTATTTGCACTTAAGTCCTTGTGCACAGTGCCCCCTTGTTATTTTTGAATAAAATATCAATTCATCTCCAAATTCGATAAAAATTTGATACATGGCTCCTGCCATGTTGTAGGATTTTTGAGAATTTTGGAGGACATTTTTGAGTTTATTTGTTATTTTTAAAAATTCAAAAACCATCATTTTAGCTACTGTCTAGATTTAAAAATTACAAAAAATATAAAAACACCCCCAAAAATTCCATAAAAATTAGGTGTTGTTTCTGTTGTATTTCTTGATTTTCTAGCCAATTTTGGCTATTTTTATTGCTTAAAAACCCTAAAAATTCAAAAACACATAAAAACTCATAAAAATCATATTAAATAATCTAAAAACCCAAAAACAATAATTTTGGTGCTCAAATTTTCCTTGTTTTCTCTAGTATACAGGAAAATTACCTCCAGGCCCTATTGAGATCCTTAAATATTTTATTTTTGGATTTTGGGCCTGGCTGGACAGTACCTTGCCTTTTTTGCACTGTTTGATTTTTAGCAATTAGAATAAATATCAGAAAAATCTCAAAAATTTACCAAAAACATAAAAAAATATAAAACACATAAAAATATTTTTGTCTGAATTTTTGCTTGATTTTTGATGCTTTAAATAAATAGTTGAAGTTAATTGTCTGTGTGTTTTTCCTGTTTTCTTTATATTCCAAAAATCCTAAAAAAAATTTGTAAAAACAAATAAAAACCACTAAAAAGTATTCTCTCGGATTTCTGACTACATCGTAGGCCCCTTGGCCAACCCGTGCTCCTTGTGTTCGACCCTGGGTGCTATACCAGGTTAATATCATAGCAGGACCGCTTTTGTGCTTGATTGATTTTACGTATTTTTCGAGTGGTTCATCATTTTTCTTGATTGACTTAGTCTGAGTGATTGAGGTCGCAACGACCTATATTTCTGTACCTTTACCTTAGTCATTCGGACGGTTATCAATGCCCATTTAATCTCACCATATGTTGAATGCTTTCATCTTTGGATCAAAGCATGACTATATAAACTTTAATAGTTATATTAAAATTTATCAGTATAAGTGGGCATATTTACATGGATAGTGTTACATTATGTGAGTTCTAATGTCATGTAATGAGCATGGAATAGTTTCATGTCAAGGGACACACATATAATGACCATGCAATGGCTTCATACACAATGCAGTGTATCATCTTCATTAACTCACAAGCTCATGCATCATAAGGATTATTAAATTATATACACAAGCCTTTTACCTATATTAATATTCTTTTATGTTAATTTATTTTAGTATTAATATTAATATTAATATAGATTTATATAAATTTTTTACTAATATATATTAATATATGAAATTTTAATTAATAATAAATTATATTAATGTTAATTTATATTAATTTATACTAATGTTAATTTATATTAATTTAAAATAATATTAATTTGTATTAATTTTTACTACTATTTATTTATATTAGTATTAAAATATACCACATTATTATTATTATTTTATATTAATATTATTTTAAATTAATAATAATTTATATTAATATTAATTTATACTAGTATTTATTTACATTAATAGTAATTGATATTAATTTATACTGATGTTAATTTATATTAATTAATATGAATATTAATTTAATTTATACTACTATTTATTTATATTAATATTTTTATACTAATATTAATTTATATTAATATAAATTTATACTAATATTAGTTTATATTAATATATAATTTATGTTACTATTATACTATATTTATATGATAGATTTCATTGTTATAATATATTATATTATAATGGTTATTATAATCTATATGCAAGGTGACGTTATTATAATATGATCTTATATCTAATAACATTAGTAATAATATTATTATATTATTATTACATAATATTATATCTTACAATTACATCTTTTTATTATATTATAATAAGATGACGTTATTGTAAAATATATACGAAGATATCAATTTATTAATACGATTAATATCGAGATATATATATAAAAAGATATCTAATAATTAATATTACATGATAGATATGTGCAAGGAGGCGACACCAAATATGTCAAGTGGATGAGAAAGATGTTGTCTACAAGATAGATTGAGGTATTTGTACATAATCTGAAAATTGGATAACATTACGTGAATGGTAACCTAACGTATCTGTACACAATGTAGATTACATTATTTTTTTAAAAAAATCAAGTGCTACCTTAACTAAATTTGTATTGCATTTGAGTAAAGAACATTAAGAAGCAAACTTGCAGAGTTACATTACGCATATTATAGTGATAATTAATGGGATTTTTACATATATATCCCTGAGTAATTATGCAATTACATTCACATCCCTACATAATCGTAAATTACATCCAGAACCCTCAATAATCTTAACTCTTACACCCATAACCCCCGAGTTAACTTCCATCCAATATTCCATTAACTATGATGGTATCCGTCAAATATTATACATTTTTTATCTTTTAAGTTTTATTATTTACAAATAAGTGCACTCCCCCCCTCCTATCTCCTCCTCCCCTCCTCCTCATCGACAACCACCTCCTCCCCCTCCCCTCCTCCCCATCGGCCCCCCGCCTTCGTCGACCTCCTCTCCTTCCTCCTCTAGCCAAGCCTCCCCCCCCCACTGCTGAACACCAAGCCACCCACCTCATCCAACCCAGGCCGACTCCAACCTCCCCCCGCCCCACCCTCGAAGCTAGGCAGAGAAGCCGATCCTGGGTTGCCCCCGACCTCCCTGACCCCCTACCCACCCTCCAGCCCAAGCCCCACCAACCCTCTCCCGTCGAGCCCACCACCTCCACTCCCCTCCCGGCAGCCCATGTTAGACATGTGAGCCCTGGACGAACTATTCTTACAATAAATGTTATTGTAATATATATGTTTATCAATAAAAGTGATTGATGTTTCACTCCCTTTCTGAAATTAAATGAATGAATGTACTATAAGGTCTCTCTGTACAATTAGGGTTATGTACCATGGCCATCTTGATGATCATATAGCTGTTGATTCATTAAATGAATCATAGAGGCTGGTGTTTGGATGAATATCTAAGGAGTTAGATAGAGGACTCACCAAGCACCGTCAAATGATTATTAAGAGATGATCTCCAGCCTGAGTAGGAGATGGCAATCCTTTCTCACGTAGGCTGATATCTGACCGACCTCTTGATGCAAGTCCTCTGCATGGGAATAGTGATTCAGAGGTGTCAGATTAGTTAAATCAATGGGTTGACTTAACGAGATTGAGATAACCTAAGTCCTATATTGAATGCTGTCACAACATAGGCACGCATCCTCTGACTCGAGGCAGATGTATTACTATATATCTGAGTATGTACATTTGGCAGACCAATAGGTTGATGGCCTAACCAAGGTCTATATACCGACGAGCTGGTGTGCATATACGGGCATATGAGTAATACGATCTCTTAAAGGGATCATACAGGTTCATTTATGAACCGGAAGACATGAGCTCACTCATGAGGTATTGGGACCGTTCCATGCATGTTCGTCGTGCTTTGGAAGCATGACATGAATTTGAAGGTATGATATATGCTTTTGGAAAGCATATGATCGATGCCAACTCCCAGTGACCAAGATTGAAAAGCTTAGTGATCAAACTCTGAAGAAGACAATGTAAAATTGGTCTTGATCTTCGGATTGATCATGGGTCTTCCAGTATGCAGGATATACAGGTATTGGGAATACCTGAGGGTGATGTGATCATAAACGATTGTATAACCATGATGCTTCCATTCCGAGGGAGTGATGAAACGGGACTGGATTTTAGTGACTCCGCTCAGTGGAGAAGCAATCTGATCTTGGTCCAAATGTTGGACATTGGTCTGAATAAGATTCAGATGCAATGAGAAGATTGGATTAGCGGTCTTGATTAAATCAAGCATCTGTGAGAGGCTCGTAAGATCTGGATTTGAGATAAGATCTCAATATCCAAGTCACTATACGTGGAACAATACAATCGCCATGTCCTTATCTCCATGTATCTGCGGAGAAAGCACATTATTCTTGAAGGGGTTCGAGAATAATTCATTTGATGAACTACATATCCAAGCAAGAAGGACTTGATGATAAAATGAGATTTAATTATCAAGCATAATATGAATAAGATTCATATTGTAAGAATGATTATCCAAGATAATTAAATGGAAAATTATCAAGGATTAGAGAGTATGGATAATACTATCCATAATATTTGTGTAATATAAATATGATTTATGATATACATATACTGAAGAGAGAGAATTTTTTTGTAAATGGCATTTTTTAATTATTAATGTGGATTGGATTCACATTAATTAATTAATTAAAAATGTAATATACAAATTAGTTTGGGTTGTGAATATGATTCACATTTTTTCAATAGCATGATTGAAATATTCACAAATTAATTTGGAATTAATTTGGTGGATAATTTTGTGATAATAGTTATTACAAAATTAATTAAGAGATAATGGATAGAATAAAGGGGAGATAAAATCACCACAAAAAGGTGGCTTGCACCATGGGTGACGCCACCTATTTTTGGGGTGATTTATTTATGTCCTCATTATCTTTATCCTATTATCTCTTGATAAGTAATTTATGTTAAATTAAATTATGTTGATAATGTTGCAACATATATTTTATTTAAATATAAATTAATGTTGTTGGTTTTTAACCAACAACAATGATGGCCATTGATTAATACATAGATCAACTTGGTCGTTGGATCTATGTGTCCCATGGATTGAGATCCATTGGATCCTAAACTAATATATAAGGAGGGCTAACCTAGCTTTTCAAAGGTACATAATTAAGAGTTGTAGAAGCCTACTACTACTACTCTCTCTCTCTCTCTCTCTTATTCTCGCCCTCTCTCTTTCTCTCTTCTCAAAGGGCCGTCCATCTTGTATTGAAAAAGGGAGACTCTCGCCTTTGCCTTCGACGACTTGAGGATCTCCACCTTCTTTGGGGCTGCTTTCTCTAAAGGAAGATGACGGATTTCGTTGGACGAAATCAGGGGATTTGTTGCTTGGATCTTCATCGTGGATTGCGGGAGGAACGCGCCTCATCATCGCGCCCACAAGTGCATTCTTCGTGGTTCGGACTTGAGATAGGAGGATCTCTTGTTTTGGGATCTCACGATTACAACCACACTCCAAGAGGTATTCCTTTTACTTTATGGTTTGATGAAACGATCCGAGAAATGTTCTCGTGATCATGTGGTTTCATCACTAGATTTAAAAATTTTAATTTCCGCTGCATCTAGCGACTAGTGTGACTAGTCACCCCGATCGCATATGATGCGATCAACACACTTCCGTGATGCGCTTGAGGATTCTAAATATCCTTCAACCCATGCCACCAACCATCCCCTGTCGAGCCCGCCACCCCCACCCCCCACTCCCCTCCCGGCAGCCAAGGCTGCCAACTCTCCCCCGTCTAGCCCGCCACCCCTCCCTCCCCTTCTAAGCCCGCTACCACTGCCTCCTGCCTGGAGAGCCCCCCTCCCCCACCACATACAGCGACCCACCCCTCCCTGTGGCCTGCCACCACACGCCTCCTACCTTGAAGCACACCCCTCCTCCCTGGTGCCTGCAAGCCCCTCCTGCCTTGTGAACCCTGCCCCTGCAAGCTCCTCTATCCTGCGAAGCGCTCCTCCCTGCGACCAGAACACCACTCCTCCCTATGACTCGGCCGACACGCCTCCTGCATGGAGATGCCATTGCCCTTAGTTTTTATTTTTTTATTTTTTAAAAGCAGTTGGATAGATCATGGGTCAAATTAATCCAATGATATGGTTGGATTAACAGAAAAACTAACATAGGGTTATGGGTGTGAGATGGAGTGACTATTTAGGGTTTGTTGTGTAATTCACGATTATACGGGGTTATGATTGTAATTGCAGAATTACTCAAAGTTATAGGTGTAAAAATCCCTAATTTATTTCATTCATACGAGCTCAATTATTTAAACCCATATACAATTAATTAAGTCAACTGCAAACGACATTAAAATTAACATAACATACAAAATTCAATAAAAATCAATGTAAAAAATTTCATACATATTAGTCGAGAAGAATGAACACAAGGAGGAGGCTAGAGCTTAAAGAGAGAGAGGAAGAAGGGTTGTGGGGAGGAAACAATGAGATCATGCGGGTTTAACTAAGTTTTTTTTGGACGAACCTTTCATCGATCAATGAACGATTTACCTAAAGCTGCGTCTCACCGTCTTTTAAGATCACACCCGCCTTGAAGACCGTTCACCTCGAATGCCGACGAACAAATTGCCCATTGATATTCTTACCAAGAAAAATATTTCTGTCATATCCTAACAAGATATTTTGTTGGAATGGATGCACTCGAAAATTACGCCCATTTTACTCCCACTCGCGGGGAGCAACCTCGTCCATCATAAAAAAAAGAAACCGCAGAAAATAGCATCCCCACAACTCTCTATATATAAACCCCCACTCCCTCGTTGGTCATCGAACATCACCTCATTGCAGCAGTCATGGCATCGCAGAGCATCGACGACTTCAAGAAGAAGGCACGACTCCCACTCTTCGCCGTCCCGAAGCGGTACTCCCTCCACCTCCGCCCCGACCTCTCCGCCTGCACCTTCTCGGGTTCCGTCGAGGTCGACCTCCGCATCGCCTCCGCCACTCGCTTCCTCGTCCTCAACGCGGCCGACCTTACCTTCGACCACGGCTCCATATCCTTCCGCTCCTCCGCCTCCAATTGGTCCGACCCCCTCCGCCCCTCCCTCGTCTCCCTTGTCGAGGCCGACGAGATCCTCGTCCTCGGCTTCGACGACGCCCTGCCAATCGGCGATGGCACTCTTCGGATCGAGTTCGGCGGCACCCTCAACGATCAGATGAAGGGCTTCTACAGGAGGTAGATGGATCTCGATTGGAATCGTGGTGGGAATTGCGATTGATTGCGGTGCTGGTTCTGTTGTTTCAGTGTGTATGAGGTGAATGGGGAGAAAAGGAACATGGCCGTGACGCAGTTTGAACCCGCCGACGCTCGCCGCTGCTTCCCCTGCTGGGACGAGCCGGTGTTTAAGGTGAATATTTTTTCGATCTCTATGTACGATTGGCATTGATTGTAATTGCCGACCGGGGGTTGGTTCAATTTCCAAAGATCTGTCTCCATTGATCCGTTCTCTGCGGTTTGAAACAAGGGTGCAAACTGTGGGGTAAAGGATCAGCTTGCCAAAGAAGTATAGTTCCTGTGAACTACAATCATACAATGGCAGATGTATTTTCAGAAAAAGAGAAAATATCGTGGATCATTTGTGCAACAGGAGTAACTTGATAGAAGCATTTAACTCTTTGCTCTTTCTTGCTACTTTAAATTGAAAGATCATAGATCATCTTGTGAACTACTCTCCGCTTGATTGATGCATGCCAGTTTGATACGCTGCTATGGCATTAGGAACGCGATGCTAAAGTCCTCCTTGTTTAAAAAAAAGTTAAAAATTCCAGTTGATAATGTGGAAAATGCTGGTAAATATTGCCATGTTAATGGTACCCAGTAGAAATAGAATACTTATTTATCTTGTTTGCATATCTTTTGTTGATTTATATGTAAATTTTGATACCCATGTTAGCTTGATAATGATATGATGGATACCACACATCCTACAGGTTTTTATTTCTATTCCTTGGTTCTGTAGAAAGCTTAGTTTTTTTATTTTCTTTTCCGCTATCTCATAGCCCCTGACTAGTTCCTGTATTTCAATTTGATTTTGTGGACTCTTTTTTTATAAGTATGTTATATTAACAGTTTACAAATGGATGATATCGGGTGAAAAGCTGAGGGCAATGCCGTCGATCACAGATTGAGAGTATTGCGAGAATAAATCAAGCTGAGTGCATTTATCATATGCATTATCGTTTGGGAGAGTAGTCGAAACTGTCATGTACTTGTATCCTCCGATTGCTCTCACTACACGGGGCATGAAACATTCATTAGAAGAGTGCAAGCATTATATCTGATCAAATAATTACTCTAGTGGCTGTGCTCTGGAACAAGTGGACAATATGACTGAGCATTGAGCAGTGATTGAAAATTTGGTGTGTTTTGGCCTCCAACTTTGTTAATGGACAGTCTGCTCAAGCTCGGCTAGTGGCTAATTATTTGAATGGTTGTTTAGGAATGGCTAGTCAATATGATGCAGCGTGAAACGGATAAATAGGGCCTCATTTTTCATGTTTTATCCGCTATTTAGAGGCTAATTTTATTTACGTTTATTTGAGTTGTCGTAATTTTATTTAAAATAAAAGAGATCGCCTGTGATCTCTAATTAGTTTCGATTTGAATTTCAATTTAGTTAGTTAGAGATTTGAATTTATTTCAAATCAATTAGTTAGTCGGTTAGAGTCAAATTAGGATAAGTAGTTTGAATTTGAAATGGAATTTCTATTTTTGTAATCTCATCCCTCCTATATAAAGGGATGACAAGCTATTGTTTTAGAGAGGGTCAGATTATATGAAAAATTGAGATTTATTTCCCTCTCTCTTGTCTCTCTTCTCCCTCGACGCGATCTACGCGCTTCTTCTTCCTTGAATCTCGCGCAACCGACGCGCTTTCTCTCCTTATCCCTCCAATTTCTTATCCACCAAAAATCCGCCATCAACATATTTTATTTTTCCATCGCCAAATCTCCGTTTGCATCAATTGGTATCAAAACTAAACGGAGACGAATTTTTCAAGCGGAGGAGAACTGATGCAGCGTGAAACGGATAAATAGGGCCTCATTTTCTATGTTTCATCCGCTATTTAGAGGCTAATTTTATTTACGTTTATTTGAGTCGTCGTAATTTTATTTAAAATAAAGGAGATCGCCTGTGATCTCTAATTAGTATTTCAATTTAGTTAGTTAGAGATTTGAATTTATTTCAAATCAATTAGTTAGTCGGTTAGAGTCAAATTAGGATAAGTAGTTTGAATTTGAATTGGAATTTTTATTTTTGTAATCTCATCCCTCCTATATAAAGGGATGACATGCTATTGTTTTAGAGAATGTCAGATTATATGAAAAATTGAGATTTATCTCTCTCTTGTCTCTCTTCTCCCTCGACGCGATCTACGCGCTTCTTCTTCCTTGAATCTCGCGCAACCGACGCTCTCTCTCTCTTCAATCCCTCCAATTTCTTATCCACCAAAAATTCACCATCAACATATTTTATTTTTCCGTTGCCAAATCTTCGTTTGCATCAATTGGTATCAGAGCATGGCCTACAGATCGTCCTTACGATCTGACGATCCGTCCAGACATTCGCGCCGACATGGACGAAACACCATCATTCGTCGGAGCGGAAACGACGAGCCGAAGAAGCTTACAACAAGGAGGTGGACGCACTGCGTGATTTCTAGTCCAAATGCCAAGATTTCCAGTCCAAATGTCAAGATTTCCAGTCCAGATGTTGAGATATGATGGCTAATTTCGAGACTATGTGCGCCGCCCTATCAAAGTCTTCCACTACCAAAGCCGCTGTCCAGAATGTTGACGAAGAAAACCTCACTGTCGATGAGGATTTGCTCGCTGTCCAGGTCATTCAGAAGGAAAAGACGACAATCTGCTTGCTGTTCAGGTATTTTCAGACCTGCAAACGTGATGCAGTGTGAACTGGAGAAATAGGGCCGCATTTTTATCTACTTTTTATCCATAATTTTATTTTAAATAAGAGATCGTGTGTGATCTCTAAAGTAGTTAGTTTGAATTTGAATTTCAAATTAGTCGGTTAGAGTCAAATTAGGATAATTAGTTTGAATATGAATATGAATTTCTATTTTTGTAATCTCATCCCTCCTATATAAAAGGATGATAGACTAGTTGTTTAGTAAGTTCGGTGATATGAAAAATTGAGATTTTATTCTCTATCTCTCTCTCCCCCCCTCCCTCTCTCCCCTCACGTGGTCTTCACGTTTCTTTTCTCCATCCCCTCGTATTGCAGAAGAGTTCTTCTTCTCAACCCCTCTCTCGTTCTCCTACCAAAAAAATCCACCATAAAAAATTCAATTTTATCCGCGCGCCGATTTTTTTGCATCATTTGGTATCAGAGCATGGCCTACAGATCGTCTTCACGATCTGACGATCCGTCCCGATACTCGCGCCGACATGCATCAAGGGACCATCGCTCGTCCGACAGAAAACGACGAGCCAACGATGACTACGACAAGGAGACGGAACGCATGTTATGTGATTTGCATCATTTGCAAACCACAATCCACTCCGAGTTTCGGACCCTTGTGGCCAACTTCGAGGCCCTATGCGCCGTCCAATCAAATCCGCCAACCACCGAAGTCGTTGCCGCGAGTTTTGACGAACAAAACGTTGTTGTGAATGGGAATCCGACCGCTGTCCAGCACCTTCCAGAACCGATTCCGCCATCGGAATCGATTCCGCGGCCCCCTCCGGTCATCCTGGCACAACCCCGGCCTTCCCAAGTAACTTCCCTATCCTCCCCAGCCCTCGCGACCGTCATCCACCCCCTAACAACCCCTCTGTCATCCCCATACCCCCCCACGGCACATCCCCCGACCACAGCCCCGCCACCCTCTCCCGCAAACCCGGAAACCCCAACCCTCCTCCTAATCTCGCCGGCACCTTCCCCCACCCCCGCCAAACCAGCGGTCCCGAACCCACCGCCCACCTGCAACACCCCCCTCCTCGTCCTGCAACCCCCCAGCCCCTCTCCACCAACCTCGCGGAAAACCCCACCAGCCCGCGCCACCCCCCTGCCGCCTTTGCCTGCCCCCTGTCCAACGCCAATCGCCCCCTCACCAACCCCCTTCCCCCGCGCCCCAACCCTCTCCCCAGGAACCCCTTACCCTACAGCCCCTTCCTCGCCATCACCCTCCCCATCTCCACCGCGCGTCCCTCCCCAGCTCGAGTGAGGCCATGCGCCCCCCTGCCACCGCCCAGGTACCCGCGTCGGTGCCACCCCCGCACACTAGCGGCGTCCGTACCTCCACCTTCGAGCATCACGCGGACCCTCTCGCGTCGTCCAGGTCGTCGCCGCCCCACGCCACGCCTGTGCCCCTTACTCCGGCGCCGCCTCTTATTAGGGAGGTGTGGAGCCCTAACGAGGAATGCGGAAGACCCTCCCACCGAATCCCCTCAATTGAGGGGAGGAATATTTTGGAAAAATTGCAGAATAAAAATTCCTAAAACCCATATTTGCAGGAACGTCCAAGGCAATAGGAATGTGAGGAAATTTGAAGTGGTACGAAAATTGCAGAGATGCCCCTAATTGGAAAAAACTACAAACGTAACATGGAAAATGATCGCATTGGGGGAAATTGAAGCCCCAATTCAAGGATGATTTCTCCAACGACGCACCTACATCAAGCAATTCGTCGGGAGACGAATTTTTAAAACGGAGGAGAGTTGATGCAGCGTGGGACCCAAATATAGGGCCAATTATTTACTTATTTTTAATTATCAATTTTATTTACGTTTTTAAGTTGTCATAATTGTCTAATTAAATAATTGATATCGCCTGTGATCTCAACGTTTATTCGTAGATTTAATTTGGTCAATTAATTAATTAGAGTCCAATTAGGGTAATTAGAGGTCAATTTGAATTTTAAAAGTTGTCAGAGTCAAGTATTGATAATCAATTGAGATTTTTATCTCTCTCCCTTCTCCTCTCCCTCTCTCTCCACGCGATCTCCGCGGTTCTTCTTCTTCAACCCCTCGTTACCGACGAGATTTTCTTCTTCTCTTCCCTCTACTTTTCTCCATCAAAATTTCTACCAAATAATTTAAAATTCGTTCGACGCGCCAAAATTGCCGTTTGCATCATCCACGACCCCTTCGCAGGTCCCCCTCACCATTACCTCACCTCCAACCCTCATCCTAGCCGCGATGTCGACCCCACAACCAACCCCAACCACAGCCCCTGCACTCGCACCCCCAGCCACAGCCTCGCCGCCGCCACCACCCGTTCCCGCTGCCCCCGAGACTGAAACCCCAAACCCACCATCACCGCCGCTACTACCTCCACGCGCCACCCCCGCACTCCCAGTAAAACCCCCAGCCTCATCAACCCCTCCCGCTACACCCGTTGTATCTGCACTCCCAGCGCAACTCCCTGTGTTGCCTCCACCCACATCCTTCCCCACTGCTCTGCCACAAGCCTTCCCATCTTTACCCGATATGCTGCCCCCCTGCTTACCCCACCAGCCCGCCGCCACAACCTTTACGTCGACCCTATCCCGCGGCCCTCCCGACACCTTCTGCACATCCCGCATCCGGCGTCGCAACCAGCGACTCGAAGCCACCGTCACCACCGTGTGCGCCTCACGCGCAGCCGCCGCCGGCACCGCTATACTCCGCGACACCTCCGCCACCAACATGCGCCACCCCGACCCCGCTACAGTCCCTCCACATCACCATATGTGCCGCAACTTCCTCAAACACGAGGTCCGCCTGCCCCCTTGCGAGTAGTGCCACCGTTACCGAGCATGCAAAGAAAAAGAACCCTAACATGGGGATTTCTATCTACAGGAACCGAATTCCATGAAATTTGGGATTGGAAGTTAATTTGGAAAAATTGCAGGAACTTCCCTAGACCTAAAACCTTTGGTATAAAGGTTAAAATAAATGGGAATGTAAGAGGAGACCATGTAAGTGAAGGGGTACGAAAATTGCAACCCATCCCCCCGCTACAACAATATTTAAAAGGGAGTGCTGAAGGAAAGAAATCTGGGTGGCCTCCTTATCCAATTAGGATTAGGATCATGGGTTTCACCTATTTAAAGGCCCCATGGCTTAATTCATTGGCCACATCTCCTCCTCTACTCTACTTATGCTATGGATTCGTTATGGGTTCTTCAAAGGCGATGAGGCACGAAATGAAGATGCCCCACCAAATTTTCAAGCACCACATCGACCGGACAAAATCCGCATGGGCACCGGCATTTGCGCCACACCTGCTCTTCCGTCACGAAGTCAACGATTCCAACCATTGCCCCACGCACGCCTGGATTCCGCCGTTTGCTCCACACCAGTTCTTCCAAGGGATGATCGAGAACGTTGTAAATTTATCAACCTCCAGGCCTGCAGATCCAACAATTCGTCGGGAGACGATTTTTTCAAGCGGAGGAGAACTGATGCAGCGTGAAACGGATAAATAGGGCCTCATTTTCTATGTTTTATCCGCTATTTTGAGGCTAATTTTTTACGTTTATTTGAGTCGTCGTAATTTTATTTAAAATAAAAGAGATCGTCTGTGATCTCTAATTAGTATTTCAATTTAGTTAGTTAGAGATTTGAATTTATTTCAAATCAATTAGTTAATCGGTTAGAGTCAAATTAGGATAACTAGTTTGAATTTGAATTGGAATTTCTATTTTTGTAATCTCATCCCTCCTATATAAAGGGATGACATGCTATTGTTTTAGAGAAGGTCAGATTATATGAAAAATTGAGATTTATCTCTCTCTCTCTTGTCTCTCTTCTCCCTCGACGCGATCTACGCGCTTCTTCTTCCTTAAATCTCGTGCAACTGGCGTGCTTTCTCTCCTCAATCCTTCCAATTTCTTATCCATCAAAAATTCATCATCAACATATTTTATTTTTCCGTCGCCAAATCTCCGTTTGCATCACCATGCCAATTATTGGATCTTTCTCGGGAATGTCTTCGGTTGACCAAATCTTTTTAACGGGCCTTGTAGGCCTTTGTCCTGTTCTACTGATGTTGTGTTCTTGGACTTTTTTAGGTGGTATGCAACGAGGGAATTCCTGTTGCAATTTATCGCACCAAATTACTCAGTATGCTATGTTGCTCTGATACCTAATTTGGTTCTACTATTTGAGATTTTCATCCCTCAGGAATCATGATATGTTGAGAAGGAATCTCCTGAACTCCAATTACATTGTAGCAATGCAAACAGTGACTTGATGCGAAATTTCTTTGGATGAAAGAAATAATCGGATTTCTCAGAATGTTCTCCATTCTCAATGCTTTTCCTTAATTTTTGCAGTCCCATTGACTTCATGTTGCTAATATGTGCGTTTGTTAGTTGATTTTTAATTGAAAAGATTTTTATTGGACAATCATGGATACATTGTTCCTAACCTCCCCCAAAAGATTTGCATATTGTATAGTGATGTTTACATCCTGTAGTGATGCATTGTTTCTAACCTCCTGAATGATGGTTGCCTATCCACATGTCTAGTTATTGTTGATTGTTTCTATCACCATTAATGCTTTGTAATCATTTCCACGTAATATTTCCACATTTTCCTGCAGTGCTTCTTCATTGCAAGTTATTGAACTGTAAAATTTGTATATAGGTCCCTTGTTGTTTACATGCCTCAGGGCTTTTTAGGTTAATTCACAATTTAAATTCTCAGGCAACTTTCAAGATAGTGCTGGAGGTTCCTTCTGATGTTATAGCATTGTCGAACATGCCAGTAATTGACGAAAAACTTGACGGATCGGTAAAAATTGTCTCTTATCAAGAGTCGCCAATTATGTCAACTTATCTGGTAGCTGTTGTTGTTGGTGTCTTTGACTTTGTTGAAGCAATTTCTTCTGATGGTAAACATGCTTGTTCCGATCTTCCTTTCTTTCAAATTTGCAGAAAAGTCATTGTCTTTAGTCTCAAGGGATAACTTTTGTGTTCAGGTACCAAGGTTCGTGTCTACTGTCAAGTTGGTAAAGCCGATCAAGGGAAGTTTGCTCTGGATGTCGCAGTCAAGACCCTTCCTTTATATATAGAGTATGGCAGGCCTTTTTTCATAATACTAATATATCTTGCTTTTGCTCATCCTTTTTGGGGGACAAATTTTCTTGTTATTTCCAGTTATTTTGGCACTCCTTACTCTCTACCGAAATTGGATATGGTTGCTATCCCTGATTTTGCTGCTGGTGCTATGGAGAATTATGGTTTGGTGACCTATCGTGAGACGGCATTGCTTTATGATGATCATCACTCAGCTGCTGCGAACAAGCAAAGAGTAACTTCCTTTATATATTTATGCAAGTGATTTGTCAGTCATTTCTGCTACGTCTAGCTGCTGCCTGCTGCTACTTGCACACGAACCACTTTTTCTTGAAAACCGTTGAACCCTTTATAAGGGTTGTTCTTAGATATACTCCAATCCAAGGATTCTCAAACCTAGTCCATGTCGATCGGAACTAGACATTTTTAATGGATTTCTCATTTTGTATTATTTAAGTGAAGCTTTAAAAAATATAGATTTACCAACAGTCCCTGAATAGAATAACATGTGTAGACTCGAGAAGAACCCCTTCTCCGTCCCCGCACGTCCACATAGCAAACCTCCATTTCCCTTCTCCTCCCCTTCACCGCCTCATCCCTTTCCCTTCCCTGCCAGTTGCATCGTCGACTCCAGCTTCCCTCCCCTTCCTCAAGACGTCTTCTTTGATCCCTTATGTTGTCGCCTCCTCATCCACTCCCACCCCTTGTGCATCTGTGTGGCCACCTCCCACCCTCGCCACCCCTCCCCAACCACCACGCCCAAAGCAACTCCAAACCTCTAATATATCCCTATGTTTCGCTTTTCTTCCCAGTCCTTCAATTTCCCTAAGATCTACGAAACATCTTGTGGTGCTCCTTTGAACAACATCGCTCCATTTTTCTAAATTTTTAGGACTTAGAGGGATCGAGATCATCTCCCGCTGATAACGAGAAGAGAACTTAGGTCCTATTAAAGATTAAGAGGAGTTCAATGGAGGATAATAGAGTGGGGCATCACTCTCCCTTACATATCTTTAATCTCTATATTGAATTTTCCCGGCTAAGATGCCACGATGTGTAGACGTGGTTGATACTACAGGAGGGGTACCTGAATTTGTGGAGTAATAAGAAGGTTGTCTACTTTCTCTCAACAGTCTATGTTAGAAAATAGGAATGCGGAAGCGGAATCTGAGAATAAAGACAAAAATAATATTGAACACGGGATTTTAATGTGGAACCCTACTCCCTAAGGAGTGGGATGAAACCACGGAGAACGCCTCAAAGAGCTGGTGTGTCTATTGCACTTTCTCACTGGATACATGGGGTGAGGGGTTTCTTATATAGACCTCACCGAGTCTCCACATCCCACAAGTGGAGATGTGGGACTAAACAACTGGATGTGTAAATGGATCCTAGAGGGATCCATTTACCCATCTCCCACATAAGTGACACATATAAACAAATACCACAACACTCCCCCTCAATCTGGAGCGTGCAATGCTTAGCTTGGACAAATAAAAAAAAATCGCAACTCATATACAAGACACTACAAGCAATATCAACTCAACGTGCACAGCTGTTGGATGCTGTCGAGGACGTTGCTTCTCATGTCGTGCAGGTGGGGAGGATGAACGGGTTGGAGTGTGAGTCAGACTTAATCTCCTCATCAGAGAGCATGTGCTTTGTACTGCGCCTGTCAGAGTCACTGCAACTAAAAATGGGTCTCTACACAAGAACTTTGGCCTGCCACAACATGTGGACAACTTCTCCATCTCTGAAAGGGTCGAATAAAGAACGTCGCTAATTAACGATACATAGATCTCTAAAGATGGGTCTTTCTCATAGGGATCTCAAAGTGGGTTCTCTCTCATAGGAACCTCGGAAGGATCTCGTACTGGAGTTCACAAACACCGGAGAATGGATTCTGAAAGTCTCCTCATCGGAGAACTGGGTCTCTCCGTAGTGGCTCAGAGAATGGGATCTTTACTCTGGAGTCCCTTTGAAACCACATGAAAATCCAAACCCACATGGCATAGGGAATGTGATCTCTACTCTGGAGTCCCTATGGTTCACATGAAAATCCTAGCCAAAACACAAAAGACAAACACGTGCACATCTGAAAAAGAAGACCTCATACATGTGCGTGTATGAATTGAAGACTCAGAACCAATCTGACGTCGAGTCTGAATATCTGAATATCTTTGTAGAGTCTGAAATATTTGGCTGCTTGAGAAAATCTGAATCTAACATGGAATCTGAATCATGTCCGAAGAACTCTACACAATACAACCCTTTCTCCCATTACTTGTTGGGAAAATAGTGACATCGACAAAGTTGGGAGAAGACAATAAAATGTGGGGAAGACAAGATACCACATAAGTCGTGTACATTTTATCTGGCTTTTCTTCATCATTTTTCCCTCGGCTATTTCACTCAAACAATTTTTTCAATAGCCATCACAATTTTTTTGCAAGATTTCCTTGCGTACGACTTTTGTTTTGTTTGTGCCTTTTCAGTTTTTTTAAGTTGGCCCCAAATAGGGCCCAAACATAAGCTGTGCTGCTCCCTTTTTCTTAATTGCAGCAGAAACATTTTTTTTATATAGCAGCCGCCAGTGGCCTGCTTTTTCTCCCTCTTTTCTCCTTTTTTTTAATAAAACTATGACTCAATTGGTCAAAACATGCAGCCTCTTGCCCAATATTTTTTTTGAAACAACCTGGCTCCTCTCACAAAATTTTTCTAATAAACCCTTCAGCCTGCTGGGGCCTAACCCTAGTTTAAGGTTCCCGGACTGGGAACCCTTCGCTCACGTACCGCTTGGGAAGAGCTGCCTGGGAGCTGGAGGTCGTGCGAGATTGGGAGAGGCTTGCGCGAGAGAGGAGGTGGCTTCATCGATGCGACATGAGCAAGAAGGAGGAGCCCCCTCGCTTGGAGCTTTGCCGCATGGGATGGGGATCCAACTAGGGTTCCCACGATGGGAACCCTTCCGCATGGAGATGGACGAGAGTGGCAGAGTTGCCACCTGGTGTCTGGGGCCCGCCACATCATGGAGGAGGATGGCAGTGCCTGAAGATGCGGTGCGAGAGGGATTGCCACTGCATGGAGGGAGAGATCTCCTGGAGGGAGCGCTGCCTGGAGCAATGTGGAGCCACCCCTCTTCTTTCTTGATGGAGAGGCGCCAGATCTGGGAACAAGATTTGTGCGCACCGATATGCGATGCATGATACACAACATGAACCTCAAATCTCTTGCATAGATGATGATCTTCAGAATTAAACTGGAGACAGATCTGATGGTCGTTGACGATGGCTGCATGGAAGCACGATAATCTCCAGAATATACAGAAATTAGGGTTTCATGAAACCCTAGAACTCTTGAACACATCTCAAATAAATTTTAGAAAGTTGAATCTCGAACAATAAATCTTTAAGAACAAATCCTCGAGAATCGAACTCGTTCTGATACCATGTTAGAAAATAGGATTGCGGAAGCGGAATCAGAGAATAAGATAAAAATAATATTGAACACGGGATTTTTAAACGTGGAACCCTACTTCCTTAGGAGCGGGATGAAATCATGGGAGAATGCCTCAAAAGGTTGCTGTGTCTATTGCACTTTCTCACTAGATACAGGGGGTGAGGGGCTTCTTATATAACCCTCATCGAGTCTTCACATCCCACAAGTGGTAGATGTGGGACTAAACAACTGGATGCGGTACCCATCTCCCACATAAGTGACACATATAAACAAATACTCCAACAGTCTAGAAGACTCGATGTTCTGTGGTGGCAACGAAGTGGCAAAGTCGAGGAAGAGAGGTGGAGGGGGTAGATTGATGGTTAGTGGAGGAGGAGGAAGAAGATAATTGGATCGTTGGATTCATAATGTGATCTGCTTAATTCAAGGAGATTAACTCAAGAAGAGTTAAATTGACGGCATGGGTCGTGGTGTAAAATAAAGTATGTTTGTGGGGGTTGTAGAGTAAATATGAAGAATAAAAGCATTGTCGTATATTTGATAAAGTTTACTTATACAGTGGTGTAAATATCCTTAAATTAAACTATTACCACAACAATCCTCTTTGGATTAATTTCTCTTGGTCTATGGACATTTCTTGTTAAGTTGACCTGATGCTAATCCTATATTTGGTGTCCCTTCTTTTGAAGTATGCTAATCCTATATTTGGTGTCCCTTCTTTTGAAGTATGTAGATGATACAATTCTTGGTGTGGATAGAGGATTGGAGCAAGCATGGAGGGCCTTGCGTATCATGAACGTCTTTGGGGATATTTCCGATCTCCGCATTAATAGGGAAAATCATCATTTGTACCTTTTGGATTATCTCCGGAGGAGGTAATGAAGTGGCATGCAGCTTGTGTTATGCAGGGTCGTATCTCTTCACCACTTATTTGGGCGTTCTGTTAGTTGATGGGAGACTTCGAGCTGTGGATTAGAGGCCTTTACTGGACAAATTGGAGAGGAATGTGGTGCGTTATGCATGGTTTCTCATATTATGGATGTCTTTGGGTATATATATATAGCCTTTGCATTAGCTGGGAGAAGTTGGCTTAGTTTATTTTGGACTTGCCCAGGATGAGGTGTAGAACTCTGTGACGGTACTGCGCATCCCTAGAATGATCCTCCATATTACATACTTAGGTCTTCCTCTTATTGGCGAGAGACTCCAAAGTTCAGAGTAATGCCCTCTGTAAAACAAACTAGAGAAGAAGTTGGCTAGATGGAAGATTGCAGTGTTATCCAGGGGCGGGAGATTGGTCATGCTCAAGCATTTTATATTTGCCATACGTATCTTTTACTGTTCCACCTGGTTGTTTCCAATTGGTGTCCAAATGAAGTTGGAATCTATTATGAGGCATCTTTTTTGAGCGGACTCTAAGCTGGAAAATGGAGTTATCCCTTAGACTGGGACACTGTGGCTAGGCCAAAAAAAGAGAGGGGGGGGGGTTGGCATTACATACTTAGGTCTTCCTCTTATTGGCGAGAGACTCCAAAGTTCAGAGTAACGCCCTCTGTAAAACAAACTAGAGAAGAAGTTGGCTAGATGGAAGATTGCAGTGTTATCCAGGGGCGGGAGATTGGTCATGCTCAAGCATGTTATATTTTCCATACGTATCTTTTACTGTTCCACCTGGTTGTTTCCAATTGGTGTCCAAATGAAGTTGGAATCTATTATGAGGCATCTTTTTTGAGCGGACTCTAAGCTGGAAAATGGAGTTATCTCTTAGACTGGGACACTGTGGCTAGGCCAAAAAAAGGGGGGGGGGGGTGGTATTCTAAGGGTGTATCAAATGAATAAAGCCCTTCTAGCTAAGTGTGTCTTCAGATTTTGGGGTGACAAGGAGGATCAAGTGTGTCGCTTGATGAGGAATATATAGCACTAGTTATGCTTTGACGCAGCTTATATGGGTGCCTTCCTCTCTATCGTAAAGGTATATCCACTATTGTAGAGATATTTCTAGACTCTATGTACCTTTCTGTCATGTTTAGTGTCTTTTATGCATCTTATGTAATTTACCCATAGGCTTTCTCTATATAAGAGAGCCTAGGGTTCACTGGAATAATAATCGACTCTTTTCCTCCAACATGGTATCAGAGTCACCGCCCTAAAACCCGCCCACCTAAACCTGAGCCGCCCTCACCACTGCCGCAGGCCCTGGCCCCGCCACCTCCTGCTGTAGCTAGCACCGCCACCTCCCCTCTTTCTCCACCACCGCCGCCCTTCCCCCCACCACCTCTCTCTCCGCCGGCGCCGCCCTCCCCCCCACCTCTCTCACTAGCGTCGAGCCCCTCCCTCTTTTGTTTTTATGCCGCCGGCGCCACCCCCCTCTTTTCTATGGATTTGAGTGGATAAGTCTACATATGCACTCTAATCCTCGGATGTTTATGTAGACATTTGTTTCTTGGTCTACAAACCCTAGTTCTACATCTCCGACAACCATGTCAGAAAACATGGTCGACATGCCCTCCATAGGGGCTTTTAAAGGTCCAACACCCATTGTCAAGATGGATGTGACGAACTATGAGCTCTGGAATATGCAGTTCATGAGTCTCATGAAGTCAAATGGTAAGAAGCATATTCTTATCGAAGATGAGCCGACAGAGAAAACTAGGGGTGCACATGGATCGGATAAAATCCGTAATCCGATCCAATCCGTTGTCATTGGATTGGATCGATTTGGATTTATACGTTTAGTGATTTGGATCGGATTGGAATTTTACAAATCCGTTCATTTATGGATTGGATCAGATTATTGTTAAAATCCAATCCGATCCAATCCGTTAATCTGTTAATAAATAATAATATATACTAGTTTATTTATTCTCAATAAAGCGTATTATACGTTACATTTTATTTGGAAGCTATGTGTAAATATCCAAGCTACTCTCTTTATAACTAAAACATATTCCAATTCAATTTTTACCACATACAACTTGTTGGAAAACCCCTTATCTCACCTCACTAATTGGTTTAGAAAATAGTAATACCTACCCGCAATGCCCTTCAGACCCTTCCAATTTTTCAAACGAAACCCCATTCTAAAAATAATAATACATAAACCTAAACCCACTCGGGATCCATTCCAAACAAAACACTCACCTGTGACACACACATCTCCATCCTCAAGTGTACACATATCTCCGTCAGATGTCATCCTTGTCCTAACTATGCGTATGCGCAGCCAGATCTTCCTTGCACACGCATAGTCAGACCTCATCCTCTACTCTTCCAGACCTCCCTTGTGCGTGTCTAGCCCGATCTCATCCCCAGCTGAATGTCGTCTCGTCATTATCTACGCCCTCCTTGTCCCTAACTATACACACGTGTAGCTAGACCTCCCTCGCGCATGGGCAGTCAGGAACCTTAAATACATCCCTCTCAACTACGCAGTCGGCTACGGTTCTTGTCCCAAACCTCCCCCACGCACGATCATGCTTCCCACATCACGTAGCCAAGAAGGTTAGTTGCAAGTTAATTGTAGTTCCTATTTGATATATACAAACTTTCAATTTTATTCAAAGTTAGTGTGATTATTCTATGATCTCTACGGATCTCAAGTATGCTCCTTTTATTTAGTTATACAATGAATGTAGTAAATCCATAACAAGAATATATGTTTTTGCTTTAAAAAAATTGAGTCCAATTGCTTTCCAAAATTAACTATTCTTTTCTTTACATTTATCCATAATCTCAATTTTAGATCCACGAATCGAACGTCGAGGTCGACTATGCCACAAACTTCATCATAGATTAGGTGAGCATTAAAAAATCCGAACCAATCCGATCCAATCCATAATCCGATGGATTGGATTGGATTTGCATGTTTAATGGATTGGATTGGACTGGAAAAATAAAAAATCCGTTATGTGTGGATTGGACACATATTAAGCCAAAATCCGATCCAATCCGATCCATGTGCACCCTTAGAGAAAACTGGGGTTTATGCCTCAGGGGAGGCTGATGATTCCTATGCTAAAGTCTGGCTTTCAGGCACACTGACGATGGAGATTGTTAATGATGTACTCCATCAGCCCACTGTTAAGGCGATGTGGGGCATCCTTGCTGCTACATACTCGTAGATGCGAAATTAGACCAAGATCCTTCAACTCCAGCATGATAGAATTACGGTAAAGCAGAATGACTGGCCTCTGCATTCTTTATACACATTCTTGCGAGAGATGTTTGAGAAGCTCTACAACATCATTCCCCTTACGACGACTCTCGAGCAGCATAAGACGTTTCAGAGTGCTACCATGGTAGGGGTCTTACTAGCGGCACTTGACCATGAATATGATGCTTCTGGATCACAGATTCTTGCAGATGCCACTATTCCTCCAATAGAGGAAGTGTACTGCAGGCTTAACAGAATTACAGTCTCGTCTACTGCTACAACTCAGCCTCCTTCGGCGATGGCGGCTTCCAGAGGCAGAGGAGCCTCTTCTTCTTTCCATGACCGTAGACCTCGTAGTAGAGGTGGCCGCATTCGTCAACCCTGTACATTCTGTCATCGCCCAGGTCATACGGAGGGTATGTGCTGTTCTAGGCATGGGTTTCCGACCTCGACGCAGGTAGCTGAGCATGTTGCATCCCCACAGTCATCTACTTCAAACCAGAGGTTTGAGGATCTTGTTGCCGGGCTACGAGATATCATGCCTCCTCCATTTACTGACTCTCCAGGAGGCCCCTCGGACGTAGCTGCTTCAACGTCTGCCAGTACGTCATCCACCGCTAGCACCGCTTATGCCTTTACTTCCTGTCATGGATCTGATGTTTCAGAATGGATTCTGGACTCCGACGCGACACATTATCTTTGTCGAGACAAAGATAAGCTTACATCCTACAGGGAGGTTCCACCGGGGCGATCTGTCATGATAGCAGATGGGACTCATTCCCCCATCGTTGGACAAGGGGAGATCAGTTTGACACCCTCTATGCATCTCTAGAATGTCTTGCATGCTCTAGATTTTTCGATGAATTTATTATCTATCAGTCAGATTCATGGTTATGAAGGCGGCAAGGCGACAAGGCATTAATCCTGGGCACCTGAGCGCCTAGGTGTTTTCCGAAATGTGTCCTACATATCGGATTTGAGACATGCGACATATAATTATTTAAAGCAAATGGATGTCGCATGTCTCAAATACGACATCATTTTTTTAAGCGTATGCCGCATTTTGGATATGCGACATCAGTTAATATATATATATATATATATATTTAAAAATTACAGTAGGTATTGGATTTATTTATCTGTTAAGAACTTTTGTATTTATTAATACATAGTAACTAGAGTGTTAGAGTAATAAATGTCATTTAACCAAACATTAGTGATTAATCACAAAAATGAAGAATCACAACACATAAAGGAACCATTCATTCATGATTGGTGTGCTGGGTAGGGTCTTCTATTTGTAACTGGGGGTATATCCTCTCGGTACTTCATGTTTTTTTGTTTTTGGCTGATAGCTGTACGCCTTCCCCTTGTAAGTATTTCTATAACTCCTTTATTAATGTATCGGGGCGAGCACCTTTGAGTGCATCCCCCTTTTTGAGCGCAAAAAAAAACACATAAAGGAACCATAACATAAATAATTAAACAAGCTATCCAGTTACAACCAGAAAAAGGGGGAAAATGTACTAAAAATACAAATAAATTGTTTGGCATAACACACCATTTCAAAGACTGAAAGACAATAATCTAATGCTTCAATCATCATCATCACACATGTTAGTTTCTTCTTCATGTCCTTCATCTTGCTCTTGGCCATCATCATAGATCCATCCAATCATCTTCCTCGTCTTCTTCCTCCTCATCGTCCGGGACATGAGGAGGTACATATTGTCGCCTAATCACATGTACACGACGAGTACCACGACGACCACAACTACGGAGACCACCACGTGCTGAAGTGCTTGGCTGTGCTTGTGGTTGACTCCTTCTAGGACGATAACCTTCATATGCTTGAGAAGCACATAATGCTTCATCAATGGCCCTCAGTGTAAGCCTCGGTACAACCTCTGGTTCCACTTAAAGATCTGTCATCCATTCACTCGACCAATCTAACTCTGAAAGAGCAATTGGATCAAAATCTCTTGCTAAATTCCCCAGCCTCCTATTTTTGAATCTCTCCTCAAGTTGCTTGTTGTATTGGATGTAAGAAGCTTGGAAAATCTATCAACCTCTAACTTATTCCTCCTCTTTGTGTGGATCTGCACATTCATTCAAGTATTACGTAAATTTACAAGTATAAAGTTGCATTTATATTTGTAAATTTGTAAGTGTTTTTGATACATACAAAGTAAAAAGCACTCCATTTACGTTCACAAGAGGAAGATGTGCATCATTGTCCCAAAATACACTTTGCCACCTGCTTTAGAGCGGGGGTGAGACTTCCTAGGTATCCCACCATTTCACTTACAATAAGTCTATAATGTAAATACATCTTACCATTAAATCATTCAATATAAATAATGAAATATACCTTACATGGAGGTTTTTTCCCTTTGTCTAATAGCAATTGTCCTGCCAAACATACCACGAGCTCCTTTGTAGACCTCCATTTCATAGCATATCACGTCTTGTTGATCGGGATCATCAACCATCCTCTCAAGGCAAAATATGAAATCACCTTTATACCTTCCCATCAATGCCTCATTGTTGTCCTTCACTTTATAATAAAATGCTGGATTCAAGAAACATCATGCACCATACAGAGGACGAGTCATCTGATTATCCCAGTGAAAATCAATAATTTGTAGAATAGACATGTAATGTGTTTCCCTCCGGCTAAAGTTTTCAATAGTCATTTCCTTTGCGGTTACAAATGCCCTAGCAATGTAGCCCATGGGTGGGTTCTCGTCAGCATCCACTAAACGCAACACAATAACTATGGGCTGCACAACTCTAAGATAATCTTCAATTTTTTCCCAAAAAGCATTCGCCATCACAGTTTCATATACATATTTCCTATCATGTGTCTTCGACCAAGAACTAGTATTCCACACCTTAGAAATAAACAAAGATGCCAATGCTTTCCTTTGCTTTAGCAAACGAATAAGGGTCAAGTAGTTGGTAGTAAAGCGGGTAACTCCGCTTCTAGATAGCTCTTGGTGATCCTCAGTGAACTGTAGAAGCGCATCGTGCAACCGAATATGCTGGAAAATATACGTTGTTACTTTTCTGGCCCTCTTGATAACTCCTGCAAATTTCTGTAACTTGAAAATATCCTCAAGCATCAAACCAAGCAGTTTGCAGCACATGGAGTCCAAAAGAGGTTTTTCCTCTTCTCCGTCAGTAACTTTCCTGCTAAAACAAAATTGCTTGCATTGTCGGTGACGACTTCTACAACGTTCTCCTCACCCACCATTTCTACAGCCTCATCTATCAAGTTGAACACATACTCCCCAGTGTGTACATCGGATGTTGCATTCTTTGCATAAATAAAAAATGACCCTTCTGGAAAATTAACAAGGAAGTTTATCAGACTTCGTTGTCATTTATCAGTCCATGCATCACACATAATCGTGCATCCATATGTCCTCCAATGGCTTTCATGCTTCACTTGCAATTTGCAAATCTTTGATCCTTGCATATAATCTTTCAAGTAGGGGCTTTCGCAATTGGTGATAAGATGGAGGAACAGATCCTCTCCCAGCTTGGACAATAGCCTCCACTGCCACCTCAAATGTTTCTCGTTGTGCAACATTAAAAGGAATGCCATCTGTATAGAATAGCTCAGCTATGGCATTATATGCCACCTGTGTAGCATCTTTTTTTAAAGCAAACTCAATTGTAGTTTGTTGTGCTTCACCACGAGCCCTTGATGCCTTTCTTTGTGCCACAACCTCCCATGGGCTAGCAGAACTAAACGAGTCCATAGGACCCTTGCCATGCGGATCCTTTCGTACAGGTGGCCTATTTGCAGAATATGAACCAAAACCAGATTTAACGTTTTTACCTGTTGTAGCCGTAGGTTGTGAGTCATCCAAGATGACTACATGTTCACCACGATCACCGTCATCTGCATCTGGAATGTTTGAATCAGTTCCACTATATCTGTAATGAACGACTACCTTCCTCTTCTTGTTACAATTTTTGAAGTCAACCATCTCTTTCTTAATCTCCACAGTAGCTTTTGGACACATAGATACATCCCGTTAACCACCAATCAAGTGTTCCTTCTGTCTTTTGATGCCACCATTAGTAATGTGACCACACAATACACATTGCACCTTATTCTTGTCTAGTGTATTCGACCAAAAAGAGTACTTCCAAACGGGATCCTTCGACACCGCTTTCAAGCATGGATCATTCATCTTGTCAGTGAAGCGAGAATCAATTTCCCCAGGCCTTTGCATAGTAGATGGGGTTGGTGTAGTAGGATTTGGAATGGCATCCCCATCCAAGGATTCCATTGAAGTCATTCTACAAGGGGAGAGCAAGAGAACGCAGGGAGGCTGTTGGAGGAGGTAGGGAGGCCGCCGGAGGAGGAGCGAGGCCGTTGGAGGAGGTAGGGAGGCCGTTGGAGGAGGAACGAGGCCTCTGTAGGAGGAGGGAGGCCGCTGGAGGAGGTAGGGAGGCCGCTGGAGGAGGAGGAAAGTCGTCGTCGGAGGAGGGAAGCCGTTGGAGGTGTTAGGGAGGCGGCTGCGGAGGAGATTCTTCTCTGCAGCAACAGGGTCGAATGAGGGTCGGGTCGAATGCGATGGGGTAATACATGGTCGAACGGGTATATCGCATTTCAAATATGCGACATGTATATCACATTTTGAAAATGCGCTATGTATATCACATTTTGTAAATGCGCTATGTATATTGCATTTTCAAAATGCAATATATGTGAAGTACGCCTAAAAAAAGGTCGCCTAGGCGCCCAGGCGTGCCTTGACGCCCAGGCGACCCAAGGCGTACGCCATTTTCTATGAAAGCAAGGCGTGCTTTCTAGGCGCACGGCCTGGGCGCCGAGGCGGCCGCCTAGGCACGCCTAGGCGTACGCCTTAACATCCACGGTCATATTACTGTTGAGATAATAATGTTTCATGACTATTCAGTTTTCTATTTTGTTTTATTTATGTATCTCTTATGTAATTAACCCAGGGCTTTTCTCATATATAAGAGAGCCCTAGGGTCTCTTCTATGATATGAAAAACGCTTCTCCCAACATGGTATCAGAGCAACGGTCCTAGATCGGGGTGCCCAGGCTAGCCCTCCGGCGCGGCCCTCCTGCACCGCCGCCTAGCCCTCCTGCGCCGCCTGGGCTCTTGCGCTGCTGGGTAGCTCTCCCCAGCCTCCTGCGCCGTCTCCTGGGCACTCCCAGCCCCCCCTCTGCTGCTGCCGAAGGTCCTACGACCTCCTGTATGTCGCTGGGGTGTCCAACAACGGCCTATAGCGCTCCGGTTGATTGTTCCGTGATCTGAAGCTGGTAATTTGTATTCCAGTCCCTGTTCTGAAAAATATTGGTATGTTTTTGGTTGTTGGTGGTGTTTTTTGTCTTCCATATCACATCTAACGCCACTAGACCACAATAAAATTCATTCGGATGGTTGTATGAGTCTACACATACAACCACTCCTCTTCATGATTGTGTAGACACTTTTCGATTGATCTACTGCTTCGTTGTCCGAGGTTCATTTCATTGATACAATGTCCGACATTAAAAATGACGTGTTCTCTTCTTCTGGTGCATTCAAAGGACCTGCACCAATGGTCAAGATGGATGGGACCAACTATGAACTATGGTCCATGTAGTCTCGCACTCTTATGCAGTGCCACAACAAAGAACACATTCTCACCGAATCCGAACCGGCGGGCAAAACTGGGGCCAATGCTTCGTGGAAGCAATATGATGCTTATGCTCGTATTTGGCTCTCCGGAATGCTCACCACGGAGATTGCCAACGATATTGTCAACCAACCCACCGCAAAGGCTATGTGGGATATCTTAGCAGCCACATATGGACAAGCCAAGAACGAGAGCAAGATTCTTCAGTTACAGTTTAACATTTTCTCGACCAAACAGAATGGTCGCCCGCTTCATGTGCATTTTTCCCATCTTCTCGACATGTTGGAACGCCTCCACAGCTTCATGCCTATCACTGCCAGCACCGAGCAGCAACAACATTATCGGAACGCCACTATGACGGGGGTTTTCCTATCCTCTCTTGATTCCGAGTATGATGCAGCACGTACACAACGTCTAACTGGAGAGACGATACCTCCTATAGAAGAAGTGTACAAGCGACTAAGTCGGATTACTACTACTCCCACTACTGTCGCTCCGAATCCTTCCGCTATGGCCGTCTCACGCGGAAGGGGAGGGTCTTCCCAGTTTAGAGGACGTGGTCCTCGTGGTCGTGGTGGAGGCCGTTCGCATGTCCCATGTTCTTTTTTCCATCGTCCTGGTCACTCTGAAGAGACATGCTTTCAGAAGCATGGATATCTAGCATCTGCAAGGGTTGCTGAACATACCGAACCTACCTTGGCTCCATCCTAGGATGCTCGCCTGGATGATATTGTTTCCAAACTTTGTGAGATGATGTCCGCTCCTATTATTCCGGCTGCGACTTCTTCTGATGCTGCAGCTACTGCCAGAGCTTCGTATAGCTCCTCAGGTACTACTTATGCTCTTACGAGTTGTAGCAACTCTGATTTGACTGACTGGATTGTGGATTCAGGAGCATCACATCATATGTGTGGCGATAGAGCACAGTTTACTTCTTACAGACTGATTGCTTCTGGTCGATTCGTGGTGATTGCTAATGGAGTTCGACTACCTATTGTTGGTCAGGGGGAGATTGTTCTTGCTCCTTCTTTTCATTTGCAGAACGTTTTACATGCTCCAGCCTTTCAGATGAATCTTTTGTCTATTAGTCAAATTACAAAAGATTTACACTGTCGTGCCATATTTGATCCATCTTCCCTTGTGTTTCATGATATACTAACGGGCATGGTGATTGGATGTGGCCGTGAGCAGCGAGGATTGTACAAGCTTACCATACCATCTCATGCTGGGATCACTACTATTCCTTCTGGATCTGTTTCACCGTTCATGTGGCATCTACACGTTGGACATCTTCCTCTTCAGAAGATGTGTCTTGTTCTACCACAATTATCTACTCGTACTACCTTGGATTGTGACGCCTGTCAACTTGAGAAGCACCATCGCTCTTCTTTTCTGTCTCGTCAGAGTCGTGACAGTAGTCAGTTGTTTAAGCTATTTCATTTTGATATTTGGGGTCCTAGTCGTGTTCCTGATCATCAGGGACATCGGTTTTATTTGGTTGCTGTTGATGATTACTCTAGACTATCTTAGGTATTTTTGTTAAAACATAAGTTTGAAACTGGTGCTCTAATCAAATCCTTTCTTATTGAGGTCAAAAACATTTTCTCCGCTAATGTTAAATTTATTCGTACGGATAATGCTTTGGAATTCTCTACCCTACAATTATCTGCATTTCTCAGATCTGTTGGTATTATTCATCAGACCTCTTGTGCTTATACGTCACAACAGAATGGTGTAGCTGAACGCAAACACCGTCACCTTCTAGACGTTACTCGGACCCTTTTGATTCAAAGTTGAGCCCCTCATTCTTTCTGGGGAGATGCCGTTCTTACAGCTTGTTACTTAGTGAACAGGATGCCTTCCACCATGCTAGGAGAACAGGTTCCTTTCTCGATTGCGTTTCCCGAGAAGGACCTATTTTCTCTCACTCCCAGAGTTTTTGGTTGCGTAGCCTTTGTCCACAATTTTGCTCCTGGTCGTGACAAGCTCTCACCAGAGCGGCCAAATGTGTTTTTGTTGGATATTCTCGTATCCAAAAGGGGTATCGTTGTTTTGATCCTGTAGGACAAAAATATTATGTGAGTGCTGATGTCACATTTTTTGAGTCTATTATGTATTTTTCGCCTACAGGTGACAGATTGTCCAATGGTAGTTCTGAAGAGGATGTGGTTGTTCCTCCACCACCTCATTCTCCTCCATCTCTGCCTACTCCACCACAAAACTCTCCACCTCCACTTCCATCTCCATCTCCTCCTCCACCTTAATTCTTGCCACGTGTTTACACTCGTCGATCTTCTACTTGCCCCGCTGCTCATATGCCCTCTACATCATCCAGCACGCCTCAGGTATGTCATGAGCATATTGTTTCATCTGATGGTGTTGGACTTTTGGATGGTACACAGGCCGAGTCAATTGTACAGGACAATGTGGATGATGACCTGGAGGTTCCCATTGCTTTGAGGAAGCCTTGTCGTCAGTGTGCTACTTACCCTCTTGCTGCACATGTTAGTTTGGATCATCTTTCCGAAGAGTACAGGCGCTTTGTTGTGGGACTTTCTGCAGTTACTGTCCCACGAACATATCAGGAGGCGTTACAGGACAATAGGTGGCGTATGGCCATGGAAGAGGAAATGGCAACCTTGCAGTCGTGGGGTACATGGAGTCTTGTGCCTGCTCCTGTGGGTGCCTCCGTAGTCAGCTGCAAGTGGGTCTTTACAGTCAAGCACAAAGCGGATGGCAATGTGGAGCGCTACAAGGCGAGACTTGTGGCACGTGGGTTCACCCAAACCTATGGGGTGGACTACCAGGATACTTTTTCCCCAGTAGCCCGACACTCAACGCTTCGTATCCTTCTATTAGTTGCAATTTCCAAGGATTGGCCTCTTTGTCAGCTTGACGTGAAGAATTTCTTCCTATATGGGGATCTACAGGAGGAAGTATATATGCAGCAACCAGCAGGGTTTGCTACTGAGGGGGAGTCCCAGAGGGTATGTAGGCTCCATAAGGCGATTTATGGCCTTAAGCAGAGCCCTAGAGCTTGGTACCCGAAGCTATCGAACCTAATAGAGCAACATGGGTTTGTACGGTCTACTGCAGATCATACACTTTTTGTCCAGAAGACACAGAGAGGTACCATTGCTATTCTTGTCTATGTAGATGATATCATTGTCACACTCACAGGGGATGATGAGCAGGGCATTCAGACTGCCAAGGAATTCCTTGGTACGCAGTTTGTGACCAAGGACCTTGGTACTCTTCGATATTTTCTTGGATTGGAGTTTGCCAGGAACCAGCATGGTCTTGTGATGACCCAGAGAAAGTTTGTGATGGATTTGCTTTCTGAGACAGGTATGACAGAATGCAAACCTGCTACTACTCCTATGGATCCAAGTGTGAGATTGTATGATGATGACACTGAAGAGGTTGATAGCAGGAGATACAGAGAGCTTGTTGGGAAGCTCTTATACGCCACCATAACCAGACCAGATATTTGCTTTGCAGTGTGCAAAGTTAGCCAGTTCATGGAACAACCCAGGAAGGTACATATGGATGCTGTTCAGATGATTTTGAGGTACCTGAAGAATTCACCCGGTACTGGTCTTATCTTCAGTAGGGATACATCTCTTGAGGTGACTGCCTGTGCAGATGCAGATTATGCAGGGTGCCGCAAAGACAGGAAGTCTACTCCTGGCTTTGCTGTTTTTGTGGGCAACTCCCTTGTTTCATGGAAATGCAAGAAGCAGACAGTGGTTGCAAGATCTAGTGCAGAATCTGAATACAGGGCTATGACACAGGGAAGTGCAGAGATGATGTGGGTTAGATTCGTGTTGACGGATCTTGCTGTGGATGTTCCTCTTCCTATGCAGTTGTTATGTGATAATCAAGCAGATCTGTTTATTGCCAATAATCCTGCTTTCCGTGAACGAACTAAACATATAGAGGTAGATTGCCATTACACTAGAGACATGATTCAGAAGGGTCTCATATCCACCTCTCATGTTTCTACTGGAGATCAGACAACTGATATCTTCACCATGGCACTTACTAAAGGTCCATTCCAGAAGTGTTGCACCAAGCTGAGCATGATAGATATCTATGCTCCAGCTTGAGGGGGAGTGTTGAGATAATAATGTTTCATGACTATTCAGTTTTTTATTTTGTTTTACTTATGTATCTCTTACGTAATTAACCCAGGGATTTTCTCCTATATAAGAGAGCCCTAGGGTCTCTTCTATGATATGAAGAACGCTTCTCCCAACAATTACGACGAGCTATTTTTGACCTGTCATCTCTTGTTTTTCAGGACATTCTTACAGGCAGGGTGATTGGTTGTGGCTGTGAGCAGGATGGTCTCTATCGTTTGGTCCAAACTCCCTATACTGGTGTCTCGTCTCAGTCCGGTGGACCAGTCTCTCCATTCACATGGCATCTACGATTTGGCCACCTCCCTCTTAAGAAGATGCATCATATCTTGCCCCAGATTTCACCGTGGTCTTCTTTTCAGTGTGAAATGTGTCAGTTGGGAAAGCATCACATATATACTTTCCCTAGTCGTCGGTCTCGGAGCAGTAGCTCACCTTTCGTATTATTTCATGTTGACATTTGGGGTTCGAGTCGTGCCCCGGATCATTAGAGACATGTTTTACCTAGTTGTGGTTGATGATTTTTCTCGCTTGTTATGGGTGTTTTTGTTTTAGAATAAATCTGAAGCAGGGGATGTGATCAAAAATCTTATAAATGAATGCAGAATGTTTTTTCGTCTACTGTGAAAATTGTGTGTACGGATAATGCTTTGGATTTTTGTACTCGTGCTCTTTCTCACTTCTTCTTGTCTAGAGGCATTATCCATCAAACAATCTGTCTCATTTTCTATGAAAGCAAGGCGTCCGGCCTGGGGCGCTTGGGCGACCGCCGAGGCGCACGCCTTAACATCCATGAGATTAACTCCTTTTTACATGGGCTTTACTTGACGATTACCTTACGAAATGATTCACCTTTATGAAAATACTGTATGCTTTGATTGAATTTTAAACACTGTTGTAAAAGTCGGCCGACTAGGCCGATTAGTCGGCTCGACTAGTCGAGTCCGGGGGGGGGGGGGGTAGCCGACTCGACTAGGCCTAGTCGGCCATTAGTCGGTCAACCCGAGTAATCGGGCCGACTAGTCGACCGACTTTTACATAGAGAATTTTTTATTTGTTAGTTTTTTTTATTTTTTAAAAGCAAACTTATTCTAATATGCTTAGTGTTATATCTAAAGTCAATTACTTCTTTTATTTCGTTATGATAGTATAGAAAATGTACAAATCAATGTAAATATATAAGAATATATGTATACAAAATGATTTATATATTTAAAATAATTAAAAAATTCAAAACCGACTAATGGCCGATTAAATCCGATTAGTCGCCCGACTGCCGATTAATCCTTAGTCAGTGACCCCGCCGACCGAGTACCGACTACCGCTTTCTGCAACCTTGATTTAAAATGAAATAAAGATATACGAGTAAAATATAAGTACATAAAATAAAAAAGGACGGTTGTGCTACATATCAAGATGCCTCAAATGAATAGTTACCATTGTAGTGCCTCGAGAAGCCTCCATCTTGAAAATAGAGTTTTTCAAAGCAATCAACTGACCAATTTTCCAATTACAACCTTAGAACTTAAATTCTAGGTTTTCCTTACAATCTCATTCTCCTTAAGAATCTACCTCCATTCATATACATATTTCTTAAGCATATTTCTTAAGCATGTGAAGATTCTATCCCTTCTGTAGACCTCTCACATACCAAGTCAATATCGTCGTTAATTAATGGCGACGGAGAGACCATCAAAACAAGTAGCTAGAGTGGGTGTACCACCATGGAAAATTTAGTATCTCTCTTAATCTCATCATCGACTATCAAGCACCTCTTGGTTTTTCTAGATCATGACATGTCCCCAACACCTCCTTCAATACACCCCCACCCCCAGTCAAAGCACACATTGTGAGCTAAGGTTCTGTTGCATGGGCGATGCAAGATGTGTCCGATAGGGGCAATACCATCATCGTCGTATCTGCAAAGAACTTGTATCTCCTGTTGCTCAGGCACCTCCCCAGTTCAACGTATCAATAGGACTATCAAAAAATTCTCAAGTCTGATATTAGCTCAGATTTGATTTGCTAAAAGTTTATTTCATTTGATTCGAAAATAAACGAACTGAAGCTAAACATAGGTTTAGACTCATTTATATAAACGATCCGAACATGAAAATGATAGGTTCGATCAGGTTCGATTTGTTAAGAGTTTGATACTCGTACATATATACACAAATTTGCGAATCCCTAGATTGTTCATGTTATTCCAAGTTAATGGAACTTTATCCCGAGATAAGCTATCTCATGATAAATGGTCACATCATGATTGCAACATCCATTGCATCTTTGTTTATAGTACTGATCCATTATCCTTCAAACAACTTGAAAAAAAGGACATGTGATGAACCTCATGTATCACTTAACCCACCTTATTCCTTATCCCTTATTCGAACAAACTATCGTATAAAAACATTACAACTATCTTTTTTTTTCAAAGATAAAAATTCTTATTAATTTTTTTAAGATAAGAAGAGTGAGATAAAGAAGGAAAAAATTGAATGAATATTTGTAATTACAAAACAAAAACACGAGGATAGGGTGCTTGCAGCTCATCTGCATGCAACTTCCATGTTGATTATCTTTCAACAATTTATTTTTTTTCGAGAAATCAACATGTACATGTTTCCATGGCACATCACATTTTCTTGCTCCTTTTGAGATAAATCAATGGTTGATAGAGGTAATAAAAGTGCAATTTCCTATAGCTCAGCCACATATTCCCTTTATCCCTATATATCCCTCACTATTTCATTTTATTTCACCCCCTCTCGTTCGAAAATTTTGATGTTCGATGTTTTCTTAGGTTTGGTTAAATTAAAGTTTAATTCGGATTCGTTTTGAATATAAATGAACCTAGTTTAATGTGTTAGGTTCGATTATATGAACGAATCGAACCCGAAAATGGTAGATTCACTATAGTTCGGTCCCTTTACACCCATGCATACAAAGCCCCGCTGCATTTTGCTAGATCAGGATAGGGTCCCTGCACCTCCTATACACGCCCATCCCCAGTCAATGCACACATTGTAAGCCAAGGTTCCATTACATCGGTGATGCAAATGCGTCCGAGAGGGGCAACACCATCGTTGTCGTATCATCAAAGAACTTGTATCTCTCGTTGCTCAGGCACCTCCCCAGTTTAACATCTGAAACGATCAACACAATTAGGTCTGGAGGAGTAGAGCTTTAGAGAAACCTTGTGTTGTAACAGTAAGAGGTGCCCGACCTGACTGCCCCAGATCTGCAACAAGGAAAGGAAAATGCGTATATTTTGTTTTACTTGGGTGCAACTTCTGTTGTGGGCAAACATATTCAAGTTAATCATCAACCCCAAGGGCCCACTTTTCAAAAAAAAAGTGAGGGACCTTCGATGTTGTGTTTTACTTTTTTTATATTATAATGAACAAAAGTTTTATCCCACCACATTTTTAGTAAGTGTTGATCTCAGTGTCTCGATGAAATGCTGCGGATTTCATGATATCTGAAGTTTGCTCTTTACTTTTTACATTATTATTGTAGAGATAGAATATTCACTTCTGTACTCTTTCATATATTTTTATTTTCTATTGGACTCTTTATGTATTTTACCCATAGGCTACTCTCCTATATAAGAGAGACTAGGGCTGATGGAATAAATATGTTATCTTATTTTCCCAACATGGTATCAGAGCGACGGTCCTAGACCGGAGTTCTCGTGCCAAACCCTAACCCTAGCCCTACCCTCAAGCATGCGCGCCTCCGCGCACCCCTGCCCGCGCGCCTGCGCATTGTTGCGCACCTCCGCGTGCCTCATCGCGCGTCATCTTTGACCCTTGCGTGCTCCGATGCGTCTCCGTGTGCCCCCACGCGCTCCTGTGCGCCACCGCACGCCTCCACGCGCTCCGCCTCCGTCTATGCGCCTTCGCCCTTGATCTTGCAAACTCACGAGATCCGTGTTCGCACGCAGTCGGTACTGCGCGTGCTGTGACCCAAGTCAAGATCCCATTGTGCGCCTCCTAAGCGGTTACTGTGCACCTTTGTGCATTCCGTGCACCTTTACGCGGTAACCTAGCGTGCTGTCCTCTGAGCACGCGTGATCTTTGTGGGTGCCTCGAGCGTGTGACCGTCTAACACGCAGAACCCTAAGTCAAGTGTGTGCGCCTCCAAAGTAATGGGTTTGGTTGCTTGAAGTCTACACATGCAACTAAACCCGTTTATGTCTGTGTTGACGATCATATCTCCAATCTACCACCCCAGTCTTCCGTTATCACTATGTCAGAAAGCAAGGCAGATATCCCATCTATAGGCGCCTTCCGAGGTCCAGCACCGATTGTGAAGATGGATGGTTCGAATTATGAACTGTGGGCTATGCAGTTCATGAGTATGATGAAGTCAACTGGTAAGAAACACATTCTTACTGAAGAGGAGCCTGCTGAGAAGACTGGGGTCAATGCCTCCTGGGAGGCAGATGACGCATATGCCAAAGTGTGACTATCTAGAACCCTGGCAATCGAGATTGCCAATGATATTCTTCATCAGCCCACAACCAAAGCAATGTGGGATATCCTGGCTTCTACCTATTCTCAGGCGAAGAATGAGACAAAGATTCTGCAACTTCAGCATGACATACTTACTATCAAGCAGAATGGACGGCCTCTACACTCACTGTACACATCTCTACGAGGAATGTTTGAGAAGCTTTATAGCTTCATGCCCCTGACAACCACTCCAGAGCAACAGAAGACCTACCGGAATGCTACTATGGTAGGAGTTTTCTCGCTGCCCTTGATCCTGAGTATGAGGCAGCACGTTCCCAGATCTTGACGGATTCCACTATTCCTCCTATGGAGGATGCTTTTCACATATTGAGTCATATCACTGTTCCTTCTACGACTACGAATCAGACTGCCTCAGCTATGGCAGCCAATCGAGGTCGTGGAGGTCACCATCATCAGGCTCGCGGCCGTGGACCTCGTGGTAGAGGAGGCCGTGTTCGGCCAACGTGTACCTTTTGCCATCGCACTCGACATACCAAAGACACATGCTACTCTAAGCATGGATTTCCTGCATCTGCACGAGTCGCTGAACAGATCGAGCCCCCATCTGCTTCTTCTTTGGATCAATGCTTTGATGATCTTGTAGCCCGTCTAAGGGGCATCATTCCTCCATCTGGCCCAGTTGCTTCAACACCTACTACTGAGAGCCACTCTGATGTTGCTGCATCCGCCTCTGCTTCCACCAGTGCATCAGGTAGCACATATGCATCTACTAGTAGTGGATCAGATACTTCAGCATGGATTATGGACTCTGGCGCCACACATCATCTATGTGGTGATCAAAGTCATACTTACAGGGTACAGACAGATCTCTCCATGTCGAACAGTGGTTATTGCTAATGGTACTTATTCCCCGATTACTGGTCAGGGGGATATTAGACTGACACCATCTATGCATCTCAAGAATGTGTTACATGCACCTAATTTTTCGATGAATTTGTTTTCCATTAGTCAAATTACAAAGGATTTACAGTGTCGGTCGATTTTTGATCCATCGTCTCTTGTTTTTCAGGACATCCTTACGGGCAACGTGATTGGGCGTGGCTGTGAGCAAGGCGGCCTCTATCGCCTTAGTCGGACTCCTTTTGCTGGAAACTCATCCCTACCTGCTGGATCCATCTCTCCATTACTATGGGACCTGCGCTTTGGACATCTACCGCTTCAGAAACTGCGTCGTGTGTTACCTCAGGTTTCACCTCACATGTCTATTCAATGTGAGGCTTGTCAGCTGAGAAAGCATCATCGGTCTACCTTTCCCGATCGTCAGTGCCGGAGTAGTACCTCCAAGTTTGAGTTATTTCATGTCGATATCTGGGGTTCGAGTCGTGTTCCTAATCATTAGGGACACAGGTTTTATATAGTTATTGTGGATGACTTCTCTCGTGTGTCCTGGGTATTTCTGTTAAAGAATAAATATGAAGCAGGGAATATTATCATCAATTTCCTTAATGAAGTTCGTAATGTTTTTTCTGCATCTGTTAAAATTGTGAGAAGTGATAATGCCCTGGAATTTTGTACTCATACCATATCCAGTTACTTCTTATCCCAAGGGATCATCCACCAGACATCCTGTGCCTATACCTCCCAACAGAATGGGGTTGCTGAAAGGAAACATCGCCATTTGCTTGATGTAACCGGGTCGCTTCTTATATAGAGTCATGCTCCTCACTCTTTCTGGGGTGATGCTGTTCTTACAACATGTTACCTTATCAATCGTATACCGTCATCCGTTCTAGGCGAGAAGATTCCTTTCTCTCTTATTTTCCCTGACAAAGAATTGTTCTCCCTTACTCATGTGTTCGGTTCGGTCGCCTTTGTCCACCAGTTGTCTCCCGGGACTGACAAGCTCTCTCTTAGGGCTGTCAAATGTGCCTTCGTTGGGTACTCTAGAACTCAGAAAGGGTACAAGTGTTATGATCATTTGCGCAGGCGGTACCTTGTCAGTGCTGATGTTACATTTTTTCAATCCGTTATGTATTTCTCAGCCTCAGGTGATCAGTTGATACCCCCTGATAATATTGATACCATATACATGCCACCACCACTACCACCACCACCACCATCATCATCATCAGAACCGTTACCATCTTCTACACCTCCTGTCTGTCATTGTACCTGTTTCACCATTACTATTTCACTATACCCGTAGGCCTGCTTCAGCTCATGATCATCACTCATCATCTAGCTCGCCTGAGGTATGTTCTGAAAATATTTCTATTAATGGATCTGATGATCTTCCTGAGCAGGATGTGTTGCAGAAGCCTGCTGAGGATATGGATGATTTAGATGTACCCATTGCTCTACGAAAGCAGAAGCGGAGATGCGTGTCATATCCTATAGCATCTTCTATGTCGTTTGACCGTCTGACTGGTGAATTCAGGAGTTTTGCCCTTGCATTGTCAACAGTGGATATTCCATGGATTATCAACATGCTCTGAAGGATAGTCGATGGCGCTTGGCCATGGAAGAAGAAATGGTAGCTCTTCAGTCCGGAGGCACCTGGAGTCTTGTTCCTGCACCTACTGATGTGTCTATAGTTAGCTGCAAGTGTGTCTTTATAGTTAAGCAGAATGCAGATGGCAACATTGACAGATACAAAGCTCGCCTCGTAGCTCGTGGCTTTACACAGACATATGGGGTGGATTATCTTGATACATTCTCACCAGTTGCTCGCCATTCCACCCTACGGATTCTTCTCTCTGTTGTCGTTACTCGTGATTGGCCGATGTATCAGTTAGATGTGAAGAATGCATTCCTATACGGTGACTTACAGGAGGAAGTCTACATGCAACAGCCACCTGGGTTTGCTGTTGAGGGGGAGAGTCCTACGGTGTGCAGACTTCATAAGGCTATCTATGGCCTTAAGCAGAGCCCCAGAGCTTGGTTCTAGAAGCTCTCAGACCTGTTTGAGAAACAGGGATACAGACTGTCAAATGCTGATCATTCTCTGTTTGTACAGAAGATACCTAGAGGTATTATTGTTATTATGGTGTACGTAGATGACATTCTGATTACAGGTGATGATGGACATGGAATTCAGGAGGCAAAAGAAATGCTGGGCCGTAAGTTCGTTACTAAGAACCTTGGGGTTCTGAGATATTTTCTAGGGTTGGAGTTTGCTAGAAATCCTCATGGGTTGGTAATGACCCAAAGGAAATATGTCACTTACCTGTTGAGTGAAACATGAATGCTTGGTTGCCGACCTGCAACTACACCTATGGATCCCAGTATGAGACTATATGATGATGACACTGTTGAGGTGAATAAGAGAAGATACAAAGAACTGGTGGGCAAACTTCTCTACGTTACTACTACCAGGCCCGATATCTCCTTTGCTGTAAGTCGAGTGAGCCAGTTTATGGAGCAACCACGTCAAGCACACATGGATGCTATACACATGATACTCAGGTATCTTAAGTCATCTCCAGGTGCGGGTCTATTATTTAAGAAAGGCAAGAAGGTTACTATATCAGCTTGTGCAGATGCAGACTACGCAGGGTGCCCCAAGGACAAAGTCCACAACCGGGTTTGCTGTGTATGTTGCAGATTCTCTAGTCTCATGGAGAAGCAAGAAGCAAACGGTTGTAGCAAGGTCCAGTGCATAATCTGAATATAGAGCTATGGCTCAGGTCAGTACTGAAATGATGTGGGTAAAGGCTATGCTCACAGATCTACATATAGAGGTTCCTCTTCCTATGGCTCTAGAATGTGACAATCAGGCGGCTCTATTTATTGCAAATAATCCAGCATTCCACGAGCGGACCAAGCACATTGAGGTCGATTGTCACTTCATCCGCGACATGATTCAGAAGGGGTTTATTATTACATCCCATGTTAGCTCAGAGAATCAGACTGCAGACATTTTTACCAAGGCGTTACTTCGAGGGCCTTTCCAGAAGTGTTCATCCAAGTTCAGCATGATTGATATCTATGCTCCACCTTGAGGGGGAGTGTAGAGATAGATTATTCACTTCTATACTCTTTCATATATTTTTATTTTTTATTGGACTCTTTATGTATTTTACCCATATGCTACTCTCCTATATAAGAGAGCCTAGGGCTGATGGAATAAATATGTTCTCTTATTTTCCCAACAATTACCATATTCTTTCTAAATCTCGGCAGTAATTCGTATGCAGAGTAACAACAGCATCAAGCAGTTGGCTACCTAATTTCTCTTGCTCCAAACAATTCTAGTTATTAACGGGCTTAGATCTAAATTACCTTATTACCAACCGTTTCTTTCAGCATTTCTTTGGTTGCCTCCTTTTCTCCGGTTGCCTCTTGCAAGACTCCTCTAACTTCGAAGACCCTCGAATTGGATCACTAGGAGGCATGTAATTCTGTCGGATGAAGGTTGTCTTTCTATGCTGGTCCTAAGTACGGGTGGAATGCCGTTTAGGTAGCCAACAACCAATATAATGCATTGAGGGCCAACAACCAATGCTGACCCTCGAATCGTAACATTGCCAGATCTTTTTTACATGTATCCTTGCATATGCAGTAAATTTTTCAAAAAAATATTTGTAAAAAGATATGCAGTGAACTTTTGGGAAAAAAACATTCTTGAGGGTTTTCTATATGTAATGATCGATGATTTGAATCTGAATATGGGTGCATGATTAGCGAACCCCTAAGTTGGCTTTTGTTGATTATCTGCATTGTTGCTTGACTTCTCTGATTCCTTTAGAAGTTAAAATGCTGGCTTTGGTTTCTACATTTTTTTAGGTAGCAAGTGTTGTGGCACATGAATTGGCCCACCAGTGGTTTGGAAATTTGGTGACAATGGAATGGTGGACTCATCTATGGCTTAATGAGGGTTTCGCGACATGGGTACATGAAAGTTGCCATTCCTTATTGTATCCAAATCTTTACAGCTGATCTAGCTAATAGATTCTGTTGTTTTTTAGGTTAGTTATTTGGCAAATGATGCTTTATTTCCTGAATGGAAAGTTTGGACACAATTTATGGATGAATCTACTGAAGGGCTCAGGCTAGATGCACTCGCTGAGTCACACCCTATTGAGGTATATCAGTTACATCTGTCTACTGTTTTGCAGTTTCCTCCTTTTTCCAATGAAGTGGGAGGGACGATGGATTCTCCTTATCTGTCATTGATCCTTTCATTGATGGTTTTGTATGCTCTCTATGTATGTTGTTCTCTGTTTGCTTTTTTTGCCGGAATGATCAGTGAGGGCATATCTAGGAGGTGGGAGAGCTTTTGAAGAATCATTCCCCAAGGAGGGTTTGATTTGTGAGAGAACCTGTCAGCTAGTGATTTTTTAAGAGCCACCTCTTTTATCTAGAAATTTAAATCGAGATGGATTCTCTTTGTGTAGGGGGAAGTGCTTTTGAAGTATCATTCCCCTAGGGTGGTCAGATTTTGTGATAGATTTAGTCTGCCAGTAATTTTTTCAAGAACAACTAGAACCAATTTTCTCTAAATATAAGCTAAGTTGCAAACAGTGACCAGATCTGAAGATGGTCGTGCTTGAAAGTTTCTTAGAAAAAAAATTCATGTATGACAAATGTTGGTTTGTCAAGGAATAAGTTCATCACTCCTGGAGAGTAGCATTGCAATTAGGGCAGTTACTCTAGAAAATATATGTGCTTTATGCAAATTCTGTTTGAAAGAAATTGTGGAAAACACAAAGATATTGGTATATTATGTGGCAATTGTTAGTTTATTCGCATTTTAAAGTCTGTAGGATTTTATATTTTATTCTAGTTGTTGAGAATGTAGTAGGCGGGTAATTGGATCTCACCAAGATCCAATTACCCTACTCATGTTTAGTCACACATGGATGAGTGGTGGGACTCTAGACTGTCTGAGAGGCTATATAAGGAGCCCCTCACCCCCTGTACTCATTGAGAAATTCAATAGAATATCTGCCCCTTTGAGAACTTCTCCCGTGATTTCATCCCACTCCTTAGGGAGTAGGGTTCCACGTAAATCTTTGTTCTTCATATTTATATTTCTTGTTTTATCGATTCCGCTTCCGCTTCTCAGATTTCAACATGGTATCAGAGCGACGATCCTAGACCGGATCTCTCCTTGAACGGGAACCCTTGATGAAAGGAGTCCAACGCAAGGCAGTTCGAGTCCCCAACATCACCAACTACCACATCTAGTGGCACCTAAAGCACCGCCCGAGGCTCCAACAACTCCAGCCGCACCTCCTGCATCGCCGGCACCGCCTGGAGCCCCCCTTCAATAGCCCCTGCCTCACCATGGCTTATTTCTCCCAACTTTTTTGTTTCTCCCAACTTGATGTTTCATACTCTTTATTCTATCAAGTATGGGAGAAAGGGGGAGTTAGAGATGATCCTTCAGGATGTCTACTGCCCTACCATGACTGACAAACCGATGCTCCAGACTACTACTCAGATCATCTGTCTTCACTGAGCATCGACTTCTTCGTCAGGGCATATATTTCTTCTTTTACGACGCGACTAGTACTCCGCGCTGGACTTCTTCTACAGTGATTCTTCTCCAGGCACGATAAAATGTTCCGGTGACCTGCAGGCACGACAGATATACGTTCCGGTGACCTGATATCGCAACGACTCTACAGACATGGCAAAGATACGTTCCGGTGACCTGAAAGGCGCAAACCCGTCCTCGGGCGAGGTCTTCTACCAACAATGGACATATATTATTATGATGCTTCATGTGAAGATGTGTTGTATACTTTTTCTTTTTGTTACAAGCTACAACTTTCTCAGCTCCAGCTTGAGGGGGAGTGTTAGAGTTATTATATTTACATTTATGTTTGTAACCCTTCGGGTTTCGTAAGCCCTCATGACCCTTCGGGTTCCGTAACCCTCTGTTACCCTTTGAGTTCTGTAACCCCCTGTGACCCTTCGGGCTCCGTAATCCTTGTACTCTCTAGAGTTTTCTCTCTATATAAGAGACCCTAGCTCTATGGAATAAACATCTCGTTCGCTCCTCTTCTCAACACTAGTATTTCGTAAACTATATCTTTTGATGTTTAAGAATAAGTCCATGAATGTTACACGAATGAATTAAACCTATGGACATCTATCGAACCTCTAAAGTTGTGCTAGATTTGACCTGAGCTCAAACTTGAGAAATTTGTCCTTGCTCGAACTTGGGTTTGATGAAGCCCACACGGGTTGACTTGAGCTTTATTTGAGTTTGAGCCAGATCTGAACACATTTGGTGAGTAGCAAATCTAAAGGTTTCTTCAATATCCAATCGGTTGATGGGTCAATCATAATATTTGTTAAGAAAACCTCTGAAACTTGTACATTGTGGACAAGAACACACACCATGAAATATGAACTATAACTTAAAACAATCCTTATTAAGAGAAGAAATTTTCTTAATACCCGAAGTTGGAGGTCATATGTCCATCATGTGGGATTCAGGTGAATCTTTGCGCCCACTTTTGTACTTCAAGTTTTTAAGGTCACGGCTGCTGGAGCCATGAGGGAGTGTCTTGCAGTTTGTTGGAATGCTTGAGATAGGAGTGTTTTTTCCCCAAACTCTTTCCACTATGTTCCGAGATAAGGGTGTTTTGGGGACATCTTTTGCATAGAATCATTAACAGTGTCAATCGGTACAAGAGGAGATCGACAGAATTGATCCAATAGAGGATAACTGCCCCCGGATTTGGGATGAGATCAGCTTATGCAGAAGCATCAACATGTTGTGCAGGAAAAGGAGCACAAGAAAAAGATGCAATGATGGCAAAGGTTTAGGGCTTAATGGGCTGAGAGGGATGCCAACATTATACTTTTTTCATCCCTTGGTCAGTGGCAGGATGATGCAGCACATTTGGGAGATGTTGGTTGATGGGTCCCTTGCTCAAGGAGATGACTAGGTGTGGTTGACAGTGACTGTCCATTTTAGGAGCTTTGGTATGAGGAGGTTCTATGTTGTCTGGAGGTGGGGGGGAGGGGTAGAGTTTTTACAGCCAAAATTTTATAGGGTTGTGATTGATATGAATTAGAATTGCTCCCAAGGTTAAGATGGTTTCCTGGTTGTCTTCGAGGATTTTGGGAGGTGGTGCAAAAAGATGTTATGGATATATTGGAGGAGCTCCATGGTGGTAATCCTAGGTTTGAGAGGCTCAATAAGACATTTTTCTGCCAAAAAGGGTGCAACTATAGTGATTGAGGGTTATCTTAAGCGGCTTTTATTATTGGTAGATGTTTGTCGGACTCCATAATTGGCATCATAATTGTGCCTGAATGGAAATGTAGGCAAATATAGGGGGTTTTCATGAAGGTTGAGTTCTTGAAGGTGTATGATTTTGTGGACATGAGGTTCTTATAAAGATTGTTGCATAAAAGGGGAATCTTGATATGTGGATCTCGTGGATGTAGAGTTCCGACTCTATTGCCTTATTTTCGATTATGATTAACAAGTATTAGTTGGAGCCTTCTTCCATCCTCAACGAAGGGTCCAACAAGGTTATACTTTCGCCCCCTTATTATTTGTCATTGCAACAAATACACTTTATGTTATTACTAAGGTTGTTCTACATGGTAGTTGTTTAAGTAGTTACAGACTTTGAATTTTTGATGCTCATCTTTCAATGCACAGGTGACAATGTGGATATCATCTAAAAATAAGTAGTTCATATAGAATCGAACTTTCAATTGATCCAGTCACTTGGGATCTCATACCGAAAATTACAATGACAATTATATCTATAGTTTCATTTGTAATAAAAGTAGAAGCTCTAGTATAAGGACTGGTAGTAATGGCAATGATTTTAGATTAAGGAGAAGATCTAATGATCTTAATATAAATAAAAGATACCGACATTTATGGATTCAGTATGAAAAAAATTGTTATCCGTATTCTTCGTTGAGGGGGAGCAAGGAGGCTAGACGGTTGTCATTGCTGATCAAAATTTTCTGTGGCATCTCCAGCTAGTAGATTAAAATGTCAAAGTCCTCTTTCGTCTCTTTGGGTATGGAGCTGGATGAGTTGAGGCTTGTGCAGTGCTGCTTGGCACAACTGGAGCCTATTGTGTACCTAGGTTCAACTAGTTAGGTAAGGGAGACTTAGTTGCCCCCGCTAGCGAATACGAAATATAAGCTATCCGGTTGGAAGATTAGATACTTGTTGAAGGGTGGTTGGATGGATCTGCTTATGTGGATTCTATAACATTTTTTATTTTCTACTTGGACGGTGTATAAGTTGTCGATCAAGGTTAAGATGCGTCTAAATGGTATTGCGAGGAAAATCTTTTTTTACCACCTTTGGTCCAGATAGAATGGGGATGGCACCCGACTCCTGGATATGTTTTCGTAGTCTAAGGAGGAGAAGGATTAGTTGGATTGCACCTGCCTAGGGAGATGAACAGGGCTTTGTTGGCCAAGGGGTTGTGAGGATATATGGTGAGACCGAAGATATACTCAAATAATTGTTGACAATATTTACCACACTGATATATATATATGGACATGGACATCATGAAGCTTAGGTCGACTACAAACTTTTAGAGGGGCATTCAGTCGACGCTTTCGAACATGGCACCCTCTATGTGACATGTGATGGAGATGGCCTTTCTTTCATGTTAGGGCATGATGAATGGTCGGAGGTTGGTGCCTACGCACTGGTGGCATGTTATTGGTCTACCTCTAGGGCTGAGTATAGTATTTTATATGAAAGTTCAGAAAAGAAAGGCTTTCCTGAGACCTATAATCCCACACCTATGCATAGTAGATCATTCAACATCTGAGGCCCTAACCCATTGTTAACTGAGGTCATGGGATCATAGACTACCGAATGACCACCTCCCTAATTTCTTGCTGGAACGTTAGTGCCCTTGTTCTCGACTAGCCCCTTGGACCAAAGGTAGGCAGATAATGCATGGAGTATATTGACTAACCATTTGTATCAAAAATTCACATATTGGTCTTGCATGATAATTACACGACGGACGAGATGTAATAAATGCTTTCATCAAAGAGCTTATGAATGGATCCAAAGCTCACGGAAGATTGTCCTTTTGATAGGTCGGCATATGCACCTAGGTGTAGGGACAAAACCATGAATTTTATGAAGGAGGGCAAGTATACATATATTGTGTATGTTGAAAAAAGTCTTTTTGGACGACGTTTTTTTTAAAGTTATTGTTTTTAAATAATCATTTTAAAATTCTGATAAACTTATAATTGGAACTCATACAAATCCATTCGTAAGATTGCATTTTTAAATGATGTTATTTTTTTTCAAATGATAATTTTTAAGTTGTTAATAAAATTGTAATTTATTATGAATGATGTCACACTTAAAAGAATGTCATCCATATCCATCTCAAAGGCTAATTATCAACTGTGATATAAATATGAATGATGTCACAGTTAAAGGAAGACAACATATTACTTGTATTTATTATGTTAGGGAGAATAAGTGAGAGACAAATAAGCTACATCGGTATATTTAATTTTTGGGGTTTTTATTAGTTGTGCCCCCTTGGGATATCGCAATATCAGTTATACCCCTCCTTTTTTTGAGAATATTAGTTCTACCCCTGATTTCTTCCACAATGATCATGTGTGCCCTTCCGTTAGTTTGGTGGTCAATTAGTTGAATTAAACCATGGTTTATTCAAACTATGGTATAGTTAAGAGGGGCATAACAGGAAAAAAAACCCTACATCCTCGACCGCCACCTCCTCCTCGACGGCGATGATAAGCTTGATGGGTTGTGTTAAACCTTGAACACTCTTGAGCATCTCTATCACCCTCAACTCGTTTTATGGAGGCGACGAGTAGTCGAAGACGACACCTTCTCATCCATACAACACCTAGGCGGGCATCCATGCAGACATTCAATGAATTCGAGAAGGCTCTCCGATAGAGAATCACAGTTGAAGATGACAATGTTCTGGATCTAACTCCAACAAGGAGCTATGCTTTCATTGTATATCCTGGAGGTGACCTCATGGGGTTCTAAAGACCAACTGAGAGCATGTTGCTTCTGATGTTGATGGGTTCAAAAGAGAGTTCTTTGGCTTTTCTGATGGTGCAACAGTGGTTGGATCGAAGTTCTGGAGACGAGAACCTCACCCCATAGATGAATATACTGGTTCTTCTCCAGAGCGAGGTGGTATGCTCGTGGCTTCTCTTGCGAAGTTGGCATGGGGTCGAAGGTTTGATCTACTACTCGAAGGAGAGCTCTACGAATGGATTCGACAATGGAGGAGGGGGAGGGGGTGGCCGGAGGAGCAGGGTGGGGTTGTGCGCAGGTGGAGGAGAGGCGACAGAAGTTGGAGTGGCAACGCTAGAGGAGGGGATCGGAGGTGGTGGGTGGAAAGGCTAGAGGAAGAGGATGTGGGGAGGTGTGTCTGGATAATAATGGGGAGGTGTGGGGAAGGGGCAATGGGGTCTGGCATAGGTGTAAGACGGGTTGGGGGGTGGGTCGGATGATGAAGAGGAAGAAGTGAGCATTTTTTAGATATAGGCATATCTATTCGAAGTTTTCAATCTAATTACTCCTATGCCCTTGTTTTTTTTCTAATTTCCCTTGTGTCCCCAAAGCTAATGTCCGTTTTTGTTGGGGATGGACGACCACTAATCCCAGGGGCATGACCTCAAATTTCGACGAAATTCGACCGAATTCGGTCGAATTTCGGTTTCTACAGGTTACCGAAATTCAGTCGAAATGGACACAAAAATGACCGAAATGTTTTTTTTTGAATCAATCAATTCAAGGAGAAGCATTGTGGTGTCTCTTTATAGAATGAAGGAGACATTCAATTTTTTTGAATTACAAAGGAATCAAACCGACGAGTCATGGTATGAAAATTTGGGAACCTATGACTGAAAGAAGGTTGAGACAAGTTTTGAAAGTAATGGAAAACCAATTCGGATTTATGCCAAGTTGCTCAGTTATTGAGGCTACCCACTTGTTGAGGAGAACAATGGAGATTTATAGAGATAAAAGGAAGAACCTCGTGTTAGAGATGTTGTGGCGTTCTGGGGATCTGTGAGGAAGGTCGGAAGCAACTCCTCAGACGTCTCTAAGCCATTCACGGTGCTTTGAGCAATTTGGTTTAAGGTTCAGAAATGCGGTATGCGGTATTCGTTCGGTCATGCGGTCTAAAGCGAGTAAGCGGATATGCGGAGGAGTATACGGAAGTATATGCGGTTCATGCGGTTTATAATATTTTAATTTAAAATATTATAAAATAAACAATGAAATGTGTTTATATATAAAAGTTGATGATATAACAAAATTTAAAATCAAAAATTTCAAATAAGATAATATAATCAATAAGATATATAAGCATGAGATTATAAATTGATTATTTTTTAATGTGTATTTTGAGTTTAATGCATATATATACATATACAAATTTGGATTCAATGGGGAACACCTGAATTCTATAAAAAACCTTTAATGTATATATAGATCCTATAGATAACAAAGGCTAAAGAATAATCATAGGTACATACACCTAAAATTATATACATATCTGTATCTCCAAGGGATAAAATATATTGACACAAAATATAGGGGAAGATTGTTTGCATACAAAATTTATTAGAAACACAAAAATGAAAGTGTTCAATTATTTCAGATTTTATTTAAAAATTAGAATGAATTTCATTTGATAGAAAATTCAAAAAGCAGTAAGCAATTCATTAATTAGTGTTGAGAACAATGGAAAAAATGGAAATGAGAAAAAATATCCTAGATTATATTCCCAAATGCAATATATACGAGAATAATGAAAAGATGCATTAATGTAAATGATGATATAAGAGTTGCTCGAAAAAAAATGAGTTAATGTGTCATCAATATGTCATGGATTAACATGAATCCTATCAGATATGCGGCCGCATATACGGCCGCATATGCCGCATATGCGGACCGCATATGCGTTTTGACCGCATATTGCCGCATATGGCATATGCGCTTCGGTCAAGTGACCGAATACGCATATGCGGCCGCATATGCGGCCACATGGACCGCATTTCCGAACACTGATTTGGTTAGCGAGGAACGAGCTCATTTTTAAAAATCAAAGGTTTTATTCGAAGAATGTTGGGTCCCATTGTAGGGCTCTCACGTGTTTTTGGGAGTCCAGATAATGTATTGTGTAATTTTCTGATTTTTTAGTATTAATTGATCGTGCGATGACTCCCAACTTGGGAGATTACCCTCTTTTCCATAAAAAAGTTTTTAATAAATTTGGAGCATGGTCTTAATTTCACCGAAATTCCACTGAATTTTCCGGCGAAATTCAATTTCGACAAATGATTGAAATCAATACCCTGTAGCATTTCCTTTTCCCATTATTTTGCCGACATTTTGGTCATTTCGGTCCACTTCAGCAGAATTTCGGTTGAATTTCAGTTGAAACAACATAAAAAGTGAAATCTAAACACGTTTCATTGAAATTCGTCATTATAGCCTCTTAGGCCAGTACTTCACCTAATTTCGACCACTTTGGAGTACTTTTTGAGCTTTATATATTGGTGCATTACATTGCATCATTTCATCTCACAACAAGACCATAGAATTGCGCATTTCTCAAACTCTCTTTCTACTTATCTCTACTGCAAGAAGTATATGTGGCTGTGGGAGTGCTAGGCTGTTAGAAACCTTCCATGTCTTGTTACTAAGTATTTGCATGCTTATGAATGCTACGTAGTTTCTTGGTGTTAATTTATTTGTTTGTGTCCCGTATGACATATTTTAGTATCGGAAGCTCTACAATGCATCTATTAGACATTCATGTTAGAAAGATCCGGTTTTTTGGTATGTATGCATGTGTGTGCCTTATTTTATTCCTTAAATTAAACATTTTTCTAATTTCAAAGTATTTTGGTTAGATACAAGTTCTAAGCTATTTTTTTCGATCTTTAATTTCTTACATAAGATATCATTTTTCAGTCCTCTTTATTTCCCTATGTTTTTCTCTATTATTATTGCATGTGTCACTATTCTCTTGATGTCTAATTTCGATTCCAGATCTAATCATGGTTCTGAGGAGCATACTATGATTGTTGGAGAGATTGGATGGAAATTTAGCATAACATATCATGTTAACATCTTATTATTAGCAAAAAATTATGTATTTCTATCTCTTTATTGATTGAAGAATATTGAAAATCTTAATTTTAGAAAAAAAGATTTCAATACTGAAGTTACACCGAATTTCTCTTTTCAAGGTTACCAAAACGATATCGAAATCCAACATTTAAGGCCTTGATTTGGAGAAGGCGTATGATTCGGTCCCATGGGAGATATTGTGGAGTGTTTTGGAGATGAAACAAGTATTTATCCTATATATTAACCTTATAAAGGTTATATATGATAGGGCTTCATCTTGTGTAAGGATCAAATCTGTGAAGACTGACTATTTTGACATCACTATCGGTCTGCATGAAGGTTTATCTTTGAATCCATTCCTTTTTACTTTGATTATGTGCGAGTTGGCTAGTCACATTCAGGATGAGATACCGTGGTATATGTTGTTTGTTGATGATATTGTGTTGATGGATGAGACTAGAGATGAGTAAATGAGAAGCTTGAGGTTTGGAGACATGTCTTAAAGACTAAAGGATTTCATATAAGTAGGGCTAGAACTGAATATATGGAGTGCACATTTGATGCAAGCGGTGGTAAAGGAATCGAGATGAAGATTGGTGATGATATCATTCGGAAGGAAGATTCTTTTAGATAATCATTATCTATTTTACAACATGATTGAGAAATCGATGGAGATGTTACTTAGAGAATAAATGCAGGTTGGCTAAAGTGGAGAGGAGCATCTATTGTTCTTTGTGTTAAGAAATTTCCTTTGAAAATTAAAATAAAGTATTTCAAAGCAGCTGTGAGACTTGCTATTTCTCTATGAATATGAATATTGACATGTGAACCATAGACATGTGCAGAGAATGAGAATAGAAGAAATAAAAAGGTGGTTGTATTGTCATACACGAAAAGATCGGATTCGGAATGACATGATCAAATGGAAAGTTGGTGTAGCTCCTATAGAGGATAAGATGAGAAAAAACCTCTTGAGATGGTTTCTGCATTTGCAAAGAAAGTCGGCTGATCACCGGTTAGAAGGTGCGAGACTGGGATGTTGAGCCGTTTAAGAAAGGGCGAGGAAGGCCCAAGAAGTGTTGGAATGAGACTATCAGAAGGGATCTTAATTATTTAGATCTAACACTAAGAATGACCTGAGATAGATTTGAATGGAAGTGAATCCATGTAGCCGACCCTACTTAATATGGGAACAACTTTGTTGTTGTTATGCATATGTTGACACAAGGCTATATCAGTGTTCAGGAAATCGGCCGAGTATACCGCATACTCGACCGTATACTCGTATTCAGTAGCCTTGGCGCACCGAGTATGGTCAAATCGACATCTAGGCGGGTCAGGCCGCATACTCGGCCGAGTATACCGTATATGCGGCCGATTTTCAAATAAACTTTTTTTAAAACCTTAACCTAAGTTCGGACATCCGACTTAACGCTCTTTCAATTGATGTTTTTGCTCACTTGACTCTATTATCCCAATAGTTTTGTTCCTTGTACCTTCAATTCTTTATTATTATAATCAAGAATATAATATTTAGAGGATATTAACATGATATTAAAAAATTATTTATATTTTTAATAATAAAAATACCAAACCGCATAAAACCGCATACTCCCCGCATACTCTCCCGCATACCGCATACTCTATGCAGTGACACCTCCGACTGAATACCGCATACCGCCTTCCTGAACATTGGGCTATATCCTACCTACGTCCTTAGTTAATGGAACTAAAAATGATATTGCTCAAGGTTCAATAGCATAGAAATATCTTAAGCTGACTCCTTTCTTTAACATGTTCCCTCTTTTTATCGTGGAAATCAGGCAAGGTTGTATATCTTATTTTTTGCAAAGCTCCCTTGGAGTAATGTAAACAATGTCCTTCTGGATACTGCATACAAAGTCATGATTTTCTTTGTAGCTATTCCATGATTGGTTAGCCACTGGTATCTCATTTCCCAAGGTCTTGGAGTTAATGAATCTCCTTGTGTTTATTGTAGCAAATGACAAACCGTTTAACTTTTTCCATCTTTCAATCATATTCAGATCAACCTTGTAACCAGCATTATCAGGGGTTTTTATCATTCTCATTATTTTTTGGTGATAAACAATGACTATTTTCATCATTCAATCACAAGCAAAAATTCAATCATATAATAATGACCAAAAGTTTTTACTAATATACAATTGCAATTTCTTTTGGATAATTAGCCGCTCTATTATTCTCGGCGTATGCTTAATCCACTGTAAACTCATTTTTCATATCTATTAAGGTCATATGTATCTCTGTATGCCTCATTTCTCAAATGTAGTTGACTTTTCAACCAAGTCAAGTTGCCTTCTTTACTGTACTAGTTAATCATGCTTTGACTTCTTTTAACTTCATCTTCGTTTAAAATTCATTCTAGGTCTAGTTGTGATTATGTTCTGTTGGTTAAGTGTGATGGTTTAAGTCAATCATGGTTTAAATCATGCTTTAAATTTATTAAGCTTGCAATCGGACAACTGGACCGATTCGTTGGTCCAACTAATCTAATCATTGGGGTGCCTAACCAAATAATAAAGCTCAGTCGGTAAAGAATCTGCTAAATGACTATTTCATCGACTCGAATCCTTTGGTTGTCTTCTCCACCCGTTCATTTGATTCGTGTACTTTGTGATAGTAACACTATCACATAATTAACACCTCCTAATATGATTTGTTTGGTTCGCAATCATATTAATACATAACATACGTAAGTAAATCTTTCCTAATTATTTTTATCAAAAAGTGCTAGCAATATTGTCAGTTCAATTTTCCTATAAACTCATGATATTGTACTTTTAACTTCGTATCCCTGTCTACAATAATTATGTGATATCCTCGTATAATTGGTGTTTTTGTTATATAGGGGGTTTAATGTTGTCTTATCGGAAGCTACAATGCTGCAACCGTAGTAACTCTGTCAAGTTTTTTTTGAGTATTTTTCATGCGATGGTTATTACGTAACCTACCATATAGCTATCAAATATGCTTTGATATAAGGTTTTTACTTCATAGTTATTAAACATTAGGTCTTGTTACATGACAAACATTTGATTCTCAACTCCGCTTTGATTTCGCCAACTATATTTGGCAGTTAATCATGTCATCATTTTGAATGAACCATATCTATATAAAACACAATAATATATACATATATATTGAAATTTATTTATAAATTTAAAATAATTAAAAATAATCTTATCAACATAGATTTAAGCAAACATTTGGATTTCATTAGGGGTGCTAATCGAATCGAATATCTTCGAATCCACGAGGATTCTAATTCAATTCATTATAAAAATTTCGAATCCGAACTCGAATCGAATTTCAAACGAATTTACCAACTTAAATTCAGATTCAATTCATTTAAAGTTTTGAATATTCAAATTCGATTCATTTTATTTCGAATTTGAAATATTAATTGATGTGTTAGAGCTTATATAAATAATATTATATGAATAATAATATAATATAGATATTTTATTGTATTACTTTAATTTTGAAATTATATTACTATGTTAAGTTGAAAAACTATAAAATTGAGGAAACTATCAAACCAATACAACATACTGGATAAAAGTACCTAATTTTTATAATTATTATGTCTTTTACAATCTAAATATACTATTTTTAAAATGACGAAGAAATGTATAAATACATTATAATTATATGAGCATGTCAAAGAGATGTAATATCATTGACGAAAAAGCTGAACACATTATAATTATCATTGCATGTTAAAGGAAGACAAGATCAAACTTATATAGAAAGTTGATACAAATATTATTATTTCAAATAATGAGAATAGTAAAAAAAATAATGTAGCAAGATAACACTTCTTCATTAAGCATGAGAATCTTCATTATCAAAAAAATCGAGCCATAAAAATGAAATATATGAATTTTTGATGTACAAAGGAACAACTTACATTATGGTGAGAAAAACTTGTATATTACTCATGTGATGATAAATGTCGCATTGACAATGATAATCATCATGAATTGTCATGTCAGGAATCAAAACAACAAAAAAGCAAAGGGAATATATCTAGATAAAATTTGAATCACGACAAATGTTAAGGAGGAACGCGAAGTAGCAAAATCATCATTTTAACATGCTAGGAGAAAGGCCACCATAATCTATCGTGGGTATATATGATCTTTGGAAGATAATGAAAGGGAGAATGGAAAAGGCAGTGTAAGAAATGTGGGAACATGAAAATAAATGTGTGGGTGAGGATTTAGAATAACAATCAACATTTGATCTTTCTTATTAGATTTCAAGACTAATATTTTTTACTATTTTTATATTTGATATTTATTCTTTAACTAATAGGATTATACATACATATATATACATATTAAGTTTGGTATAGATTAAAGTTCTTTGTATACTCTTAATGCCTCAAATTTTCTGAATAGTATGCTAAGATGGATTATTGTACTTTTACAAAGTCATATCTAAGCTACTATCACTAGACTAAAATAATAAGTGAAGACATGAACTTAGATATTTTGTATAACTGGCGCATGAAGGACCCACAATTCTGACCTATAATATTTTGCAGTCAAACAACTTGAACTTAGATATAAAGAGGAAAGGAAGGGGATTGGATCTCATAAGGGGACCTAATGTTGCGTATGCACGTCATGCATTGACAAGTCACGTCAGTATAGTGTGATATTGTGAGAGTATGGAAATCATAGCGGTGAAGGGTGAACATGATAAATCATATAAATGGAGCCTATATATGATTATAAGTTTAAAATTAACCACTTAATAAATGTAGTAAGTTGGTTTGAGAGTATATTTAGTTGCTTGCACATGTTATGCTTAGTGAAATAATGCAAATGCTAAATTTTTTAATGTAAATGAAATGTAGCTTTTTAATACATATTCGTATACTCTTTTCTACATCTATTCACTTACAAATGAATTTGAATAGATGCATGTCAATCTTTTGATATAATTATGTTATAATTACTTGTAGAAGAATATTCAGAAAAGATCCTAATCAACCCAGAGCGGTTGTTACAGGTATGTATGTAAAATATATGTATTATATGTTTAGATATGTTTGTACTATGTATATATAAATACATAGATATATAGTTACATATACGTATTGATATAAAATATCGAATCGAATCATTATCGAACGAATTCAGGTAAATTCAGATTCGATTCATTTGGGAATCGAATCCCCAAGTTAAATTCAAATTCAGTTCATTCGATTTCGAATCGAACTTTTTTCGAATATTTATCGAACGAATTCTAATCGAATTCGAATGATTCAGTTCAATTAGCGGCCCTAGATTTCATTGGGGTGTTCTCTACTAGCGACATGTTGCATCGTCCGAATGCAATGAGAAGTTGAAAAGGGCCACTATATCGTTGCTGGATGTACTTCAAAATTTGCAAATGTTCTCACATGAGGAACACTTGCGAGTAAGTAAGCTAGTTCTGTTGCATCGCATCTCGGATGGAGTCCAAAATTTGCAAGGGTTCTCGCATGATGGACGCATGCGAGTAAAGAAGTTAATTCAAAAGAGGTCGCAAAGAAGTTGCGGATAGGTAATTGGGTTATTGACATTTTGACTGGCAAATCAATGAAGATAGTAGATACGATGGAAAGAAGGAAGATTCATATATTATGTCTCCAAGAGATAAAATGAGTTAGCGAGAAATCAAGGGAGATCGAGATGACATACTTTAAATTATGGTATTCATGTAACGAGAAGGGCAGAAATGATGTTGGAGTGGTTGTTCATAATGATTTGAAAGATTGTGTGGTTGAGGTGCAAAGATTTCAGGATAAAAATATTTTGCTACAATTGGTGCTCAAAGAAGACATTATGCATATCATCTCAGTTTATGCACCACAAATTGGTTTAGAGGAAATGATTAAACAAGTTTTTTTAGGAGGATTTGGATAAGATTATTTAAAGAATCCCACAAAGAGAGATGATTTGTCTACATGGAGATTTTGATGGACATGTGGGAAAGGATGCTTCAGGGTATGCTAGTGTTCATGGAGGCCATGGCTTCAGGGATACAAATGAAGATGGAAAATTCATTCTGGATTTTCGAACATTTTATGATCTTTTCATAGAAAACACTCTCTTCAAGAAGAGGAAGGAGCATTTATTTACTTATAAGAGTAGCCGTCCTAGAACATAGATAGATTACTTTGTGTTAAGGAAAAGAGATTGGTTGTGTTACAAAGACTGGAAAGTAATCCCCATTTCTTCTCTCCGATGTCGAGGAAGGAGCATTTATTTACTTATAAGAGTAGTCGTCCTAGAACATAGATAGATTACTTTGTGTTAAGGAAAAGAGATTGGTTGTGTTACAAAGACTGGAAAGTAATCCCCATTTCTTCTCTCCGACGTCCTACCCTTGACTCAAAAGGATAATATATAATATAGAGACTTGTAGAAAGCATGCGTGGGTTTTTCCCATAAAACATATGATGGGAGAATGGTATGCAATGCGCATGATTTGAGAGGGAGCAGAGAAATGCGGTAGAACAAATCTGCAAGAAATCGTCAAAGGTAATTTTGATTTGAATATTAGAGGAAACCTCGTGTCCCGTGGATGCTAATCGCTTTCTTCATTTCTAAAAAGAGGCCTCGTGGTAGAGTGAAGAGATGCAACAAAAGCTTTAAATTAAAAGAGCCCGCTTTAAAGCTATGTATAATGATAGAATAGAGGAAAGGACCACAAACTGCAAAATAGCGAAGGAAGTCCAGAAGGTTGTAAGTGAAGCTAAGTCAAAAACTTATTTAGTTCTGTAAAAAAATCTTGACTCTAAGGAGGGCCAGAGGGATATATTTAGATTGTCCAAAGCAAGAGAAAGAAATATCAAAGATCTTTCTCAAGTAGGATGCATTAAGGATGAGGAAGGTCACATGCTTGTTACTCAGAAGGATCTAGATGGAAACATTATTTCTACAAGCTTTTCATTGGGGAAAGAAATACAGAGATCACTTTGGGAGATCTAGCTAGTAGTGAAAGTTACTTGAATCGTGTAAGCTATAGTTGAATACAAAGGGAGGAAGTAGAGGAGGCTTTGAAGGTGGTAGCATCTTGTAATCGAAGGGTAGCCAAAAAGATGCTATGTGAGTCAAAGGGAGGAGTTTCATGCCAAAAGGAGGCATGATGGTGGATCAAATTGATGCAAGAGAAGCCTTAAATTAAAAGAGCATTCTTTAAAGCTATGTTTAAGGATAGAACGAAGAAAACTACACAAACTACAAAATAGCGAAGACAAGAAAAGAAGGTTGTAAGTGAAGTTAAGTCAAAATTATGAAGTTTTTTAGAAAAATCTAGACTCTAAGGAGGTCCAGAAGGATATATTCAGATTGGTCAGAACAAGAGAAAGAAAGACCAAAGATTTTTCTCAAATGAGATGCATTAAGGATGAGGAAGGACATGTGCTTGTTACTTAGAAGGATATAGATGTAAGCAGTATTTCCATAAGCTTTTCATTGGGAAAAGAAATAGAGAAATCACTTTGGGAGATCTAGCCAGTAATGAAAGTTACTTGAATTGTGTAAGCTATAAACGAATACAAATGAAAGAAGTATAGGAGGCTTTGAAGGTTATGAAACCTAGGAAAGATGTAGGATATGATAGCATTCCTGTAGAAGTATAGAGAGTTTTAGTGATTGCGGTTTGACTTGGCTCATAAATTTATTCTGTGGATGCATCAGTTAGGAGATGTGAGTGTTGGGATGTTGAGCCGACTAAGAGAGGGCGAAGACGACCCAAGAAGTGTTGGAAAGAGACTATACGAATAGATCTTAGTTTTTTAGATTCATATAATCCCAAGATTGACCCAAGATAGATCTGAATGGAGGTGAAGAATCCATGTAGTCGACCTTACTTAATTGTGGGAAAAGGCTTTGTTGTTGTTGTTGTGTCATTTGGCTAAGCTAGAAAATACCCGAAGAATGGAGGGGAACTATCGTGGTGCCTCTTTATACGAATAAAGGAGACATTCAAAATTGTTCGTATTACAGAGGTATCAAGCTTGAGTCATAATATGAAAATTTGGGAAAGTGTGATCAAAAGAAGGTTGAGGCAAGTTTCCAAAGTAAAAGAGAACCGGTTGGGATTCATGTCAGATCGCTCAATTATTGCAGCTATCCACTTGTTGAGGAGAACAATGGAGATTTATAGAGTTAAAAGGAATAACCTCTTGTGATTTTTATTGATTTGAAGAAGGCTTATGATTCTATTCCACGAGATATATTGTGGAGAGCTTTGGACAAGAGACAAGTGTGAGTTAATATGGATCGCTAAACAAAATGATATGGTTAACAAATAAATAAGCAGATAATAATCACCATATATATACACAGTCAATCTTCAAAACAAGAACAACCACTAGACACAGGTTTTTCAACGTGAAAACCCTACTGGGTAAAAACCACGACCTGAGTCACCTGACTCGGGATTTCTCGATTGACCAAGTCAATAAATTTTTCCACTATCTTTAGTTATTTTTACACGGATAACTCAACCGTTTACAGATGCATTGGATCACACACCAAAGTCTTTCCCACAACTTGGATCAAACACCAAGTCCTTTGTACACCTTGGACCAAACACAAAGTGTTGCAGTTCAACAGTAAAGTAAAAATTACAAAAATATACAAACCTCAAATATAAATATGCAATGCGAGTAACGATGCTAAGAAAATGCACGTTAGAGTAAAGAATTGAGTTGCAAACCAACTGTGTAGACGACTGGCTCTCAAGATGTGATCTTGAAGTTGAGAGTGAGAGAGACAACGTTGAATAGATCTTTGAGTGAGTGATTTTGCCTTGGAATGTGTGTTCTCAATAATAGGATTAGGGTCCCATTTATAGTGGTAGGGGATGGGCTCTCAAAAATATAGCAGTTGGAAACAAATCTGCAAAGAAATCATCAAGATTTGATATACATGATCGATCATACAAGGAAGGTGATCGATCATATCAAGTTGGTCAATCATGTAGATCAATATGATCGACTATCCCATAGTTGTCAGGAGCCTGAATTCAAATTGTGATCGATTATAAAAGGCAGCTGGTTGATCATGGGTGATCGATCATGTCAAGTGGGTTGATCGATCAATAATGGTCGATCATGTCAATTAGGTTGATCGATTAGAAGCAATTGATCAGATCAAGAAAGTTGATCAATCATAATGGCTTGAACTTAATACGTTTACATAATACACATGCATATATATTTGAGACTTTTTGCATATGACTATTAAAAAGTCTAGTTTCTTCTTCTTCACTTTATCAACAGCTTTCAGCTTGTCCACAACTTTTGTACTTCAATCCTGGAGCGAACTTGCCATGAAATTCTAGAGCTATCTCTACTCACAATGTTTGCTATCATCAAAATAATGATATCATTAGTATGAAATCATGATACTAACATTCTTCCTCTTTTTGATAATGACAAATAAATAAAACTTGGAGATTAACATCTCCACTTATTCTCCCCCTTTTGACATATCAGAAAGATTTCATTAAACAAGTTTCTTTGAAAACAAAATTTCCTCCCTCTTCATAAATACAAAAGCTTCATCCATTTTATTTTGAAAATATATCCCTCCCTTAATAGATTTTCCCTTTGAATAATATTTTTAATTTCGAAAAATATTCTCTCCCTTTTTAATTTACTATTTGATGCATAACTAGTAATAGAAATCATAAGGTGGAAAGATTGTACCATGTGACCAAGGAGGGTAGCCATGGTATGACGGTGGCGATGACATCCATCCGTTGAGATTATGCCATGATCCATAGGGTTCGCTTTTGTCTTCTTGCACGTAGCTTCTCCATGTTGGGGCTTTACTTTTTATTGCTTGAGGTCTTCTTGTGTACTGCCACACATGATTCCGAGTTCTGTAGTTTTTTCTCGATGGCTCTTCTCCCGTTGATCTCCATCCACCTGCATAAAATTTGTTCATATCCCTTTTTATTTCGATCCAACATAGTTAGCTTTGTAATTCCCAACTCACTTTTAGGAATTTATGCATTCTTCTCTTTTGGATAAAAAGTGCTAGATGCATGATGCTGGTTTGTTGGATTATATCATATTCGAAATTTAGTGGAGTTTTGTGTGGGAGTGTAACAATTTATCTAGGTTTCATTTTCCATTAATGAACTTAGCAAGATCATCCGTTAATTTTTTATTATCATTGTCAAGCATGCTAATTTGATCCTTTAAAGCACTAATTTCTTTCTGGTGAGACTCTTTTCTTCTTTACTAGATTTTTAATATTATTTTTACTAATCATGTTTTCTACAATGCAATGCAATTCTTGAAAAGCAGTAAATAATTCATCATAAGATAAGTTTACCTCATTGTCATCTCGTTTGTATCAAAGGTCTCATGAAATACCGTGAGGGACTTTTCCTTTGTACGAACATCTTTTGTTGTTGCCTTGTGAAGAGGACATTCTCAATTGATGTGTCATTTTCCATTGCAGCGGTAACAACTAGCTGTTTTTGCTTCCTTCCTTTTTCTCCTCAATTCATGTTGTCTCTTTAAATAATTCTTGAAATGACGAGTGATGAAAGTTGTTTCTTCCTCTTTTTCTTCACCGGAGGTTGAAGCTGCTTGATCATTTGAATATGCACTGATTTTTATTTTCTGTTCCTTTTCAACTTCGTGGGTTATGAGCTTCCGGATTACCTCATTCAAAGGAAGTGTTTCTGTGTCGTTTGCTTCCTTAATCGCATAGTTTTGGTCCTCCACTCCTCAGCAGTAAGCGATCGAAGTAGCTTCTTGACGAGCACTGCTTCCTTTACCTCAACATCCAAATATTGGAGTGCGTTCGTAATTTCTGTGAAACGAGTATACATCTCCCTGATGCTTTCTTCTTCTTTCATCATGAAAAACTTATATCTTTTTTTTGAGGCCTTAAAGAAGGGGGATACACTCAATGGTGTTCGCCCCAAGATTTATTTAAAAGAAGGAAAAATGTGAAAAGACAAAGGGGAGCAAAATCTAAAGTAGGCAATTACAGATCCCAATCTTCTATCAACCTCGCGGAGTGTATCCCCACATTTTCCTTGTAGAACCTTTGCCCAGAAAAAAGAAGCGCATTTCTGGCAAGCCACAAGGCCCAAATAATGGCAATAGGTTTAAAAAGCTCCCGATGTGGTCTGCTCCTATTGCCAACCAATGAGCCGTAGAAGGAGGCCAAGTCCGCCGTGCACAACCAAGCCAAATTTGCCTCGTCCAAAATCTGAATCGTTCTCGGGCACTTGAAGAACAGGTGCTCGAGGGTCTCGATCGCGACATCGCACAAAAGGCATCTATTAGAGATGGTGCCTAGAAGCCTATCACAACGGTCTCTCGTCATCACTCTCTGCCTTCTGAACAATCAGATGAAAAAGCCTACACGTTAAGGGAGGCCCAAACTCCAAAAAAATGCGCAATCTCGAACCAAGTCCTCCGAGCGCGAGGGGGGAGGCCTGCAAATCGCCCCAAAAGCCATCCTAACTGTGAATGTGCCCTTCCGCCATCCCCAATGGTCCCTTCCCACAGACAGTCTTCCCTTCTCTTTGATAGAATCCAACAACGAAAGAAAATCCTCGAGCCACTGATCCGAGAAGTTAGTGGAGAAGGTGGAGAATCAATTACCATCCGACCAGTAAGACGCAACCAACGCATTCTTATCGGCCGCAAGAGCATATAGGCAAGGGAACCGCGTGCACAATGGTCCCCCCATCCAATCATCAGTCCAGAAGACGAAAGATTCGCCATTGCCAAGCACCGGCCTAAATAGTGAGAGATGACGGGTAAACACCTCCATCATCCCCTTCCAGAATGGTGTGGGGCGACTCCACACGAGCATCAGGACTCGGCAGCGCACCACCTACATCGTAGATTTTGCGCAAAATGTTGCAGCAGAAATCCTCCCCAGGACCCCACTCTTTGCTCGCCCACTTAAGGAGCAAAGACTCATTCATTTGATCCAGTCTCCGGACTCCCAGGCCCCCCGCTTTTTTAGGGAGCGTGACCACATCCCACTCAACAAGATGAATCCCCCCCGATTCACCACCATGCCTGCCCCATAAGAACCTGCGCATCAGCTTCTCTACACGGCTACGGATACCCTTCGGCAAGCGTCGATTGGACAAGAAGAAAACATGAATGGAGGAAAAACTGCCTTTAAGAGGACCAATCGCCCCCCTTTGGAGAGAATGGACGACTTCCAACCCGCGAGTCTTGCTTCAAGCTTCTCAACAACCTGGAACCAGTCACGCAGCTTCGTTCTTCCCACTGATAAAGGCATCCCAAGGTATTCAATCGGAAGGGAGCAGCACTCCGAACCTAAAGTCCGTCCGCAAGCATCAACCTCTTCCTCAGATAAGCCGAAGGGGACAACCTTAGATTTAACCGCATTCTTGAAGAGACTAGAAAGTTTGCAATAGACTGATTCTAACGTACCTTTGTAAGTTACTGTGAGTCGGTTCCAGATTTTGTAGGCAGATTTGCATGTGGAGACTATTGAATTCTTTCATGCAAAAACCGCAGAATAAACTATTCATCACCTTGGAATTGTTTGTTGCCAGCTTCTTCTCCTTGCGGGTGACAAGGGTTCCTTGGATCTTTGATATTTACTTTTGATAACATCCCATATCTCGTATCTCATGCTTTCCAAATGAATATGCATGTGTATCTTTCAATAGGAAAAGTTAGCACCATTAAACAATGGATGTCTTAACGTGGATTGTCCTTCATTATTGTTGGTGACGACAATCATAGCATCGATTTCAGTGACATCTTCTGTGCAAACCAGACTCTGGTACCAAATGTGAGTTCACCTGGATCGCTAAAAAAATGCTATGGCCAACAAATAGATTGCAGATAATAATCACCATATATATAAGCAATCAATCTACAAAACAAGAACCACAAGAGACAGGTATTTCAACGTGGAAACCCCACTGGGTAAAAACCATGAACTGAGTCACCTGATTCGGGATTTCCGTATTGACCGAGTCAGTTAACTATTCCACTATCTTAAGTTATCTCCACGTGAATAACTCAACTGTTTACAGATACTTTGGATCACATACCAAAGTCTTTCTCACAACTTGGATCAAACACCAAGTCCTTTGTATACCTTAGATCAAACAACGTGTTACAGTACAACATTAAATTAAAGATTACAAAAATCTACGAAGTCTCAAAAATAAATATGCAATGTGAATAATAATGCTAAGAAAATGCATGTTGTAAATAATTAAATTACAAATAGAGTGTTTAGACGACTAGTTTTCACGATGTGATCTTGAAGTAGAGAGTGAGAGAGATGACCTCGAATAGAGCTTTGAGAAAGAGAGGCTTTACCTTGGAATGTGTGTTCTCAACAATGGGCCTAGGATCCTATTTATAGTGGTAGGGGATGTACTCTAAAAAATATAGCCGTTGGAAACTAATCTGGAAAGAAAACATCAAGATTTGATACACATGATCAATCATACAAGGAAGGTGATCGACAATATCAAGTTAACTTAATATGCCTACATGATAAACATGTATATATATTTGAAACTTTTTACATATGCCTATTACAAAAGTCTTTGTTCTTCTTCATCACTTTATCAAAAGCTTTCAGCTTGTCTGTAACCATGGAAGGCCGTATCCCGATATATCGGCGATATATCGGTATCGACAGGTCACCGATATATCGCCGATATGTCCGATATCGGGTATCGACAGGCAAAAAAGGTGAGCTGAATCCCGATGTCGGCGATATGGCGTCGATATATCGCCGATATATCGGTATCGATATGTCCTTCCATGTCTGTAACTTTTGTGCTTCAAACTTGGAGCGAACTTACCATGAAATCTACAAAGCTATCTGTACTCAAAAAATTTTGTTATCATTAAAATAATGATATAATAGTATGCAATCAAGATACTAACAAGTACATATCCTATACATGGATCTTATAAAGAATATTTATGATGGGACTTCATCTTGTGTAAGGATCCAGTTTGGGAAGACTGATTATGTTGACATCATCATCAGTCTGCATCAAGGTTCAATTTTGAGTCCATTCCTTTTTTACTTTGATCATGGACGAGTTGACTATTGTAACCATTGTCATAACCTCCAATTAAAATTTATTTTTCCATAATACCATTGTTGCCATATTCATTAGTAAATTGAATGAGATTTAATACCCCATCAATTCTCTCATTGGTATCCATAAAAAACTCATTACCCCTACCTCCCCCACGTCACTTTCCCATTGCAAAGAGAGAGAAGAGGAGAGAGGAAGAGAGTTAGAGAGAGTGTGTGATCTTATCGGGAATCCTTCTTGTTGTATATTGCCCGCTGATGATAGTGTTGATTGGTGAGACTACTAATGGTCTAAATGAGAAGCTTGAGGTTTGAAGACATGCCTTAGAGACTAAAGGATTTCGTATAAGTATGACTAAGACTGAATATATAAAGTGCCCATTTGATCTAGCCAGAAGTGAAAGAATCAAGTAAAAGATTGGTGATAATAACATTCAGAAGAAAGACTATTTTAGATACTTGGGATCTATTTTGCAGCAAGATGGGGAAATCTATAAAGATGTTATTCATAAAATAAATGCAGGTTTGCAAAAGTGGAGAGGAGCATCTATTGTTCTATGTGATAAAAAAATCCTTTGAAAAACAAAGGAAAGTTTTACAAAGCAACTGTAAGACCTTCCATGCTCTCTGGATCTGCATGTTAGTCCTATAAACCTAGACATATGTAGAGAATGACAGTAGCAGAAATGCAAATGCTAAGGTGGATGTATGATCATACATGTATATCAGATTCGGAATAATCAATCAGAAGGAAAGTTGATATAGTTCTGATAGAGGATAAGAGGAGAGAAAAGCATTCGGCTTTGGGCATGTGCAAAGGAGGTCGGCTGATGCATCGACTAGAAGATGCGAGTTTTGGGATGTTAAGCTGACTAAGAGAGGGAGAGGAAGGCCTAAAAAGTGTTGGAATGAGACTATATGAATGGATCTTAGTTTTTTATCTAAGCCCGAGAATGACCCAGGATAGATCTGAATGAGGTAAAGAATCCACGTAGCCGACCCTACTTAATGTGGGAAGAGGCTTGTTGTTGTTGTATAGTAGTATGATTGGCATTAATGCTTAATTAGTGATTTGGCCTACTAGATAATAAGTTTTTTATCACTTGTACCCTTCTTAACTTCTGCAATATCATATATGCCCTTCCCTTTTATGTAATAACAGTTATGCTCCAGACTTCTTACAAAATTCACATTTCTAGCTTTCTGTTAAGATAAAGTAGGGGCATGATCGATACTACTAAAGGGCAGATTTGTGAATTTTGTAACAAGTCAGGGCATAACTAATATTACGAAAAAGGGATGGGCATAACTGACATTGCAGAAGTTAAGAAGGGCAGACGTGATAAAAATCATAAATAATAACTACCATTTTTTGCAATTATGGAGCTGATTGAGGATGGATTTATCACTAATTAATATGGCAAATGGCGAAGCCTTCTCCCATTCTAAGTATGGCCGGTTACATGGATTCTCACTTAAATCCATGTTGAAAGATTCAACTATTTTTTACGTGGATAGTTGGCTACCTAACGCAACCCCACTAGGAGGGATTTGAACTCTGATCTTTTGGGTGGTAGGCACACTGCACTACCACCAAATCATTGAAGTGGGTACTTATCACTAATTAAATATTATAAGAAAATCGTACTTACCCCTAAGCCCCCAAAAAACTAAAGGATTTTTCAGTTGTATGGATCAAAGAAGGCTCACGAGTGAGAGAGAAATGTAGGTTGGATGAGAAGATCGGCAAAAGGTGATGACAATTGGATATTGTTGGCACAATGAGGTGGATCGGTGAGTGTCATGGAGGAGCGGTTAGCGGCGAGAAGCGTTCAGGCGTGAAGGAGTCGCGTGAGGGTCTGAGAGATGAGAAGGCTACTGGATTGCTAATAATGTTATTAGCGAGACGGTGGGATTTAATTTCCCAACAATGTCGTCTTTTATTAATGCGCTCTTTGTATGGTTATGGAAGAGTCGCTATAGGAAGCGCTAAATGACATGCTCTATCTATATCGCATTATTAAGATGCGATAGAATTTGTTTATTCCCGAACATTACTCAGAAAAGTTTTCCTCGTCAATTAGGAACACACAAAACTGGTCTGATTTGGCTGATGCTTTGAATAATGTCATTTTTGAAAAATTGTTTTCCACAGTATGCATATTGGTTTATTCTAAGTTCCCGTGGATGGAGTTATTTCTATCTTCATTGATGTTTTTGATATTGCCACATTCTATTGTCATCTACGTATGCATGCATCTTATGCTTAATTGTTTTAAACCTGTTTCAGGTTGATATAAATCATGCCAGTGAGATTGATGAAATTTTTGACTCAATTAGCTATAGGAAAGGTGCCTCTGTCATTCGTATGCTTCAAAGTTATCTTGGGGCTGATCGCTTTCAGGTATGTGTTCTTGTGTGTCTTTAATGAGGTCATAAGGGTTCTAACTGCATTGATTTGTGCCATTTTCTAGAAAGCGTTGGCTTTGTACATAAAGAGATATTCTTGCTCAAATGCAAAAACTGAAGATCTGTGGGCTGTTCTTGAGGAAGTGTCTGGTGAACCTGTTAAGATGCTAATGAATACATGGACAAAGCAGATGGGATATCCTGTTGTGGATGTCAAGCTCAATGATCAATATCTGGAATTGGAACAGGTATTCCTTTTCTTTTTTTTTTGTAAAGAGGGTGATCCCCCATGATGGGAGTCACCACAAGTCTAATTTCATTAATAATAAGCAACCTTTACGGTTTATGTTGTTTTTATAAACAACTACGATCTTGTTTTTATATATGTTGATGGGAAATGAGCTCCATGTTCACTTGGATCAAAGGCTAAAATGACTGCAAAATGGTTGGTGTTCATGTGTCTGTTTATGCATGTGCATGCATGTATATGAACATATTATGGATGGAGTTGATGAGGGATGGAACCTTGAAGATTCCCGTGTCTTTTTCAAATCGATGATAACATGGTCAAATTTATAGGGTTATGCAAATGATAAATAAAGTGATTTGTTTAAAAGCACCATCAGGATTTCAAGATTTGGGGGTAACACTAAAATGATAAACTTTTATGGGCTGTTTTTGAAATGTAAATTTTATGGGCAGTTTTTGAAATGCAAAATGCAAAAAATCTTAAGTCTTCAACTCATCCCTGTCACCAGCCTTACAAGACAACCAAGTCTTGTTAACATGGTATTTTTTCTATATGCTTTTCAAATCTGTATTTTTAAGAATCTTCGGATCTCCATGTCTTACTTATCATGTATTAATCTTATGTGACATCTCCATACTTTCTTCCTTTATTAAAAAGTTGACTTCAGATACTATAAAACCGTCTTTCTCCAGTCACATCATTAATTTTTGCCTTCTCATCTTTTTTTTCTAACCAGATGATGAGTGTTGGAAAACGTGACTTCGATGTTTATTCAAAAAACCCTAGGCTCTCTTATATAGGGAGAGACCTTAGGGTAAATTACAGAGAGGTCTATAGAAAAGAAAGAAATAACAACAAACTCCATAAATAAATAATAACACTACTAACTATTTCTACACTCCCCCTCAAGGTGGAGCATAGATATCTATCATGCTCAACTTGGACGAACATCTCTGAAATGGTCCTCTGAGCAGTGGCTTGGTAAATATATCTGCAGTCTGATCTCCTGAGCTCACATGTGCAGTAGATATCAATCCTCTCTGGATCAAGTCCCTAGTATAATGGCAGTCAACTTCAATATGTTTGGTCCTTTCATGAAAAGCTGGATTGTTGGCAATGAACAATGCTGCCTGATTGTCACACTGAAGCTTCATAGGTAGAGGTACCGCTACATGTAGATCTTCTAGTACTGAGCGAACCCACATCATTTCCGTACTGGCTTGAGCCATGGACCTATACTCGGATTCGGCACTGGACCTTGCCACAACGGTTTGTTTCTTGCTTTTCCAAGAAACCAAAGAGCCTCCAACAAACACTGCAAACCCTGAGGTTGATTTTCGGTCCTTAGGACATCCTGCATAATCTGCATCTGCACATGCTGAGACAGATAAGTCCGTGCCCTTTCTGAATAGCAGCCCTGAACCTGGAGAAGACTTTAGATACCTCAGTATCATGTGTATAGCGTCCATGTGAACCTGTCTTGGCTGCTCCATAAATTGACTCACCCTGCTAACTGCAAATTGAATGTCTGGGCGAGTTATGGTGATGTAGAGGAGTTTGCCCACCATCTCTCTATATCTCCTCTTATCTACTTCATCAGTATCACCATCATACAGCCTCACGCTGGGATCCATAGGAATACTTGATGGTTTGCAACCATCCATGCCCGTCTCAGTCAGGAAGTCTGTAATATACTTCCGTTGGGTCATTACCAAACCCTGTGCATTCCTCGCAAATTCTAACCCCAGGAAGTATCTCAGGGTGCCAAGATCTTTTGTGACAAATTGACGGCCAAGGAATGCCTTCGCCTTTTCTATGCCCTGTGCATCATCTCCTGTAACAAGAATATCATCCACATAGACCATAATAACAACCGTACCTGCCGATGACTTCTGAACAAACAATGAGTGATCGGCATTTGACCTCTGGAATCCTTGTTGCTCAATCAGGTTGGACAACTTCTGGAACCATGCTCTGGGGCTCTGTTTGAGGCCATATATTGCTTTGTGAAGTCTACAGACCATCTGCTTCTCCCCCTCAGCAGTAAACCCAGGTGGCTGCTGCATGTAGACTTCCTCCTGCAAGTCTCCATACAGAAATGCATTCTTGACATCTAGTTGAGATATACTCCAATCACGGACTACAGCAACATATAAGAGAATGCGAAGGGTAGAATGTCTCGCCACTGGAGAAAAAGTATCCATGTAATCCACACCGTAGGTTTGCGTAAACCCACGAGCGACCAAGCGTGCTTTATACCTATCCAGGGTTCCATCTGCATAGTATTTGACTGTAAAGACCCATTTGCAGCTCACAACGGATGCATCAGAAGGTGCAGGGACCAAAGACCATGTGCCACGAGACTGCAGGGCCCTCATTTCTTCTTCCATTGCTAATCGCCAGCATTCATTCTGCAAAGCTTCCTGGAATGTCCGTGGTATCTCCACGGAAGACAAAGCTGTGGCAAATTTCTGAAAATCACCTGTGAGACGGTGAAAAGAAACCTGTGAAGCAAACGGATAAGCGGCACATTGCCGCTTTTGTTTCCGAAGAGCAATCGGAACATCAAGACTGTCATCTGTTGTACGAGATGGGCTAGTGTCAGCCTGAACTGAAGGATCCTGCACATGTACCAAACCTGACCCGTCAGTAGTAGTGCCATCTGAACATACCTGAGGCGGGATGATCGGCTGCTGTGTGGTCTGAGCAGGACCTGACCGGCGCGTATAGAATTTCGGTAACGGTGATATGATAGGCCGTGGATTGGGTGGAGGTGGAGGAGGTGGTGGGGATGGTGGAGGTGGTGCTGGCGTGGAGACAGACAGAGGGGAAGACTCAGATGTACTCAATGTAGGTGGTGGAGGAACATAGATCTCATCAGTGGTAGTGGATGGAACCATTCGGTCACCTGCAGGAGAGAAATACATGACAGACTCAAAGAAAGTGACATCGGCACTCACAAAGTATCTCTTAGTTGTGGGATCATAACACCGATAGCCCTTCTGAGTTCTGGAGTAACCAACAAAGACGCACTTGACTGCTCTAGGAGAGAGTTTGTCAAGTCCGGGAGATAGACGATGCACAAAAGCAACAGTGCCAAAGACACGTGGAGTTAGTGAGAATAACTCCCTGTCTGGAAAAATAATGGACATAGGTATCTTTTCACCAAGGACTGAGGATGGCATACGGTTGACTAGATAACAAGCAGTAAGGACAGCATCACCCCAGAAAGAAATAGGGGCACAACTCTGAATCAACAATGTACGAGTAATATCTAAGAGATGGCGATGCTTCCTTTCCGCGACACCATTTTGTTGTGAGGTATATGCACAAGTGGTTTGGTGAATAATGCCCTTTGATGACAGGAATTGTGACAGTAGGCGTGTACAAAATTCAAGGGCATTATCAGTCCGAACATATTTGACATTTGCAGAAAAGACATTGAACACTTCATTAATCAAGTTTTTGATCACATTTCCTGCTTCGGATTTATTTTTCAAAAGAAAGACCCACGACACACGAGAGAAATCATCCACTACCACAAGATAAAACCTGTGTCCCTGATGATCGGGAACACGACTTGGACCCCATATATCTATATGTAACAACTCAAAAGGGGAGCTACTGCTCCGACTCAGACGACGTGGGAAGCTCGACCTGTGATGCTTTCCCAACTGACACGCTTCACATTGAAACGAAGAACTAGGAGAGATCTGAGGCAGAAGATGGCGCATTTTCTGAAGCGGAAGGTGACCAAATCGGAGGTGCCAAATGTACGGAGAGACTGGTCCAGCCGAATGAGAGGAGACACCAGCATATGAATCCCGGACCAGTCTATATAAACCATTCTGCTCAGAGCCACAGCCAATCACCTTGCCCGTGAGTATGTCCTGAAAAATGAGAGAAGACGGGTCAAATATGGCACGACAGTTCAAATCCTTCGTAATCTGACTAATAGATAGCAAATTCATTGAGAACTCAGGAGCATGCAGAACATTCTGTAAATGCAAAGTGGAGGACAGGAAAACCTCCCCCTGTCCAATAAGGGGCGAATGGGTACCATCTGCTATCTGTACTGAACGTCCGGGAGGAATGTCCCTGTACGCCTGTAATCTACCTCTATCTCGGCAGAGATGATGTGTGGCTCCAGAATCAATAATCCAGTCGGATATATCATGAGATGTAGTAGATCTACCTGAGGAGCTTGCGGCTGCGGAAGAACTGGCAGAGGCAGTGGCAGCAATGTCTGAGGAACCACCAGGCGAATCACCAGAAGCATGTGGCATAATCTCTCGGAGACGGGCGACAAGTTCGTCAAATCGACTATCTGCAGTAGAGGTCAGTGGAGACTGAGAGTGCTCTGCAATGCGGGCTGATGCTGGAAATCCATGCTTCGAATAGCATGTCTCCTCTGAGTGTCCTGTGCGACGACAATAGGAGCATGTCTGACTAAAGCGACCACCCCTCCCCTGGGGTCCACGGCCACGTCCACGACCACGGCCAGATGGTGGTCCACCTCTCCCACGCGAGACTGCCATCGCTGAAGGAGGTGGAGTAGAAGAGCTGGAGGAGACTGGAATGCGGCTAAGCCGTCTGTAAACATCCTCAACTGGAGGAATAACTGCATCTGCGAGAATCTGAGATCGAGCTGCATCGTACTCTGGGTCAAGGGCCGCAAGAAGAACACCAACCATGGTGGCGTTTCGAAACGCCTTCTGCTGCTCAGGAGTTGCAGTCAGAGGGATGATACTATATAACTTCTCGAACATCCCTCTTAGGGATGTATAAAGAGAATGGAGAGGTCTGCCGCTCTGCTTCATTGTGAATATGTCGTGCTGAAGCTGCAACATCTTCGTCTCATTTCGCACTTGCGAATATGTGGCGGCAAGAATTTCCCACATTGCCTTAGCAGTGGGCTGATGGAGGACGTCGTTGGCAATCTCCATCGTTAAGGTGCCGGACAACCAGACCTTTGCATAGGAATCATCAGCCTCCCATGAGGCATAGATCCCAGTCTTCTCCGCGGGCTCATCCTCGGTAAGAATATGTTTCTTACCATTCGACTTCATAAGGCTCATGAACTGCATAGCCCAGAGCTCGTAATTAGACCCGTCCATCTTGACTATTGGCGCAGGACCTTTGAATGCGCCGGTGGAGGGCATATCAACTTTTGATTCTGACATACTGCCGCTTGGAGAAGAACTAGGATATGTAGACGTAATGCTGGATGTCTACAAAAACTGCATCGGATTTGAGTGCGTATGTAGACGTTACGCACTCAAATCCATAGAATGGATGTGGAAGAAACTAGGGCACGCCTAAGAAGAGGCTTACAGCCCTTGAACCGGCCTGTTGGGTGCCGCCTCGGGTCGCGTATATGTCTTCGCGACTGGCTGGGACTGACGGCGACTGGAGCTAGCTGGCTGGATGCCGCTGGCGTTGACTAGCGGCGCTAACAGTGGCCGCTGGTTGCTGTTGGCAGCGGCCTGGATGCCGCTAGCGGCACTGGCGGATGGCTGGGCCTAGGCGCGGGGGCGCTAGACGATGGAGAGAGAGAGGCGGCGGCGAAAGACACGCCGAGGAGAGGAGAGAGAGAGAGAGGGCGGCGGGTGGGGAGAGGGAGGCGGTGGGTGGAGAGCCCTAGGGCGGCTCTGATACCATGTTGGAAAACGTGACTTCGATGTTTATTCAGAAAACCCTAGGCTCTCTTATATAGGGAGAGACCTTAGGGTAAATTACAGAGAGGTCTATAGAAAAGAAAGAAATAACAACAAACTCCATAAATAAATAATAACACTACTAACTATTTCTACAATGAGTATTAGAGGTTTTCTTTAAAAAATGAGTATTAAACGTTTTGAATCTTCAACTTATATTGAAGCAAAAAAATAACGGTAAATGCACCAATATTTTTTTAGATAAAAATGCACCAATACATCACTTAGCATGGGCACCAATACATCACTCAGCCCTTGATGTCACCTAGGCTTCCTAAAATAGGATCACAATCTTCACATGTGCACATTTACCCTTATGGCATGTTTGGATTACCATAATATACATTGATTAACAAACCATTCTCTGACTAATCTAATAGCAGTGATTACTTGACGTTGCAACATAATAATTAGTACTGCTTTTAAGGTGACCCAGATATTTAAGCATGTTCTAATAAAAACTTTGCAAAACAATCAAATTAGAAGGTATTGGATTTTAATATCAAATGGTAGACGTTCCATTCCAAATGCCAAAGTTCAATCCCATGGTTGCAAGGAATCACTTTACATTATGACAATTAAAACCAGGTCTACCTTTTAAAAAAATCAAACCATATCTAAATAAAACATAGGTCTCAATAGTCAACACATAGCAAAAGATCCCGCACACAACCACTCTTTGGTTCCCCTCTGTTACATGTACATCTCTAAAGATCCTCGAAATAGTCCTAGATGGAGGTATTCAACCACAAACAATCACAACCTTCTGGGACTATTGTGCAAAAACTCCTGCTTAGAATTGCATAAGTAACTTATGAGGTTAGTCCCGACTCCCAATTGTGCATCTCCTCCTACAAAGGCTGGTCACCAGCAGACAAAGCATGACCTTGACCTTTAATTGGCTCTTGGTCCTCCATACACAGTGCTAAGAAAGTAGGATTATACGAAGCATGATTGGGTTGCAATAGTTTATTAGCACAGGCCTTGGAGAAGTTCCTCTTTATCTAGTTTCGAGAATCTAGTGGTTGCACCTCTCAAAAAGGGGTCGGGAGAAATATTGGATGGAGAGGGGAGAGTCAAATATGACTCCCTATCACCTTAATCTTTTATAGACCTATAACAGTAATCGGCAAATATCCCTGTATTATTCCTTGACAAGCCAACTTTGAGAACATCTCCCTTGACCTCACATCATCTTGGGAAAAATTCTTCCAACCTCTTGTGCTCCAACAAGTCATTGAACCAAAAATAGAATGTGCAGCCGCTCCGTAAGGGCATTCTCAACCAATAAGCCACCTCAAGTGCCACCCTCACATGCCATTTCCAAAGGAGATATGCACAAGGAGGCAACCTAGTGCTCTTCCATGTATATGACATGATGTGGACACACAATTTGGGATCGAATAGAAGTTCTCCACATTCCCCATCAACCTAACAACCTATTTTGATAAGAGAGTCGAGTTCATAGTCCTTAGATTTGGAGCATTGGCACCTCTCTGACAAACCTACAAGCCTCATCCCATGCCAGTACTAATGGTACTCAGCTTCCCCCACCCTCCGGTATCATTCCAGAGACCTTTACATTACATCCAATCTCCACCTATGCTGGGCATATAAACATATAAAGTAGAGCGACAGTGAGGATATAGTACCGACTTCAACAAGACCAGATAACCTTCCTTTGTCTGCCTATGGCCACCCTCTCCAGAATTGCATCCTTGTCAGCGTTCGTTACAATCTTTAGAAAAGTGAACTTTGTTTAATAAAGGAGACCATGGATATTTATAAATACCATGTTGAAATCAGAGAAGCGGAAGCGGAATCGATAAATCAAGATACATAAACATGAAGACCAGAGATTTAACGTGGAACCCTACTCCCTAAGGAGCGGGATGAAACCATGGGAGAAGCCCTCAAAGGGACGGATATTCTATTGAAATTTCTCAATGAGTACAGGGGGTGTGAGGATCCTTATATAGGTGCTCAAAGGAGAATATTCTATAGAATATTCTCATAACAATAGCCACAAAGAATATTCTCTAACATCATTTATACTACATTAAAAAAGTAAGTAAACTAAAGAAACTCAATTCGGATTCAGGTATCAAGCTGATGAGTCACACTATGAAATTTGGGAACGCGTGATCGAAAGAGATTGATGCAAGTTTATAAAGTAAAATAAAACCAATTCAATTTCATGCTAGGTCGCTCAGCTATTGAAGACATCCACTTGCTGAGGAGAACGATAGATATTTATAGAGATAAAAAGGAAGAACCTCCATATGATTCTTATTGAGTTAGAGAAGGCTTATGATTCTGTCCCACGAGATATATTGTGGAGAGTTTTGGAGAAAAAACAAGTGCTTGTCCTATATATTAACCTCGTTATGATAGGGCTTCATCTTGTGTAAGGATCTAGTCTGAGAAGACTGACTATTTTGACATCAACATTGGTCTCCATCAATGTTTAGCTTTTAGTCCATTCCATTTTACTTTGATTATGGACGACTTGACAAGTCACATTCAAAATGAGATACCTTGGTGTATGTTATTCGTTGATGATATTGTGTTGATTGATGAGACTTGAGATGGAGTAAATGAGAAGCTTGAGGTCTGGAGACATGCATTGGAGACGAAAGGATTTCGTATAAGTAGGGCTAAGACTGAATATATGGAGTGCACTTTTGATGGAAGCAATGGTGAAGGAATCGAGGTGAAGATTGGTGATGATAACGTTCAGAAGAGAGATTCTTGTAGATACTTGGGATCTATTTTGCAACTTGATGAGGAAATTGATGGAGATGTTACTAATAGAATAAATGCAGGCTGGCTAAAGTGGAGAGGAGGCTCTACTATTCTCTATGATAAGAAAATTCCTTTAAAAATCAGAAGGAACTTTACAAAGCAGCCATAAGACCTACTATGCTATATGGATCTGAATGTTGGCATGTGAACTGTTGAGAGAATTCTTATATATCTTTGTCTTTATTTATATTTCTCATGTTTCTCCGTCTTCTATATGTAATTTCTCCCCAGAGCCTTTCTCCTATATAAGAGGGTTCTAGGGCTACGTAATATACAACTTTTCTTTTCACATTCTCAATATGATATCGGAGCGATGGTCCTAGACCGGAGCCTGACCTATCCCTAGCCCCTCCCCACCAAGATCCCTCCGCACGTGGGTCGCCGCCCATCGCCGCCTCCCTCCTCGCGGGGGTCGCCGCCCATCACCGCCTCCCTCCTCACGGGGGGCTGCTCCTTGCGAGATCGCGCACCCCTCTCCACGCGTGCGTGTCCCCTCATGCATGATCTCGCAGGCTGCCGCGTGGGTTGCCACCGTCGCTTCTCGTGGGCCTCCTTGCAGGCTGCGGCCACCGTGGTTATACTCTTGCCGCCCCCGCTCATCCCGGTCTCGGTTTAGGTCCCCTTTTGGTCCTCTAGGGTGTGAAGTGATCGTCTAAAAACATCCTAACCTCCCAAAGGCGGCTTTGACGAATGGAAGAGGTTGTGGTATGAGTCTACACCCACAACCATCTTCTCATTATTTGTTCCAGTCACAGTCTTGGTGATAGTTGTCATCATGGTTGACAACAAAGCTGATGTTCCATCCATAGGGGGCTTCAAAGGTCCAACCCCCATCGTCAAGATGGACAGCACTAACTATGAACTGTGGGCCATGCAGTTCATGTGTCTGATGCAGTATAATGGCAAGAAGCATATCCTCGCGGTAGAGGAGCCAAGTGACAAGACTGGGATAAAGGCCTCATGAGAAGCAGATGACGCATATGCACAGGTATCACTATCAGGGATGGTGTCTAAAGAAATAGCAAATGACATACTGAGTCAGCCTACTGCAAAGGCTATGCGGGACATTCTCGCTGCGGCATACTCTCCAGTGAAGAATGAATCGAAGGTATTACAGCTTCAACATGATATCTTTACATCGAAGCTGAATGGTCGACCCCTCCATACCCTCTACACTTCCTTGAGGGGCATGTTTGAGAAGCTACACGGCTACATTCCCTTGACTGCTATGCCAGAGCAGCTCAAGGCTTACAGAGACTCCGTGATGGCTAGGGTCTTTCTAGCGGTCCTTGATCCGGAATATGACTTAACTCGTGCCCAAATTCTTATAGACGCTACCATACCTCAAATGGAGGAGGCCTATCGCAGACTCAACGGGTTGTCTATCTCCTCTGGTGGTAATACACAGTCTCAGACATAATCAGATATGGTTGCATCTCGTGGTAGGGGGATCCCTACTTCATATCATGGTAGGGGAGGATCTTCTCGTGGCAGAGGAGGAGGTGGTCGATCACGTCAGTCGTGTACCTTCTGCCACAGGACTGGTCACTCTGAGGAGACCTGCTATTCTAAGCATGGGTTTCCTGTTTCAGCTAGAGTTGCAGAACAGACTTTACAGGTTGGGAGTTTCACTCCAGTTGCTGATCAGAGATTTGACGAACCTGTGGCCAGACTCAGGGAGATCATGCCTACTTCAGGACCATCCAGCTTTCCTTCAGGATCCTCAGAGGTAGCTGCCTTTGCTGTTGCGACTTCTTCAGGTATAACATATGCCTTCACTAGTTGTTACAGGGCAGATTTATCAGAATGGATTATGGACTCAGGTGCATCCCATCACCTCTGTGGTGATAGAAGTCAGTTTAGTGTTTTTGGTCCAACACAACCTGGACGATCTGTTGTGATAGCAGATGGAACACATTCTACCATTACTGGTCATGGGGAAATGCAGCTAACTCATGCGACGAGTCTTCAGAATGTTCTTTATGCTCCTGAATTTTCAATGAACTTATTATCTATTAGTCAAATCACCAAGATTTACATTGTCATACCATTTTTGACCCATCTGCTCTTGTGTTTCAGGACATTCTAATGGGCAGGGTGATTGGCATTGGCCGTGAGCAAGGAGGTCTGTACAGACTAGTGCAATCTCCTTATGCTGGTGCTTCTTCCATTGGTCTGCTTCTCCTTACATATGGCATCTTTGTTTTGGTCATCTTCCTCTGTAAAAGCTGTGTCACGTTCTTCCATAGATTTTCCCTCATTCTACCTTTCAGTGCGAGGCCTGCTAGCTTGGAAAGCATCATCGGTCTACATTCCAGAGTCTTCAGGGTCGAAGTAGTCATGGTCTGTTTGAGTTGTTCCATTTCGACATTTGGGGTCCCAGTCATGTCCCTGATCATCAGGGGCATAGGTTTAATCTTGTTGTTGTTGATGAATTTTCAAGATTGTCATGGGTTTATCTTCTTAAAAACAAATATGATGTTGGTCTTGTTATTCAGTCCTTCATTATTGAAATGAAGAACATTTTCTCTGCAAAAATCAAGTATATACGTTCTGACAATGCTTTGGAGTTTTGTACTAATCAGCTTGCCATGTTTCTTGCGTCTCATGGTATTTTCCATCAAACTTCTTGTGCATACACTTCACAACAGAATGGAGTGGCTGAAAGAAAACACCGCCATCTTCTAGATGTTACAAGGACCCTTTTGATCCAAAGTCGTACTCATTCATACTGGGGGGATGCAGTCCTAATTGCTTGTTACCTTGTCAATCGTATGCCCTCTTCTTCTCTGGGAGAAAAGATCCCGTTCTTGATTGTGTTTGTCGAGACGGATCTTTTCTCTCTCGCACCTCGAGTTTTGGGTTTTGTGTCTTTTGTTCATCAGATGTCCCCTGGTCTTGACAAGCTCTCTCCTAGAGCGGTCAAATGTGTGTTTGTTGGGTACTCTAAGACCCAAAAAATGATATCGTTGCTTCGACCATGTTCGACAAAGATATTATGTTAATGCTGATGTAACAGACTGTCGTCCAAGGAACTCCTTGGTAGCCTGAATACCCTATTCATCACTACTAGTAACAACAATGTCATCAACATAAACTAGAACAACAACTGTACCTCCCTGAGTTCTGCTAATGGCAATGATGATTTGCATATACAACATGTGATGCAGGACATCCAAGATGCTCCACCTCCTGTGAGTACTGAAGATCTAGATGTGCCTATTGCTCTACGGAAGCATAAGCGTGCATGCACTATGCATCTTCTTGCTTTCCATGTGTCCATGGATCGCCTTTCCGAGGAGTTTTAGAAGTTCGTTCTGGGGTTGTCAGCAGTAGACATACCATGTTCTTATCATGAAGCGCTGCAGATTAATCAGTGGCGTCTAGCAATGGAAGAAGAAATGACGGCTTTACAATCTCGAGGTACGTGGAGCATTGTGCAAGCTCCTCTAGGTGCATCTATTGTTGGCAGCAAGTGGGTGTTCACTGTGAAACACTGTCCAGATGGTACAATTGACCGATATAAGGCTAGATTGGTGGCTCGTGGGTTCACCCAAATGTATGGGGTGGACTATCAAGATACCTTTAAACCAGTTGCATGTCATTCGACGTTGTGGATTCTTATTGCAGTTGTAGTTGTCCGTAACTGACCGCTTTACCAGCTGGATGTGAAAAATGCTTTCTTGTATGGTGATCTACATGAAGAGGTTTACATGCAGTAGTCACCAGGGTTTGCTGCTGAGGGGAAGTCTACTATGGTGTGTCGACTTCACAAGGTCATATATGGCCTCAAGCAGAGTCCGAGGGCTTGGTTTCAGAAGCTCTCAGAGTTGATTGAACAAAATGGTTTCGTCATATCTATTGCAGATCATTCTCTTTTTGTTAAGAGAACTCAGGGAGGTACGGTTGCTGTTCTAGTTTATGTTGATGACATTGTTGTTACTGGTAGTGATGAATTGGGTATTCATGCTACCAAGGAGTTCCTTGGACGATAGTTTGTGATCAAGGATCTTGGCAAGTTACGTTATTTTCTTGGCTTGGAGTTTGTACGCAGTCAGCAGGGTATGATTATGACACAAAGAAGTATGTTACTAATCTTCTGGCTGAGACATGTATGATATGTTGCATACGTGCTACTACACCAATAGATCCTAATGCTAGACTCTATGATGATAACTCTGAGGAGATAGATAAGAGACGGTAGGGAACTGGTAGGAAAGTTGATTTATGTTACTATTACCATGCCTAACATATCATCTGCTGTGAGTAGAGCTAGCCAGTTCATGGAGCAACCTAGACAAGTTCATATGGATGCAGTTTGTATGATCTTGAGATATCTAAAATCCTCTCCAGGTGCATGTTTACTTTTCAGAAGAGACAAGTCACTCTCAGTTACAGGATGTGTTGACATAGATTATGTTGGGTGTCCCAAGGACAGAAAGTCCACTTCAGGTTTCACCGTGTTCATTGGTAGCTCCTTGGTCTCATGGAAGAGTAAGAAACAAATTGTTGTTGCTCGTTCCGGCGTTGAATCAGAATATAGTGCTATGGCCCAAGGGAGCACAGAAATGATGTGGGTCAAGTTTGTTCTAATTGATCTTGCCGTTGAGGTGCCTCTTCCAATGCATCTCAAATGTGATAATCAAGCAGCTCTATTTATAGCTGTTGACGTATATGTTGACGCACAGACTACTTTGTATTTCTTTGTTATTTTATTTTCTTGTTAGTCTTCTTGTGTAATTTACCCATAGGCTACTCTCCTATATAAGAGAGCCTAGGGCTGAGGAATAGAATAACTCATTCGCGTTTCCCAACATGGTATCAGAGCGACGGTCCTAGACCGGAGTTCCTGGAACCATAACCCTAACCCTACCCGCCGGCCCTCTCTCTCTCTCTCTCTCTCCTCTTCTCTCCGCAGATCGGCGCCGCCCCTTCCCCAGGCGCACATCTCCAGCGCCTTCTCAAGCGCACCAAGGTGGATCTGCGGCGGGATCTCCAGCGTCCTCTCCGATCCAGGCGCATCGGCGCGCACCACGCACATCAGCGCCCATAGGCGCACATCGGCGCGCATAAGTGCACCAGGCGCATCAGCGCACCAGGCGCATCAACGCGCATCTGTGCACATCAGTGCACATCAGCGCACACAGGCGCACATCGGCGCACATAGGCGCACACTCCAGGCGCACATCCAGCCGCGCATTGACGCACATCCAGTGCGTCAAGTCTGGTAGCTAGCGTGCGTGTACACGTTTTTCAACCCTAAGCCCCAGATAATCAACATGGGATTAGTTGCTTGAAGTCTACACATGCAACTAATCCCGTCTATGTCTTTGTAGACGAGTATTATCCATTGCAGTTCGCTCCAGTCTTCCTTATCCAGTATGTCAGAAAGCAAGGCAGATATCCCGTCCATGGGCGCATTTCGTGGTCCAGCGCCCATTGTCAAGATGGATGGTACGAACTATGAACTGTGGGCAATGCAGTTCATGAGTATGATGAAGTCTACGGGCAAGAAACATATTCTCACAGAGCCCGAGCCTGCAGAGAAGACTGGAGTTCATGCCTCATGGGAGGCAGACGACGCATATGCCAAGGTGTGGCTGTCTGGTACATTGGCTATTGAAATCGCCAATGATATTCTCCATCAACCCACAGCCAAAGACATGTGGGACATCCTTGCTGCGACTTATTCTCAGGCAAAGAATGAGACGAAGATTCTGCAACTACAGCATGATATATTCACCATAAAGCAGAATGGACGCCCGTTACATTCCCTCTATACATCTTTGAGGGGAATGTTTGAGAAGCTTCACAGCTTCATGCCTCTTACCGCCACACCCGAGCAGCAGAAATCATACAGGAATGCAACAATGGTGGGCGTGTTTCTCGCAGCACTGGATCCAGAGTATGAGGCTGCACGTTCACAGATTCTGGCGGACTCAACTATTCCTCCCATGGAGGAGGCTTTTCATAGGTTGAGTAGGATTACTGTACCCTCTGCAGCCACTAGTCAGAATCCCTCAGCCATGGCAGCCAACAGGGGCCGTGGCTCTCATTACCAGGGCCGTGGACGTATTCCCCGTGGAAGGGGTGGCCGCACTAGGCCAACATGCTCATATTGTCACAGAATCGGCCATACTGAGGATACATGCTACTCAAAGCATGGATTTCCTGCATCTGCACGAGCTGCTGAGCAGATAGAGCCTCCTTCTCCTGCTTCACTGGACCAGCGCTTTGATGATCTGGTTGCCCGCCTCAGGGGCATTATACCACCATCTGGCCTAGCACCGACGACAGAGAGTCATACGGATGTTGCTGCTTCTGCATCTACGAGTACTTCAGGTAGTATACTTGCACTACATAGTAGTAGATTGGATACATTGCCATGGATCATGGACTCAGGCGCTACACATCATCTATGTGGCGACCAGAGTCTACTTTCAGGATATACTCAGATTCCTCCAGGACGGACAGTAGTGATTGCCGATGGCACTCACTCCCCCATCATGGGTCAGGGGGAGATTAGATTGACATCATCTATGCAGCTCAAGAATGTTTTACATGCACCGCAATTCTCTATGAATCTATTGTCAATCAGTCAGATTACGAAGGATCTCCAATGTCGAGCTATTTTTGATTCATCTTCTTTGATTTTTCAGGACATCCGTACGGGCAACGTGATTGGTCATGGCTATGAGCAAGGAGGCCTCTATCGTCTGAACCAAACCCCGTTTGCTGGAATCACCTCTTCTCCCGTTGGACAAGCATCTCCTCTCCTGTGGCATCTGCGCCTAGGTCACCTACCGCTTCAGAAGTTGTGTCATGTCTTACCTTATAGTCTTCCTCACGCATCTATCAAGTGTGAGGCGTGTCAGTTGGGAAAACATCACAGGTCGTCGTTTCCCAGTAGTCAAGGTCGGAGTAGTAACTCCAAATTTGAGTTGTTTCATGTTGATGTCTGGGGTCCAAGTCGTGTTCCCGATCATCAGGGACACAGGTATTACATTGTTTTTGTGGATGATTTCTCTAGAGCATCATGGGTATTTTTAATGAAAAATAAGTCTGAAGCTGGAAATATTATTATTCACTTTCTAAATGAAATTCAGAATGTTTTTTCCACCACTGTCAAATTTTTGAGAAGTGACAATGCTTTAGAATTGTGCACCAATAATCTCGCAAACTACTACAATTCTAAAGGAATTGTTCACCAAACTTCCTGTGCCCATACGTCTCAACAAAATGGGGTTGCAGAAAGAAAACACCGTCACCTTCTTGATGTCACAAGGTCTCTTCTCATTCAGAGTCATGTTCCGTATTCCTACTGGGGTGATGCAGTTCTTACTGCATGTTATCTTATAAACCGCATGCCCTCGTCCGTCTTGAATGAACAGATTCCCTTCTCACTTATTTATCCTGACAAGGATCTGTTCACTCTTACCCCTCGTGTGTTTGGGTCTGTCGCATTTGTCCATCAGTTGTCGCCTGGTTTGGATAAGCTCTCCCCTAGGGCTATCAAGTGTGTCTTTGTGGGGTACTCCAGAACTCAAAAGGGGTACAAGTGTTTTGACCCTCTGCGTCGGCGGTATATGATCAGTGCAGATGTTACATTCTTTGAGTCCATCATGTATTTCTCAGACTCTGGGAACATGCAGCCACCATCCATATCCCCTGATACTGTGTTCATGACACCACCAACATCTCAATTACCACCACCACCACCACCACCACCGTCATCAATAGTACCTCCATTACCATTCCATTACACCCGGAGGCCAAATCAAGCTCATGGTCCTGACCAGTCAACTAGCTCGCCTACGGTATGTAATGAGAATATTAATGTTGATGAATCTGACGACATTTCTCAGCAGGGTGCATTACAGGAGCATGGTGATACCATGGCGGACCTAAATGTTCCAATCGCTCTACGCAAGTCGAAGAGAAGCTGTGTTCAGTATCCAGTATCAGCCGTGGTGTCGTTTGAGAGGCTATCTGGACCATTCAAGACGTTTGCATTAGCACTTTCAGATACAGCCATTCCACGGAACCATCATGATGCTATGCAGGATGCTAGATGGCGACTAGCAATGGAAGAGGAGATGGAGGCACTTCAGTCTAGAGGAACCTGGAGTTTGGTTCCTATACCTCCAGATGTTAGTCCGGTGAGTTGCAAATGGGTGTTTACAGTTAAGCACAATGCAGATGGTTCCATTGACAGGTACAAGGCACACCTTGTTGCTCGGGGCTTCACGCAGACATACGGGGTAGATTACCTCGACACCTTCTCCCCTGTAGCGCGTCATTCCACTTTACGGATACTGTTATCTGTTGCTGTTGCTAAAGACTGGCCACTATATCAACTAGACGTAAAGAATGCCTTTTTGTATGGAGATTTGCAGGAGGAAGTCTATATGCAACAGCCACCTGGTTTTGCTGTTGAGGGGGAGTGTTCCAAGGTTTGCAGATTGCATAAGGCCATCTATGGTCTTAAGCAGAGCCCCAGAGCATGGTTCCAAAAGCTTTCAGACCTCTTTGAGAAACAAGGATACAAACGCTCCAATGCTGATCATTCCTTGTTCGTGCAGAAGACGGCGAGAGGTATCATTGTAATCATGGTTTATGTTGATGATATCTTGATTACAGGTGATGATGACCAAGGCATTAAGCAAGCAAAGGAAAGGCTGGGAAACGAGTTTGTCACTAAGGACTTGGGAGTCCTTAGATACTTCCTGGGGCTGGAATTTGCGAGAAATCCATACGGATTAGCCATGACACAGAGGAAGTATGTCACAGATCTACTGAGTGAGACAGGTATGCTAGGGTGTCGACCTGCTACAACACCAATGGACCCTAGCATGAAGCTGTATGATGATGACACGGAAGAGGTGGATCAGAGAAGGTACAGAGAACTGGTAGGCAAATTACTGTATGTCACTATCACTAGACCTGATATACAGTTTGCAGTGAGTCGTGTGAGCCAGTTCATGGAGCAACCACGCCAGGTCCATATGGATGCCATACACATGATTCTGAGATATCTAAAATCATCTCCAGGTGCAGGCTTGCTATTTAAGAAAGGAAAGGAGATTTCTGTTACAGGATGTGCGGATGCAGACTATGCAGGATGCCCCAAGGACAGGAAGTCAACGTCAGGGTTTGCAGTCTATGTTGGAGATGCTCTAGTTTCATGGAAGAGCAAGAAGCAGACAGTAGTAGCTAGATCCAGTGCTGAATCAGAATATAGAGCTATGGCCCAGGCGTGCACAGAAATGATGTGGGTAAAATCCTTGCTTGCAGACCTATGTATTGATATACCTCTTCCTATGATGCTGGAATGTGACAACCAGGCCGCCCTGTTCATTGCAAATAACCCAGCTTTTCATGAGAGGACCAAGCATATTGAGGTCGACTGTCACTACATACGTGACATGATTCAGAAGGGGTTCATTGCTACATCTCACGTTACATCAGCGAATCAGACTGCTGATATCTTCACCAAAGCATTATTAAAAGGCCCATTCCAGAAGTGTGCGTCCAAGCTGAGCATGATTGATATCTATGCTCCATCTTGAGGGGGAGTGTTGACGTATATGTTGACGCACAGACTACTTTGTATTTCTTTGTTATTTTATTTTCTTGTTAGTCTTCTTGTGTAATTTACCCATAGGCTACTCTCCTATATAAGAGAGCCTAGGGCTGAGGAATAGAATAACTCATTCGCGTTTCCCAACAATAGCTAATAATCCAGCCTTCCATGAGAGAACGAAGCACATCGAAGTTGATTGACATTATACCCGTGACATGATCCAAAAGAGGTTTATTTCCACCTCCCATGTTGCTTCAGGACAACAGATTGCAAACATGTTCACCAAAGCCCTCGCAAGGGGTCCTTTCCAGTGCTGTTGTTCCAAGCTGAGCATGATAGATATATATGCTCCAGCTTGAGGGGAGTGTTGAGAGAATTCGTATATATCTTTGTCTTTATTTATATTTCTCATGTTTTTCCTTCTTCTATATGTAATTTCTCCCTAGAGCCTTTCTCCTATATAAGAGGGTTCTAGGGCTATGTGATATACAACTTTTCTTTTCACATTCTCAACATGAACCATAGACATGTGCAGAGAATATTGGTAGCAGAAATGAAAATGCTAAGGTGGATGTGTGAACACACACGCACACACACGTAAATATCGGATTCAGAATGATGCAATCATATGAAAGTTGGTGTAGCTCCGATTGAGGATAAGATGCGGGAAAACCGCTTATGGTGGTTTGACCCTTTGCAAAGGAGGTTAGTTGAGCATCAGTTAGGAAATGCGAGTTTTGGGATGTTGAGTTAGCTAAGAGAGGGCGAGGAAGGCCCATGAGGTGCTGGAATGAGACTATACGAATAGTTCTTAATTTTTTTGGACCTAAGCCCGAGAATGACCCATGATAGATTTGAATGGAGGCAAAGAATCCATATAGCCGACCCTGCTTAATGTGAGAAAAGACTTTGTTGTTGTTGAAACTAAAGAAACTCAAAAAAACATTAGCTAGTGCATATAGTTAATGTGTTGACTAAGAATTGTTTTCTTGAATGTTGGAACTTGAAAGTTTGAAACGAGGATTCCAAGCTTAAATCTGTATTTACATTGAATTCTGAAAATTCCACTGAATTTGTTGGCTAGAGTACGTGGAAGTAAACTATAATGGGATGCAACTATTGACGAAAAACCGGGGCATGCACGATTAATGAATTTCATCCCATAAAAAGTAGAATTCCTATGTTAGAATGCCTCAGTGTTTCTTTATTATGTTCACTTGATTTGATTGGACTTATTCATAACTGTAGGAGTTAGGCTATCTTTTTTCTTCCCTTTATTTAGAAGCCGCATATTGTTGCATCATTAATAATGCTGGATCATTTCATTTGCAGGCACAATTTTTGTCAAGTGGATTGGCAGGGGATGGACAGTGGATCGTTCCTGTAACTTTTTATTGTGGATCTCCCAGTGCTCATAGAAGCTTCCTGCTGAAAACGAAATCTGACAAAATAGACATAATGGAGTTCGTCAACAAGAAAGAAGGGAATTTTTGGGTTAAAGTTAATGTTAACCGTACTGGTTTTTATAGGGTACGATATGATGGTGAGCTTGCAGCTGGACTTGGGTATGCCATTGAGGCTAATTTGTTGTCTGAAACGGATCGATTTGGTAAGTGGCTACACTGCTCGTTTGGGCCTATGGCTCTCTTTGATCAATGGTCTCTTATTTGCATCTTGATATGCAGGAATTTTGGATGACTCATTTGCTTTGTGCATGGCTGGCAAACAAACATTATCCTCTTTATTCGCGTTGATGGATTCCTACAGGAAGGAGCTTGATTATACTGTGCTGTCACACCTGATAACTGTAAGCATTTATCCTTCCGCAGGGCTTGTATTTTAAAACTGGGGTATTTGTATTCATTTTGGTTTTCTGGTTTTCAGATAAGCTATAAGGTTGCACGTATTACTGCGGATGCTACTCCTGAGTTAACAGATCTTATGAAGAAGTTCTTTGTCAATCTCTTCTTATTCTCTGCCGAGTAAGAATTTTTTATGTTTATTAATGTCATTTCAATATTTGGAAAAAAAAAACTTGTGCCAAGAGATCATTTATTGTTTCTTGTAGTTGCAGACGCTTCAACTCCTTGTGAAATGTTGTTAATTTCCTAGCTGTAGTTAGTGTAATCTAGAAAGTGTGTTTGAGAGTACTTAAATATTCTAGTCCATGTCATTGCAGAATGACCTTTACTCATGAGCAATGGTCAGTTTATGCTGGCTGTTATGGCCCGGAGTCAGTGTGATTGTCCTAAAAGTAGGGGGTGTATG